>JAZKJV010011425.1:0-447305 GCA_037367405.1 Ottelia alismoides
TCAATATCTCATGAGTGAGCTCATGTCTTCCGGTTCAGTAATGAACCTGTATGATCCCTTTGAGAGATCGTATTACTCATATGCCCTTATATGCACACCAGCACGCCGATGTATAGACCTTGATTAGGTCATCAACTATTGCTCTGCCAAATATACATACTCAGATATATAGTAACACATTTGTCTCCGGTCAGAGGATGCATGCCTATATCATGACAGCATATGACATAGGACTTTGGTTATCTCGATCTCGTTAAGTCAACTCTTTGACCTAACTATTCTGACACCTCTGGATCTCTATTCCCATGCAAAGGACCTGCATCAAGAGGTCGGTCAGATATCAGCCTAAATGAGGAAGGATTGCCATCTCCTACTCAGGCTGGAGATCATCTCTCAACAATCATTTGATGGTGCTTGATGAGTCCTCAATCTAACTCTTTAGATGTTCATCCAAGCACCAGCCTCTATGATTTAATATTTGAATCAACAGTTGTACGATCATCAAGATGGACATGGTACATAACCCTAATTGTACTAAGGGACCTATTATGCAAATTATCTATTCTTCATTTCAAATCAGGGAATGATATTCGCAATAACATTTATTGCATAATGGCTCGTCATGGGCTCGCATGTCCAACAATCTCCCACTAGCCCAAAGAGCCATTAATGGGCTAATCATTTAAACCCGCACTCATGTGACAATCATAGGCTATTTAGAAAAATAGCTAGGTAAGTTGATCAGTCACTCTGTTCCCAAGAGACTATGCCAAGTCCTTTTACAGCACTTGCATATCTCCGAGTAACAGTTCTCGCATTCAATGTGAAAATTGCATCTTATGCAACCAATACTCAACATTGTTAGTTAGTGTCGTTGACACTACCACTCAATAATCATTTAATCAGTATTTAATTTATATCATCCTTATTAGAATACCCTTAATCCTAGAGATGTCTATCTCCTAAGGTATCCGCAGTTAAGACCTTTTAGATCACTATCTATAAAGTCTTAATTTCTTGAAGATAAGACATTGATATCACTATCTCAAAAGTTTGGCCCTCTATGAAGATATCATTATTACTGCAATCAAGTGTTTTATCACCATAGTAGGATTAGTAACAGTTTACTACTCCCACTGCATGGTAGACATCTGGCTTTCGTACACATCTAACATACACCCGGCTTCTCGAAACTGATGCACAAGGGCAAGCAGTTTTAGCATTCACATCCTCAACTCTTTGAGGAGTTGTCCCTTTAGATAGGTTAGTACCATATCTTGAGGGAAAGAAGCCTTTCTTGGAATTTTTCCAGAAAAATGGAAATGTCCAAGGTGTACCATTAATGTAACGGTCCAAATATCCTCTTCTCTTTGCTTCTGAACAACTTCAGAACTAAGATCTAAGAGGTATCCTTGATATTATATCTCAAGATATAGAATAGCCAGTCTATAAAACACTTATTATCATCCTTATATCATTCTAAATGATTAGGATATTATCTACATTCAACACGATGAACACAATGGCACTCCCACTAAGCTTCACACGGTTCATCGCGATTCTATCTGAAATCATAACATTTATAATTTCATCAAATCTTATGTTCCAACTACAAGAAGCTTATTCGAGTCCAAAGATGAAGTTCTTTAGCTTTCACACCTTGCTTTCCTCAACCATGAATCCATGGGGCTACTTCACATGAATATCCTCAAAGAGGTATTCATAGAGGAATACAATCTTGACTCACATCTTGAAGATGCCATAGTCAAGTTGTGTAGCTAGGGTTAGCTATATTCTCATGGGTTTAAGCATAGTCACTGAAGAGAAAGTCTCATCGCAAGGATGTCTTCTCTTCGGTGTGTACCTCATGGCTACGAACCGTGCTTTGAAGGTCTCTATCTTCTCATCAGGTTCCCCTCTTTCTCCTGAAGATCCATTTACACCTTAATGGGTCTAACCCTTATAGGTAGATCCTCGATGGTCCATATACAACACTTGTATATGAAGTCTACATTAGACTGTTATTGATAACATACATCTTTCCATGTCATGATCCTTAGGAGCTTCATCACATGAAGTCCGATCATTTTCAAACTTACCTGACACATAGAGTACATACTCAAACTTATTTGAAGAAGTATAGTGTTTCATCTTTAATTATTCTTTTAGTTTCCGATTTCAGGAGACTCATTATCTTTTCAAGATTAAATGAGTTCTTTTACTTCATTTTCATCTTGATTCTCAAGAGAGTCATCCTCTAAGAATCACATACTCAAAGATGAGATCTTTTAAGAATCTCAAGGTCATAAAGTAGGTATCCAATACCATCCTTTATTTTTGTAATGAAGTAGAACTCTCCAGTGCCAGATTCCAGCTTACTTGCATGGAACCTTATTAAGGATATATATTGTAGTCCCTACTACATATATATCTTGAAAACTAATAGTTAATTATGCTAATATTCATCATTGATCATATAATGTCATACATGATCCAATTGTATCTCCCTACAACTCCTATTGAGTTTAGGTTTATTAGAAGGAGTGAGATAAAAGTGATATTCATATCTCTATAAGGTATTCCATGAATTCATCTAATAGGTACTGACTACCTAGATTAGATAAAATTCATTTAATCTTCCTTCAAACTTTGGTTCTAAATCAAAATTGTGAATTCTATGAACATTTCAAAGGTTTCTTAGTGAAGAGAAGAAATCTCATATCACAAATAATCATCAAAGATATCACATATCCATAATGTTTATTCTGATATAGATGATTCACATACATCAATATGTATAAGATCTTGAATACCTTGACATCTTACACCATTCCAAGGAAGGGTGTATTGGGCATTTCTACTTTTGAATACAATATTCACAAGTATGTAAGATTTGATCCTTTAGACAATCTAAAGTTTCATTTCTTATCAGTCTATTGATCACATCAACAGACAAATGTCCAAGGCTTGATGCCAGGTCATTGTCAAATGATCTTCATTCTCCTATTGATCTTTTAAGGTTTAATTTCAGTATTAGAAATGTTAATGAATCATTCACAAATTTTCTAATTTAGTAGAGTCCACTAGATTTTAGATTACTATCTGAAATATCTCCATCATAACTCTTGATGGTAGGTTTATTCCAGAATTCATGTTTATTCCCAACTTTTAGAAATAAACAATGAGTGTCTCAAGGTTATAGATACATTCTCTAAGACTAAGGGCTCTCCCACTGAAATTATGAAGTCTATCAATCCAATAGAGATTGTTGCAACAATTTCATCAATATTCATGTGGATGACTATTAAACCTTTAAGATCAAATTTCTAATCTTCTAATACATATGCAACTGGCAAGTGTCATTAGAAGATTGAAATACAATTATTAGACTTTATCTTATCAAATAAGAAAGTCAATTTCAATTGATTATATGTAGATTATTCAGATGCACTATCAAGTCCTTCTCCAAGGATCCAAGATAGTCTAGATAGTCACACTATGAATATACCGGCTTATTGTTGTATTGGCATTCATCAAACTATTTGGATGTCATATGAAAGTCATAGAAGTACAGTCAACCTTTTGACTTTCCTTCTTACTTGGGTCCGACACATGCTTCCACTGTGCTCCTTTCATCTATAAACAACCATTGATCAAGACAAAGGATCTCTTAGTTGAAATCAAAAATTTCAATATAAGAGTATTTCAACATTTATACATGCTTCATTCAATTCATACAATATGAATAATATGAATTTTCATGAATGACCAGAGTATAGACAGTAGAATGATGACACTCATCGTATCTACATCCATCTAAATCTTAAACATTGGTTCAAGTAGGTGCTCAAACAATTTGAATACATCATCTCTTATAGAGCCACCATTCTACATGATGCAGAGAACCACATCATTCATGATTAAATGTCGAGAGCACATATGTATGCCATAACATCTTCTTAGAATTTTATAAGGGTTGTTTGGCAAATACGATCATCATCGACATGACACTTCCAAAGTACATTCGATGAGAGATCAGGACTATAGAGACATACAAACCATAGGGTGAAGTTCTATTGTCTATTATAATTATCATTCCTAATTATTATGAGAAAACTTGCATATTGCAACCACATACATTATGTGTTCAACTCCAAGTATAATATTTTCATCATGGATCCAATCTATCATATTTTACTGGTTATTTTGAGTATAGTATTGAGTGGGTTTAATGAAAGATTATCTGAAATAAGAAATTTGCATAAATGTATACATATGTAAATATATACTTTACTTGATTTAGGATTTTTTATATCAGAGTTATCATGCCTTGTCAACATTGAAAGTTCATTTCCTTAATTACTTTCAATGTAAAAGATGTACTTACCATTATATCTCAAGCAAGATCTGGGATCTCCTTCCTTATCTTTGTTACATCCCAATAATATGAGAACCTGCAACTCGGATAAAAAGAAGCGGGAATATATTCCACCTTGTAAGTCCAACTTGCATTTCCAATTCGGTCTTTAACACCCGAGCCCACCACACCTAAGGTGATGTTGATCCATCATTAATTGAGCCAACCATCAACAGGAATACAACTCGTTATGCGCAATCCAATGTCGTCCCAATAATATGAGGACCCGATATTGGGGTCACTACGCATACGTCCTTACTCTATCGAGAAGCGAAGAGCCCGATCCAGATGCGCTTGCATACAGGAGCTGTCACATCGGACAGGCGCCTCTCACATACAATCCTTGGCGACGGAACCCTCCTCCTTGACGGGAGACCATGGATGTCACTTATGTGATCCTCCATATCATACTCAAATTCTAATTAATCATCACGAATCATATTCATTATGATTAATTCTTCCAAGGGAAATAACATCTTTATTCACAATAGAGTGTTTTAATTTTAATTGGATACCAATTAATCTAATCATATTAAATTAATGATCCAATTAATATCCAACAAACAATCTTTATTGTTACTTGAATTATGGTATTATCTCAAATACGTATTATTATAAATTTTAATAATTAGAAAAATACACCGTGATCTCTCCCGCATTATCAAGTCCCTACCAATTGTCATGGCCAGTACCGATGGGAGTGGGACATACTGCACACGGTGCAACCTGTTACCCCAATGCTCCTCGAGTAGACACCATATCCACCTCGGGAAAAGATAATGCCAAATTGATCATTGTGTACTTGAGATTATAATCGGTTCTTCAACCTAATTTATACCATATAATAATAATCAAGACAATTTTGATTAATATTATAATGAGATTTGCTAAACAAATCCCAAATCCTATTCAAGCAACATATTTGTTGGAAAGTGGAATGTGTAACCAATTGTGATCTAGATAATATCTAATCAATTATTGGTTAAGACAATGTCATTTAAGGAAATAATTATCATCAAATATTTCACAAATATTTATCCATAATTATTCCATGAAATTAAACCATTTAATTTCACTAATTAATTAAATGACAATCACAAGTTCTAGATTAGCAAAGTAATTTCCAGCCGTGACCCTCACTTACTAAAATTAGCATATCTCAATCAATTTAAATCCAAATTAAACAAAGTAAGTTTCTAAAGTTTTCTAATTTGATTTACAACAGAACCTAAGTGATTTCCATGCATTTCAAAACGTTTCAAGTCCGTAATTAACTCTTTAATTACGTTAAGATTCGCAGTCCCCGAAACAGTGGATATATGTTCACTGATTTGATCATAACTAGAGCAAACAGATTCTAAATCATGCAAACTCAAATCCCATGGTTTTCTTATTTAATGGGGAACAAAATCAAAGTTTTATTTCCATGTTTAAACATTTAAACAGGGTCGAAAATAATCACTAAACAGAAATGCGAAAATGAAATGCGATAAAACTTTCGCAACCCTAACGAACCAAAGTCGGCTTAGGTTTATGGATCATATCAGAAACCTTCAACCTGGCTATGATACCACTTGAATGATATGAGGAAATTCTTAAGCGCATCACGGAAGCATGAGGATCGCATCGTATGCAACTCGGGAGCGACTAGTCGCACTAGTTGCTCGAGGCAGCGGAAATTAAAAAATTTTCATGCGATGCAACCACAAGATCCAAGAACACTTCTCGGATCGTTTCATCTAAACCACAAGCAAGTATTAGTGTTACCTCTTGAAGCATGGTTGCGATCAAGTCTCTAAACAAAGAGACCTCCTATCTCAAGTCCGATTCAACGGAGAGACACTTACGAGCGCGTTGATGAAACACGTGCTTCTCACAATCCATGTTGATGATCCAAGCAGCGGATCTCCTGATCTCGTTACACGAGATCCAACGTCTTCTTCACAAGCGAGGCGCAACGAAGGAGATAGAGATCCACAAGCAAACGATCGGGCAGCATAACAACGATGCTGCGGCGATGGAGACTTTCTTTAAGGCATCCATGGTGGACGGCCATATGAGAGAGAGAGAGAGTGGGCGTTAGAGAGAGAAACCTATGTTCTCATTAGCATATGAAGAGCAAGGGATGCCCTTCTATTTATAATATTTTGGGATCCATGGATCTCAATCCATGGACAACCCAAATCCAATGGCTCTCATTGATTTGTGTTTCTTTTAATGGCTAAGATTTTGTTGGTAAAAAACCAACAACAATTAAGTTAATTTAGATTAAATATATATTGATAAATCAGTATGATTTAATCCCAAATTAAATCAATCATGTATGGAGATTATGGAATGAAGATTGCCTCCTTCCATAATATGGGATTTGGTGGCAATCTCATGTAATCTCATGAGATTACATTATTCCGATGGAAATCTTCAAGATTTACAACAACAATTGTTGTAAATTATTCTACAAAAATAATTCATAATTATTTTGTGAATATTGCAATCTTGCCATTGGAAATTTTTGAATCGCATTCACAACCCAAAAATAAAATGCAAATTACATTTTCAATTAATTGTCCAATGTGAATCCAATTCACATTAACATTTAATTAACAAATATAAATTACAAATAGTTCTCTCTCTTATATACTATAAATCACATTTATAATATATATTAATAATTATGGATAGTGCTATCTACATTATTCATATCCATGATAAATAAATCATATTTAATCATCTTAGATCTCTATTCTCATGTGCCCAAATAATGTGAATCTCATTCACATTATTTACATCTTTGATAATCAAATCACATTTAGGTATTTTTGCTAACTCTCTAAATAATATGAATCAAATTCATATTATTCATGATAATTATCAAATTTAGTTATCCATTTTCTCAATGCTCGGATACACATATCAACAATAAAATATCCTGAACTCTTTCAAGGATAATGCGCTTTCTCCCGCGAATACTTGGAGATAAGGACATGATGATTGTATTGTTCCACGTATAGTGACCTGGATATTGAGATCACATCTCAAATCCAGATCTCGGACCTCCCATAGATTCTTGATTAAATCAAGACCGTAAATCTATCTTCTCATTGCATCTGAATCACATTCAGATCAATGTCCAATATTTGAACAAAGATCAGATTACTTCTCTACTAAGAGGAGTCACTAAAATCCAGACCCGTTTCATCACACCCTAGGAATGGAAGCATCATGGTTATACAATCGTTTATGATCACATCACCCTCAAGTATTCCTAATACCTGTACATCCTGCATACTGAAAGACCCAGAATAAACCCGAAGTATTAGATCTCTTTTCATTGTCTACCTTCAGGGTTTTGTCTTTAAGTTTCTTATTTGATCATTGGGTCGGTATTGATCATATGCTTTCCAAAAGCATATGTCATACCCAGGTGTTGATCATATACTTTTCTAAAAGTATATATTAAACCTACAAATTCAGTCAAGCTTTCAAAGCGAGACGACTGTGCACGGAATTTGATTCTTCCCAATATCTCATGAGTGAGCCCATGTCTTCCGATTTAGTAATGACATGTATGATCCCTTTGAGAGATCGTACTACTCATATGCCCTTATATGCACACCAGCGCGCCGGGGTATAGACATTGATTAGGTCATCAACCTATTGCTCTGCCAAATGTACATACTCAGACATATAGTAACACATCTGTCTCCAGTCAGAGGATGCGTGCCTATATCGTAACATCATATGACACAGGACTTTGGTTATCTCGATCTTGTTAAGTCAACTCTTTGACCTAACTATTCTGACACCTTCGAATATCTATTCTCATGCAGAGGACTTGCATCAAGAGGACGGTCAGATATCAGCCTAAATGAGAAAGGATTGCCATCTCCTACTCAGGCTGAAGATCATCTCTCAACAATCATTTAATGATGCTTGATGAGTCCTCAATCTAACTCTTTAGCTGTTCATCCAAGCACCAACCTCTGTGATTCAATATTTGAATCAACAGCTGTATGATCATCAAGATGGCCATGGTACATAACCCTAATTGTACTAAGGGACATATTATGCAAATTATTTATTCTTCATTCAGATCTTGGAATGATATTCGCAATAACATTTATTGCATAATGGCTCATCGTGGGCTCGCATGTCCAACATGCTCCACATGGCGCAATGGGATAAATGCAGACAGAAATTCCAAAATAAATTCAAAATAAAATAATAAATTGTTTTTTTAATTTTTGTTTAGAACATAAAATATTTATTATTTTACCTGGTATTTTATAATGATTTTTATTCATTTTTACGAGTTGATTTATTATAAGTTACTTTTTGGAGGTTCATTCGTAGGTGTATTTACCTATATAGTATGCATTTTATTTTTATTTTATATTTTAGATTTTATTATTTTATTACATAATTTCTATAAGTTTAATTAATTTAAATATACACACATATATTTTTTTAATTTTCTAAATTAATATGTAAACTTAAATAAATATAGGTATAAATTATATAGGTATATGTATAGTATATTCATCTCTGTCTTTTGTGTACTGTTTTATTTTTTATTATATTTTTATAATTTAATATATTATAAATATGTGCATATACTATAAAGAATATTTAAAAATATATAAAAATATAAAATAATGAAAAATATAAAGAAAGAAATTGAATATTTTATTCAGGTATAGAATAATTAGGGGTCTAAAACATAACTTTTGCATATGAACTTCAAATTAAATGAAACTACCTTTATTAAATAGATAATAAAAAATTATATACAATTAAAATGATTTTGATGCATTTTGAATTCATATGGAGAATATGGGTCTGGGAAGTTTGG
Source organism: Ottelia alismoides (assembly GCA_037367405.1). NCBI lineage: Eukaryota > Viridiplantae > Streptophyta > Magnoliopsida > Alismatales > Hydrocharitaceae > Ottelia > Ottelia alismoides. The sequence goes on from JAZKJV010011425.1 coordinate 9,270, forward strand.
ATTTTGGCATTTTATTTTAAGTGTAGAATGTACAATTTTATTATTTTTTGTGAAATAAATTTTGTATTTCTCTATGTATTTTTATCTACAACTATCTTGTACAAAGTTTCTTTATTTGAGGTATAAATAATAAAGAATAAAATAGGTCCCAAAGTGAATCATTGAAGAAATAAATAAAGGGATTTTTACACCCATAACCCTGAATAATTTCGCAATAACTTTCATAACCTTGCATAATCACAAAATTACACTCAAGACCCTGAATAAGTGTGTCGCCTTACATTCATAACCCTCTGTTACTTTAATTCATAAATTCAACCAGATACTTGAGTTAATCTAACCAATCCACGATCGAACGGCTAGAATTAACCAAGAAGAAGAAAAAAACTCCCCCTCCTTCCTCGCTTGCCCTCCAACTATATGGCCTCTTCCCATCTCTCCTCCCTAGACAGAGACACTGGCCTGAAGGTGGTGGATGCGGGGAATCGGGCTTCCATAGGCGGAGGAGAGGTGGCTTCTGGAGACAGTCGGCTTCCAAGGGGAGGCGGGTCCACTTGGGCTGGAGGAGGTGGGCGATGGGAGGGCGGCGCTCGACATGAGCTGGAGGAGGTCGGGTTCCACCACGTAGGGGGGGCTCTCTTCCGAGGAGGAGCAGGACTTGGGCGGCAGGCGCGGGGCTCGAGGGAGGAGGGGTCTTGCAGCAGGGGATGCGGGGGGCTTCGAGAAGGAGGGGGGCTTCCAGGAAGTTCCAAGAGGAACTCGACGGGGGACGGGGGATTCCACGGAGGAGCATGACCTGGGCGCCAAGCGCGAGGCTCGGGAGAGCAGGAGCGTTGCTCGGGATGGCACCGCAGGGGATGGATGGGGAGGGGGAGCTCGGTGGCAGTGGGCTTCGAGCAGGGACGGTGGTGGGGGAGTCGTGGGGGGAGGTAGGGGCTTAGAGCAGGAGCTGGGCTCGGGGTAGGGGGTGTTCCAGGAGGAGCTCGACGACGGGGAGCTTCGAGTAGGGACGGGCATGGAGGGCTTTCAGGAGGAACTCGGGTGGGTGGGTGTATGTGAGGGGGGGAGGGGGTGTTCCAGGAGGAGCTCGGCGACGGAGGGGCTTCGAGCAGGGGCAGGCATGGAGGAACTCACCGGAGGGTGGGGTTTCAATGGCATATTATGTAAATAAGAATAAATCTTAGGGGTGGTTTTGTCTTTTTCAACAGAAACCGTCAAATATAACGGGTATTCCAAACGGAATATGACACAGGGTTATGTCATGTAAGAGTTAACCATTACTCGGGGTTTCTCATGTAATTCATGATTATGCAGGGTTATGAATGTTATTGCGAGATTACTCAGGGTTATGGGTGTAAAAATCCCATAAATAAATAGGGTTTTATTGTGTTTTTGCCCTTATCTCCCTCCTACTTTATTCCTTGTCGACTCAGTCATCATGATGCCTAGGTCTCGGGGTTTAGGGTCATAAAATAGCTTTGAAAATTTATTTCTTTCTCTTTTCTTTTCTTTTTTTTAATTTTTATTTTAGATTTAAATAAATTATTTATACAATATTTATACAATAATTAATGAATGTTAATTTATGCAAATAATGATATATATGTATGTATGTATTTAGCTAGGGCTTAAAGGCAAACATGAAAGAATAAAGGTGGTGAAATGAAAATCTATCATGAGGGGTTGTGGATTAAAGTGAGTGGATGTACTTGTTTGTACCTGCATTTCATCCTTCATCATTTAAAATTTATTTAAAAATATGTTTATTAATTTTATTCTCACACATTGCATAAAATTATTTTCTTGCACTAAAAATTGGTAAAAATTCATGCATCATATTTATCATATTTGATTAATTATATCTTTTATTTAAAAATCTGTAAAAATATGCAAAAATACAAAATCCTAAAAATTCATCTTTGAAAACATAATATTCTGAGTTATTTGAAAATTAATTCTATACCCTCATATTACTTCCCTGAGTTCGACCTTGAGACTTGCCCAATTAAAATAAATAATTGACTATAGTGAGATTAAATTTCATATTAATTTTAGTGTGGCTTTTGGTCTTTGGAATCTCGTGCTACAATTAAAAATGGCATATTAAATAGGGGATCCAACGGGTCCTTCAGGTATACTCTTGACGGTTTTATAACTGCTGAGTAAAAGTGTTAACAGTATCGGTGGTTGACCTGATTGTCGATAATGTATTTTTGGCGGTGGTTTATCTTCCCCTAGAAGACATTTATTCTCGATGATTAGTCTATTTGAGGTGACTGGCTTTATCAATAGTTGTATACAACCGACACAAATGGTTTTAACTTACAGCACAACCTTTCTCGATGCATCTTTCTTAGCTGATGGACATTAATGTCGACGATTACCGACCATCGAGTAAATGTACATTCTAGTAGTGATTCACTCTAATTTCCTACACTATCTGAGCCACCATCTAAGCCTCTGCCACTATTTTCTCAACACTTTGCATTTCTCATACTCATTTTCGCAGCCAAGAACTAAGCAGCCCTCTCAGCGCGCATCGGCGCACCAGGCATCAGCTTGCTTCAAATGACCCCCCCCCCCCCCCCCCCCAACCCCCACTTAGAGGTACTCACTAATTGTACTAAATGACGGTCCCTTGGCTGTTTTTATTTCCCTTGCTCTTCTTATTTTGTTGGTATTGGTTGCTGTGTTTTGTTTGCTGGTACTAAACCATTTTGAGGAATGAAATAACGATCTTTTATTTAAAAAACCTCAAATTTTTTGAAATCGTATAAAACGGCCGTAGCACTACGGATATATATCATATTCTCGCGGTGTCATATATGCGTCATGATGCGTGTATTGGATCAGTTTACGCAAGGAAAAATAGACAGAAAAATGAGAGAAATATAAATCTGGAAAAAAATCTTGGGCTTCCCCTACATGATTACCTCCATGTCAAGTTTCAGAATCCAAAGACGTGTCCACACATATCTATCCATCTACGTGTGTATATATTTATCTAAAGAGGTTCATATTGTCTTCCCTCGCGCATCCTCCATCTGATCAGATCTCCGGAGGTGCAATCCGGGTACCATTCAGGTCCTCATTCATATCAGATGAGATTTCTCAACCTTCTCCAGTAGCAGCTAATTACGATATGTTCCATATGCTTCAAGCAATGCGTGAATGCAAGTCCACCTCCTCCGGTAAGTCCATAGAAGCATTGATCGTTGAGTTACACCGCAATCGTTGTTCGTAATTACGTGGAACCAAACAGGTGACAATGGATCTTGGGAGTGCGCGCTTGACGCGGTGGAGGGGTGGCCGCTGGTGGACGCGATCATCGGCGTCGAGGAGCAGATGTGGGGAGTGTGGGAGAAGGTGAGGGTAGGGATGGTCGCCCCGTTTCTTAGGATCTGCATAGCCTTGTGCCTGGCCATGACCGTGATGACGCTCGCGGAGAAGCTCATCAAGGGCGCGGTGAGCCTTGCGGTTAACGTGTTACGCATGAAGCCGGAGAGACGATACAAGTGGAAGCCTATCAGGCCTGACATGGAGAAGGGCAACCTCGCCTATCCCATGGTGCTTGTCCAGATTCCCATGTACAATGAGAAGGAGGTAGATCGATTATACTCAGTTTTTCATCGAAGACTTTGCAATTGAGATCATTTGATATCGGTAATCGATTGTAGTCGTTTCTCTTCAAGGTCTACAAGCTCTCGATTAGCGCTGCCTGCAATCTGGATTGGCCGAGGGAAAGGCTGGTGGTGCAAGTGCTTGATGACTCCAAGGATCCGGTCCTCAAGGTATGAATCAATCGTGATTTCGATCGTGATTCCTCGCAGTATATGTTTTGTAAGTAATATATTTTCTTCCCATTTTTTTTCTTTTGTTTCTCCTTGAAGAGCATGCCAAGAAACCATTTGACTTTCTTAGTTATGATATCCACATGTGTATATATCAACAGAAGTACGTATTATATACGCGTATAATTTGTGCTTGAGGAGGAGATCTGGATATTTATGTTCATGCTCTGCACGATATTTCCGTTTAGTTTGGTCGGGCATTTACATACAGAAAATTGCTGGACGGATAGATTAATTAAGATCGTCTTATCATAGATTATTTAATATAGTTAAGCGTGGGAATAATATATTATATATTAAGTAATGGGAGACGACTTCCCTTTGGGCCAAGGAAACGACAGCAGACCGCCTGTAATTCCAGTTATAGCAGACCTTATGTCATTTATTTTTCTCTTTTATGATTTCAATTCCAAAATCCGACTTTATCATTGAATCTTGGGTTAATGCTCTACGTATCCTCCTAATTTCACGTTAATTCGAGGCTATTTACTATTTCTCTCAATAATTCAAGATTCGGATTCTTTTTAAATAGAATTTAATTTGCATAAATATTGCAGCGATCTTAGATTATTAAGATAAAATACCAAATAACCTCTGATTTAACGCAAAATTTGGAGGATATGTTTCAATCTATAAGGTTGGATTTTGGAATCCAAATGATCATAAAAGAAAAAAATAAATTACAGCAAGTCTGCAGCAGACGATCTGCCTTCGTTGGAAAAATCCATTCTTGCAATAAGAGAGGATCCTCTGACATAGTTGTTGTAATTATTTTTTATTTTTTTACGATTTCGATCCGAAAATTCAATCTTATAGATTGAATCCTAGATCAATGATCTATATATTCTCCAAATTTTGCTCAAATCCGAGCTTATTTGCTATTTTACCTTGATGATCAAAAATTATGTCAAGATCTATGCAACTTGAATTCCATTTTTAAAAAAATCTGAAATTAAACTATTAAGATAAAATAGAAAATAAGCTCTAATTTGAACGAAATTTGGCAGATATGTAGAGCAATGATCTAGGATTCAATCTTTAAGGTTGGATTTTTCGGATCAAAATCTCAAAAAAAATAAAAAGTAATTACAGCACTTCTGCTGTAACTCTCGTTGCAATAGGTGTAGAGATGACGATTAATCACTCCATGCGATCTTTGTCCAAACTGTGATCATAGACATAATTAATTTGCGTTTTATTGGATTTGCAAAATTTTTTAAAAAAATCTTTTGGTTAAAATGCGCGATATCTAAAAAAACTCATAACATATATCACTGTGGGAGCCTAACCAAAAATCCATGCAGCACGAGTTAGAAATTGAAATATTAAACTAAATATTTTATTTTTAAAAAGAAAGAAAGACATCAACCATGTAGGTGTGTGCTCGAAAACTTCACCTCTCATTCATCAAAATATAGTACAAATTTTAACTAAATATTTTAGGATGCTAATTGTATAAATATTGTTTTTTGTCAAATTGTATTTTATAACTAGAAATTCAAACTGAGTGAAATTTTGAATGCTAGCGATATACATAATACTAATTATTTTATCTCTTTTCCTTCGAATTTGTAATAATCATTAATAGTTGAACAATTAGCACAGGAAATCATGAGTGGCATGGAAACTCACGGCAAAATAAAGCTCTCGAGAATGGAAATTTCCGTCACCATAAGCAGAGCATACAATGTGGAAACAAGAATTTTTCTTTTTAAAATAAATTTAATATAGGTTGAATTAACATAAAATATCAAGTATAAGTACTTTCATCTAAGATAATAGTATTGATCAATAAATAAAGAAAGCCATAGTACAATTGAAAATGAAATTACACAAATATTTCATAAAAATAGCATCAGCGATGATTTGTGCAATCTGATTCTATAATTGCGACAATAAAAACAAAAATCATGCAAAAGTAGAGTAGCCAAAGAATTTTAACAATGATTTGCTCATTGCCACTACTCTGACAATTGAAAATTTGTTGCATTTGATACTTGAAAAATGTGTATCTAAAAGAGAAAAGGGAGCCTACACCCAGGGGTGTAGGTAACTATCTATACCTGACTCATTTTCCATAGATTTTTTATTTTTTTGAAATGAAACCTTGGGGGAATTAGATCACTATATATCACCATGGTGTCATTCAAAATTCAACTTAAGTTGAGACTCCTATCATCTTTATCAAGACTATCAAATTTTAACGATCTCAGAATTGCTGAAATTGACCCCTTCTAGATGAACGCATTAGGAATGTTTTTTTTGCATGAAACTTGAAACACATACTCCTCTTAATATATTAAGAAAATCCCTCCTATATTTTCATTCAAAAAAACTCAAAAATCATGCAAAAAAGCCGGATGTAGGTAGTTATCTATACCCTGGGTGTAGGCTCCCAACTCCCTATCTAAAATATCTCTTACTTTATAACCAAAAGTTCACGGTAAAATAACCAATCATGGTTAAAATTTTCTTTCGCCACGGTTCCTCGCTAGTATGATGATTCCTTGCGGTGACTATATGATTCATCCAAAAAAATTTAGCAACATGTTTATCTGATTATTGTGAATTTTTTAATTAATAAATATTTAATCACTTCAAATTTTAAAATATAAAACATATAGAAGATAACTTTACAATAAACGCTACTCATCAAGTGTGAAATGAGGACAACTGAAATAATCCTCGGTGCTAATCCATTGTATACACCATCTTAGCAAGACATAATCGCATCAAGGACATTCATATCAGTACAGTAAAATTGTTTATAGTAACAAATATTATAAAAGCTGGCATTATATAATCCGCTAAAAATATAACAACGAGTATTATACGTTCTAAAATCATGATTTTTACTTGAGATTAGCAATAAATGATATATTCGTTGATATATTCTAATTAATGACGATTTATATAGCAATGGTTAATGAGTACCTCTATTATTTAAACTTATTATTATTATTATTATTATTCCCTTTAGATTTGACTTATGTAAATGCGGATGACAAGAGCAGCCTATAATCATTACTATATTAACTGTGGATAACAATGTAGGTACTGAATTGCCGTTCGTCGGGACAGAGCGGATCCTCTGCTCTTACAGCAGGTGTTGTGATGCAGGAGAGCCGCTCGATGACCATCGGGATGCACACCAGTCATCTCACTCCCCTTCGTGGGTTGTCTGGTAGTCATTGAGTGGCTCCCTTGCATTACAGCACATGTTGTCCGACTCCTCGTCATAAATTCTCTCGGTACAAATCATGATTTTATAATGTGTAATAGTCGTTTTATATTTCTAACAGTATCAAAATTCGAAGTGCTATTTCATTTACTTTGATCTGAAATTCATGTACTTTCTTAGCAATTTCCTTTAAAATGGAATCACACAGGATCTGGTAGAATTAGAGTGCAAGAAATGGGAGAGCAAAGGGGTGGACATACACTACATAGTGAGGGACAACAGGAACGGGTACAAGGCTGGTGCCCTCAAGGAAGGAATGGAGCATCACTACGTCAAGTCTTGCGACTACGTCGCCTTGTTCGACGCCGATTTTCAACCAGATCCCGATTTCCTCGTTCGAACCGTGCCCTTCCTCATCCACAACCCGGAGATTGCTCTTGTTCAAGCACGATGGAAGTTTGGTAAAACATGATTTACCAACTGCAACATTATTTATTCGACTCTGCGATCGACTCTATCTGCCATAAACTTCTACCTTGTTCTTTGGCAGTGAATGCTGATGAGTGTATGCTGACGAGACTGCAAGAAATGTCACTCGATTATCACTTCAAGGTTGAGCAAGAGGCGGGCTCCTTCATGTTTTCATTCTTTGGTTTCAATGGTATGCTCGTATTCTGTCGGTTCTCCTGCATGAACTATGTATAATCTGTCATATTCGGTGATCAATATATTATGCCACATAAATTTGCGGTGGCTCAGTGTATATAACAACTGGAATATTCATTGCTATATCGTTAACGATGGTTTATCTAGTGACAACTAACAAGTAACTGTTGAATTTACCCTGATATTCACTATTTTAGCACCAGTAGTGACGTGAGTATATAGAGGACAATATGGCATGTTGCCTCACTTGGATTATCTATTGATCATTATATAGGAACAGCAGGTGTTTGGCGAATAGCAGCCCTTAATGATGCCGGAGGCTGGAAAGATAGAACAACTGTGGAGGACATGGATTTGGCTGTACGTGCCGGCCTCCAAGGTTGGAAATTTGTGTATGCTGGCGACATGAAGGTATCGCTGTCGTTCTGTAACGTATCGATGAGTGTATTAATTAAGAAAATGAGCTAATATATACGATATATCTACGTATATCGGCAGTATGATACGCGTGCATTGGGCCATTTACAGGTCAAGAGCGAGCTTCCCAGTACCTTTAAGGCGTACCGGCTGCAGCAACACCGGTGGGCTTGTGGACCAGCGAACCTGTTCAAGAAAATGGCTATGGAGATATTACTAAACAAGGTCTAGATATATGAATACTTCTCGTTCGTATATGTTGCTATTTCGGTACTGATTTTGTTTTGGTGAACTGTTTGATTATTTTGGCATCAGAAAGTGTCGATTTGGAAGAGGCTGTACATCTTCTCGAGCTTCTTCTTTGTGGACAAGATAGTGGCGCACACGGTGTCGTTCATCTTCTTCTGCGTGTTGATACCGATGTCTATTCTGGTTCCTGAAGCCAAGATCCCACTGTGGGGTGTGTTTCACGTTCCCACCCTCATCACGCTCTGCAAATCTGTTGGAACTCCAAGGTACAGATTACTAAACCCCCGAGGATATATGACTAATCTCTAATATGTTTTCAGTGCAATGACAATATACTGCTCTTAGGTTTCTTACCAGGAATTACATTCAAATCGCACGACCTTTTTTTTAAAAAAAAGATCATTGATCATTCATATCAAAGCAAGAATTCGAAGCTACCCATTTTTTGGGTGCACCAAACCATGAAAGCACCACAGGCTGGTGGCAAACAATATAGGACCCGGATCGTCTGCAGTACTGCAAACTTTGCAGTAACCGCGCTAGCCGCTCGATCTTGATCGAGCGGTTCACACGAATTCTCATGGTACGGCCCACAAAAGTAGGAATTCGTGTGAACCGTTTGATCAAGATCGAACAACTCGCACGATTACTGCAGAGATTGTAGTACCACATAGGATCCTCTCGCAACAATATACAACTTTACTTATAGATAGAATTTTAAAGAATTTGAAACATGCACATGATACAATTAACATTCACGGTAGTAAACACAAAAAGTACATAAATAAAATGTTACAATCACATTAGGTATTCATGGTTCCTAAAACCTTTAACTACTCACAACAAGAGATTAGGACACTCATCCTATTTTTTTAAAGGAAAAAAGGTGTCAAACCGTGGAGGTGGACACCCAAAAACTTTTTTTAATGAAAAAGGGGTGGAGTTCTAACTTGGGACCCACCACAACGAAGATAACACCCATAAACTTATATTCACAAGTTAGGTACAAAGGTTACAATGACCAAGACCCATATAAGAGTCTGGAATGCTCTATTACATTTTCGATTTAAAATCTTTCCCCACGAAAAATAGTTTCATTCCTTGTCAACCAAATCGCCTACAAAAAAAGATGTCGCATGTTGTTTCTCAGCTATTATGCAAGTTCCGGACAGACCAATGGACTCCCAGAACTCTCTAACCCCTAAAAATGCAACAGTCTGTAAATCGACCCCTGCCAAATCTGTCTCGAAGAATAACAAAGGAAAAATAGATGATTAGCATCCTTCATCTCCTCCCTACGCCCCATGCAGGAGCTGTTAGCCCCAAAGAGACTAGCCCTTCGAGCACCAATCATCACTCGCTCTCTCCCAAACAACCACAAATACTTTCACTCTTTTAGGAATCCTCCAAGAATGTGTTTTAATGAGGAGGATGAGTACAAATATATATGAGAATGAGTAAATAGTCTCTCACCCTTGGAATCGTTTACCCATCTAAAGATAATAATAACTCAACACTCCCCCTCAAGTTGGGTATATCAACCATGCCCAACTTGCCTATATTCATCTCGAATAGTACCGTAGAAAAGCCCTTCGTGAAGAGATCAACAACCTGATCACTGGATTTCAAGCAAGGAAGACATAACTAACCAGTATCAATCTTCTCTCAGATAAGATGTCTATCTATATCCATGTATTTTGTTTCATCATGCATCACATGATTGTTAGTCAGGGAGCTTTGTTATCACATGCCATCTTTATTGGCATAACAGCTTCAATTCCTAACTCTTTCAAAAGGAGTCTAACCACATAACTTTAGTGATTTAATTTACACAAACTCGATATTCAACTTCGACACTAGACTTAGAGACCACATTTTATTTCTTTTTCATCCAAATAACCAGGTTCTTATACACACACAACATATCTAGATGTACAATATTATCCATCTTGATGATTATAGTCTCCATGTTATCTTCACAAGTGTGATGCTTTAATCAGCGTTAGTATTGTTTGCATTTTGTTGGCCTTGTTGATATGACAGGGATGGAGGGAGAGGGAGAGGGAGAGGGAGGGTGGACTGAGGTTCGTAGGCGGGCTCGCTCAAGGAAGGATGGAGGGCCTCTTCATCGTGAATCTTATCATGGTGATCTTCCTAGCACAGTGATTGGGAATCCTTTCGGGCGAGGTTGCTTTCGTTGTGGCTCGGTTGGTCATTGGGCGAGGTAGTGCAAAGATGCTATTCATTGCTTCAAATGTTAGGGCTTCGCGCATCGAAGCAGGAACTGCAGAGGGAGAAGTCACTCGGAGCCGGTGGAGGCAGCTTCGGCTGGAGCGCTTCAATTCCTGGTGGAGGAAGGAGGGGGCGGAGGGGCCCTGTTCAAGGGGTCTTCGAATGTGGGTTTTGTTTCAATGGGATGCTTCAAGGGATATGTGATGGCACTGTCACCTTGGAGGGTTCTGGCCAGGGGTTTGATCGGCGGCGAGGTAGAAGCGTTGCTGCCTCTGACGTAATCGAGGTCGCTGCTCAAATGAAGAAAGGTGCGGGATGGCGATGGCTGCTTGCCATAGAGGAACCTAGATCTGATTAGAGTTAAAGGGATCGTGCTCTTATGGCGGAACATTCATCGGTTCCGGTGGCTACTAACGGGCATTGCAGATGTAAAAGGTTTGGCTGCGTCTGGACTCTTGCCGGGGGAGAATGGGGACCCGTTAGTCTGGACGCATCATCTTCATCCTCGAATGCTCGGCTGATGGACGACGAGTGTGGAAGGACGAAGGTTGCAGTTGGAAATCTCTTCAGCGGAGTCGGTTGTGACATGGGGCGCGTTTCGGGAGCAGCGAGGCAAGGTTCCTCCGGGGGGGCATGCGATACGTTTGGTCTTTCGCCAATCACGACGGTGGTTTCAACAAGGCTCGTTACCTCCGTGGCGATTGGAATTCCACCAGCATTTACGCACAAGGAGGCGAAACGTGTGGATTTTGAAAATAGTGCTGGCCTTCAATCTCCAACTACGGTTTCCAATAACATTTGCCATGCTGGAATTTTGTTTGCTTCCCTTGATCCATGACCATTTTCAACGGGTGTCCAGGGCCGTTTCGAATGAAACAACCGCGTGATATGTCGTGAGAGGGCATGGCCCCTTTCTGATGAGGTTTCAGGCTCGGGTTCGGTCAAGTTAATCCTGTGGCTGTGGAGTCGGGGCGGGCAGGGGACGTTCCTTCGAGAGGGAGGACACCAGACAAGGGGTTCTGGTCCCTTCAACTTCTGGCAACGGGGTTGTAGGCAAGGGGGCATTCTCCAGAGAGGTCTGGGCTCCTCATCATAGGAAGTAGGGGTTGTTGCCGAAGAGGTGTTGAAGCGGGGTGGAGAAAGGGCAAAAGTTGTGTGCTGCGAGTTGGTGGTGGACCTCGGTCTTGCTGATGGGTCGAAGGGTGGTCCGGCTCGGACTCCTGAGCCAGCGCGCTTATCGGGGCGGCATGAGGGAAGCAGCATGGGGGACACGGGTTAGCTGTGGTGTTAGGCGCTAGCGCGGGAAAGGTTGAGAGGAGGGTCACCGGGCTGGGGGCGGTGGACCAGACGCCTGGAGGGGGAGAGAAGGTTGGTTGCGGTACAGCAGGAGGCAGTGTCTTCGGTGGAGGGGGAGGGAGTTGTAGCGAGGGGAGGGGGAGGCCGCGCAGGCGGAGGGGGGAGGGGTGTCGAATCTGCAAGGGCATGTTGGGGAGAGTTTGGAAGGGGGTAGCCTCGGTATGAAGGGAAGGGGAAGGGGGGTGTTTGACGAGGTCAAGGAAGAAGATGCAAGGGGGATGGGGAAGTGGTGTTGGGAGATGGGGGCGGGTGGGGTGATGTTTTGAAAGAAAACCTCGTGGGTGGAGGAGGAAGGAGAAGAGGAAGTTGTTGGTGGGGGCGGAGTTGAGCCTGGGGGTTTCTGAACGAGTTTGTACTACTGCGGAGATCGAAGGATCGTTGTCGCCTATTGGAAGACCAAAATTTTTCAGCCTGCTTGATAGGTGTTTCGCGGAAAGTTTGGGCATGGTTCCACACGAGGAAAGGCCAAAGAAGTTTATAAATGAAGGTGATCTCATGGAATGTTAGGGGTTTGGGCTGTCCCGAGAAACGGCTACGGGTCAGGAAGTTGCTAGGTGATGCTCATGCGAATATTGTGCTCCTACAAGAGATGAAGGTCTCCAGGACAGGGGGCGAGGCGTGGCGTGATCTGGGTAGTGGCTCTTCATTTAAATTTGCTGAGGTTGAGGCTCATGGAGCGGTGGGAGGGCTCCTAACCGGTTGGAGGAGTTCTGACTTTGAGAAGCTGGTGGATAGGAAATCCGTGTTCTCGTTATCTATGTGCCTTAGGAGAAAAGTGGATAATGTCATTTTTACGATGACCAATGTGTATGGACCCACAAGTCCGGTAACGGGGTCCTTGGCGGCAGATCTCTCGGAGGTGGGAGTGCGTAGGGAGGAGGGCATTTGGCTCATTGGAGGTGACCTAAGTATGACCCTTATGACTGATGACAGGCCTTTGAGGGGTGGTGGATGCAACACTGGCTCGGAGGATTTCAGGACTCAGGTCCTGCAATTGGGGCTCACTGTTATTGATGCGGCAGGATGTGCTTGCACATGGAGGAATGCAAGGTCAATATCGAGGTTGTATAGATTTCTTCTGTCGACTGAGGGAGTGGAATTTTCCCCCCTCTCTCGGGCGTGGACGCTGCCTCGGGAACACTCTGACCATACGCCAATCTTGTGGTCTTCAGAGGAGCAGATGCGGCCCAGATCCTTTTTTAGATTTGGTAGAGCTTGGTTGATGGAGGAACGGTTCAAGGATGAGGTGGTTACGCAGTGGAGGGGTTGGCAGGTGGAGGGGTTGGCAGTCAGGCGTCTGGCTTCCAAATTGGTGCTGCTAAGGAATTTTCTACTGGATTTCAGCCGTAGAGTGAGGACGCGAAGGAGGGAGCGGAGGCGTGTGGATCAGGAGGATGTTGTCCATTTGGATGGGCTGGATAATGAGAGGGGTCTAGACAGGATGAGGTGCTTGAGAGAGCAAGGCTACTAGAAGAGTTACTTTTGTAGGACATGAAGGAAGAAGTGGAGTGGAGGCATAGATCCATATAGAAATGGTTGCGCGAAGGTGATGCGAACACTAGATTTTTCCATTCGATGGCCTCAAGCAGAAGAAGGAGGAATTTTATCCATAGCCTGTAGGTAGGCGGGGAAAGAGTCGTGGGCGATGTTACGTCGGGCGAGTCCTCAGGGACCATTTCGTGGAGAGGTTGAGGAGAAGGACATGGGACGGATGGGGGTGGCATGGAGCAGGTGTTGAATCATTTTCAGAAGAGCAGGCATCTAGACTTGAAGAACCTTTTACGGTGTAGGAAATCAAAAGCGCGGTATGGAGTTTGAATGCGGACGAGGCACCTGGACCTGGCGGTTTCCAGTCTTTTTCTACATGGAATTTTGGGACTTGCTGAGAGAAGACATTATAGCAGTAATCGATGAATTCAGAGATGGCAATAGGGGATTTGAGAAGGCTAACAGGGCGATGCTCTTTCTCCTTCCAAAGAAGGAAAACCTGATGTGGGTGGAGGATTATAGGTCGATTGTGTTATCTAACGCAATATATTTGATTGTCACCAAGGTGTTGGCGAACAGACTCAGGCGGGTACTGGAGGGTGTAATCCTGCAAAACCAAACTGCTTTATCCCTGGCAAACAGATGGCAAACGGACTGGTTATGGCATCTGATGTTTTCCTCCAATGGTGTCAGGAAAACGTAAAGGGTTTGATTTGGAAGATTGACTTCGAAAAGGCATATGACTGCATGGACTGGAGCTTCTTGTGGGAGTCGCTTCGACGACACGGCTTCTGTGAGCTCTGGATAGCATGGATGAAGAGGTGCGTCACTACCTCCTCCTACTCAATTATGGTGAATGGTAGATCGGAAGGTGACTTTTTTCAGCCACAAAGTGGTGTGAGACAAAGTTGCGCGTTAGCACTGATGCTCTTCGTCCTGGTGGCGGACATTTTAGTAGTGATGTTCAGGAGAGCGGTCGATGATGGGTGGTGTGAAGGGTTCCGTATGGGGTCGATCTTTATTCCTCTTCTACAATATGCAGATGACACCGTGATTTTCCTGGGTGGTACAGAAGAAATGCACAGAAGGATGAGGCAACTGGTAGAAATATTTAGCAACATTTCGGGTCTCAAGATCAATAGAGAGAAGTCTGTAGTGATCCAGTTCAGGTTGGATGAGGAGGAGAGTAGAGCAAGGGTTGTACTTTTGGGATGCCCTCTTGGTGAGCTACCCATTACCTATCTTGGGCTACCTTTAATGGCAGGCAAGCTCAGGAAAACGGAATGGGATATGGTCCTCAGGCGATTTGAGGAGAGACTTGCAGGATGGAAGTTGGTCACTCTTTCTAAAGGAGGGAAGCTGATTCTCCTAAAACATGTGATGTTGGCAATTCCTAATTTTCTTCTTTTCAACCTGGTTGATGCCGGTTGGTGTAAGGAAGAAGATAGAGATAATAATGAGAAGATTCTTCTGGCCTGATGGAAAACAACAAAGAGCAGGCATACATCTAGCAGTATGGGAGGATCTCACGAGACAAAGAAGCAAAGGAGTCCATGGAATTCGGGATGTGTCGTGTATGAATAAAGCGATTTTGGCTAAATGGTTGGTGCAGATTTGGGACAACACAGATAGATTGGCAATTCAGCTCCTACGAAAGATTTACGGCATCAAAGGCTCTCTAGAAGCTGGTAGAGTGAGATTCGAGTCTTCTCTTTGGAGTGGGATCCGTGATATTTTGCCACAACTGAGGTCGAGAATGATGCCAAGACTGGGGTCTGGGGAGGTCTTTCTTTTTTGGCTGGACAATTGGACGGGTGATGGAGTTCTATGCAATAGATTCCCAAGACTCTTTGCTTAGGCGGCAAGCAGAGGGTGTTCAGTGGCTGAAGTCAGGGTTTCTAGTTCGTGGGATCTTCACTTCCTGCACAATCTTTCTGGTTGTAGAAGGGAGGAGTTGGGCAAAATGCTATCTGAGATGCCCTCCCCTGATTGCATCTCACAGATAAGGATCATTTTGCTTGGGAGGGGGAGAGATTCTTAGTGAAAAAGGCATATAATGTGTTCAGAGGGAGAAGTGACGAATTGTAGACCGACCTCAAGCAGGATATGAAGATTATCTGGGCAAGCAGGATCCCTTGCAGAGTAAAGATTTTTCTGTGATACTTCAGAAGGGGAAGGATTTGGAATAAAGCAAGAAGAGGAAGATTGTTTGGCATTCCAGATACACAGTGTGATAGATGTGGCGCACAAACGGAGGATGCAGAGCATTTGTTCTTTACATGTCCTGCATCAGATCAAGTTTGGAAGGAGATAGGTGCGGCTTGGTTACTGCATGCTGGCACGAGTGATTTCTAGAGCTCGATTAGCTCGGTGGGGATGAACTCGACGGATGACATTTCTTTGCCATTTGCAGCTCTTTGGGCCATCTGGGGAGAAAGAAATGACCTGATTTTTAAGAACCAGAGGTTCTATTCTGAAAATGTAATCGCTTCATGTCTTTCCTTTATTGATTCTGGTCACAAGGTAATGTATATCTTTATAATTATATAAATCAAAAGTTTCTGGCAGTGAATCCCAACTTAGAATTTCACCCCCTTTCCTCTCAAAAAGATGTTTTCTTCACAAGCCATAGAGTCGACAGAAGGGGACAAGCCACCCAAAAAACTTCACAAGAGGACAAACAAGAAAGAGTACACTCACGGTGGGACCCACAAGGACCTTCCTTCTCCAAAAGAACAAGCACGGGAGGGGAACGGGCAAAAGGATCATCTACTGTGCATTCTGTATGGGATGCCTCGGATGGGAAAGGGGCGACCCAGATAGGGGGACGCATCCTCTACATTACAGTAGGGGAATGTTAGACGATTCGAGCCCGGGGGATTGTTGTTAACAGTCCTTGTTGTAAAGCAGGGGATCGGTTGGATGGGGATCATACGGCCATCATAGGGGGTCGAGGATGGTCAGCATGCATCTCAAGGCCATCTATTCTCCATCCAAATTATCCATTGCGTTGCAACATGGGTTGTAATAGCATAGGATCCTCTCTGTGCACAGGAGGATGCCTACTTGAAGGGCACCCACGTAGGAGGATTGACTCCTCTAGTACCCGATGGGAGTACGAGGGAACACACATGGGTGTTGCACCAGATAAAGATCAAGATTGCGGTGGAGGGCACACACGGGTAAGCGGATCCTCTGCTATAACTCTAGTTATGGGGTTGTTGTAATTCCAATTTTCTTTTTTTTACGATTTTGATTCCAAAATCCAACCTTATTTAATCTTAGATTAATGCTTCACATATCCTTTCGGCATGGAAATCTTAAGGGGATGGAAAAATCGAGGGGGCTGACAAACCTTGATCTCCCTCACAAGAAGAGATGAGAGCACACTTCACTATAATGCTTTTCAATGAGGGAGATGGGTACACTATATAGGATAATGGATAAACAATCTCTCATCCTTAGACTTGTTTACCCATCTAAGCATAATAATGACTCGATAAAATATGAGTAGTGTTAGAGTCCAAAAGACATACTACATGAATCCAAAAGACATACTATATGATTGATCATAATTACCAAAGCTAAAATATAAAACAAATTACAGAAGTTGAAAATTAATTTACTAGCACAACCTACTAGTGAGAACACGAAATTTAAAAATCGGTGCAGTTTGCGGGAGCTCAAGTCAAACCATTTTGTTACTCAACACATTAAAGGATATTCGAAAGAGTACAAATTAGCAAAAACCTCTCTATAACTAACAACATGCTAACATTAACTACATTAAACTATAGAAAAACTGCAAAAACAAGAGAGATGTTCATGTTCTTTGGGGTTCGCCACACATTGTGACAACGTTGAGAGATTACAGCAGGTAGAACCCTTTGGGGTTCCCCGACCTCACCTTGCCCCTGACCCCAATGGCCCGCCCTCGACCCTAGTACCCAGCCCTGACCTCGCCCCTCCCCCGACTCCGACCCAGCACACTCGACCCATCGCCCCACCCCACCCTGCTTTGCCTCAACCCTCAATGCCCTGCCACCAGTGCCCCAACAACCCCCACCCGCCCTGCCCTGCCACCAGCGCCCCTGCCCCTTGCCACCAGCCCTGCGCTCGGCATCCTCTCTTACGCTCAGCCCTACAGGCCATGCACCCAACATACCCGACTTGTCCTCGACGTCCCTACATCCGCAACGGCCCCTCTTCTCCGATCCTGACGTCCCTCCCGCCTTCATAGATGTCTCCCCCATCCATCAAGATTTCTTGTGCATCACTTCATCCAGGTGGATTGGTAAACCATTTTTGGAACTTTCATTGTTGCTCGGATGGATGGGAAGGGAGCAAAGGGATTACACGTTTAATCTCTCACATTAAGAGGGTGCATCTTTCCAGTGATGATCGGGCTTCTGTTTTGTGGGACGCCATCACGAGTGATCTTGATCTATATCTTGTCGTAGAAGGGACATTGAGGGTCCTGGATCAGTGATTGTGCGGGAAGTGCACGAAGATACAAGCTGTGTGTCATGCTTGCCATCATGACGATGGTCTTGTTCGAGTCACAGATGATGTAGGGGCAGTCCAAGGGCATATTATCGACATCCTGAGATCCACACTACCTGTTGTACCTAATGCCACAGATGGGGTGAGTATCGATGCTACGCTCCTTGATTATATGTTCAAGCATCCGGTCACTACTGTTAAGAGAATTCCTCTAAGTTGTCTTTTCGCTTTCTCCCATGCTTTGAAAGCAGCTCTGCATCAAGTTATCGTAGGGTCGGTGTCTTTACACCCTTGGGTGAGAATGTTGCTTCCCCCCTGTTGCACCTTACAGGTTTTCAGACCCAAGAATAGGAGGGATAAAAGATCTAGTAATATAAGGTCCTTGCAACAACGACTTATTCTAAGCTCACTCACTATGTGGGGCAGTACAGAAGGCTTCACCAATTGGGTAGGTGATTTTTTGAAATGGGATGAATCTGGGACTTCAGATCTTAGTTGGAATAAATCTTTGGAGGATAATAAATATCAAAGCTCTAACATCAGACAATGTCTTCGCAAAGTGTCAGATGGACACTTTACAGCCATAAAGGTTGTATGCTCTTCAGGAGTTGCTCCTTATAATGAAGACACCTTGAAGGCCTTAGAGGCTAAACATCCTTATAAGTTGAATCTTTCCATACCAGACATCTTGGTTTCAGAGACTCCTCTTACAGATGATGCCGATGCTATTTTGCGAGTTATCAAATCCTTTCCCAAAGGAACATCTTGTGGAAGAGATGGACTCAGAGCTCAACACATTTTAGATGCCCTCTGTAGGGAGGGGTCAGCAATTGCCAAGGATCTCTTACATGCTGGTAGTTAATTTGTGGCTAAGTAGTAGATGTCCCTTGAGTCTGGCTAAGTTTGTAGCCTCTGCACCTCTTACTCCACTGCTCAAACCAGACAACGGCATACGTCCTATTGCCGTAGACACTATCTGGAGGCGCCTTGTATCTAAAGTTGCTATGACAGGAGTGGGCAAGGAGACGTCTAAGTACCTCAACGGCTTTCAATTTGGAGTTGGTGTATCTGGAGGAGCGGAAGCCATCTTACACAACACCGACCGTCTTTCGAGCAAGCTTAACGGGGACGGGTCTCTCTCCATGCTTACGATGGATTTCTTTAATGCTTTCAACTTGATAGATAGATAGATCTTTGATGCTTGGTGAAGTTAGGAGGAGATGCCCATCTATTTCTTCATGGGTGGAATTTATATATGCTCAAGCCGCCAGATTATATATTGGAGACAATTATATGCGGCCATCAATAGGAGTGGAACAAGGTGATCCTTTAGGCCTACTTTTTTCTCTGGCATTGCACCCACTTATCCATGAGATCTCCTACTCCATGCTTGGTACCTTGATGATGGGACGATCATTGGGGACATCTTAGAGGTGGCCAAGGCACTTAACATTATTCAATTCAGGTGTCCAGAGATATGGCTTATTGTGAATATAAAGAAAACAGAGCTTTTCTGGCCTTCATGTGATGGTCAAAAGATCCGTAAAGGGTTGTTTCCCGTGGATATTAAGAGGCCGGTTCTAGGTTGATGTTACTTGGAGGAGCAATGAGCAGGGATAAAGACTTTATTGAAGACTTGGCTATGTTGAGGGCCACCAAAGCTGTTGACTTAATGCATTTACTTCCCCAGTTGGATGATCACAAAGTGAGCTACTTCTATTACGATCTTGTATGGGTACTGCCAAGCTTATTTTCGACTTACGGCCATGTCAACCCGCTTACATGGAATGGGTTGCTATGTGGTTCGACAAAGGGTTACGCGGAGCCATTGAGGATATTGTGGTTTGTGGAGGTCCTGTGTTTGGTGACCTTCAATGGCGAATGGTGTCGCTACCCATCAGACTCGGTGGCTTAGGTCTGTACTCGGCTATTGAGGCTTCTTCATATGCTTTTGTGGCCTCTAGAGCTCAATCTTGGATGCTCCAAGACCACATACTACAAGACAGCGGGATACATGGTATGGATTCTGATTTTCTTAATGCTTTGGAAGGCCTATGTGTCGCACTTCCATCTCTTGATCTTACTTATTTTGCTAGTAAGGATACCGTCCCCCTTAAAGCCCAGAAAGCTTTGGCGAGTTCCTTTTTAGCAAAATCGTAAAAGAAATGGAGGTTGAGTTTGACATGACTGCTAGACAAAAAGCAATTTTCCGATGTTTACAAGCTGAACATGCTCAAGATTTCCTTCTTGTCATTCCTGTTGAGGGGCTTGCAATGCATATGTCACTCATTGAATATCGTACTATTCTCAAGTACCACCTTGTGATTCCTCTATTCCCAGCAGATGAGGCTTGCCCAATATGCCTCAAATCATGCTTAGATGCTTTTAGGGAACATGCCGTTCATTGTCGCGAACTTCCAGGTTTTAAATATAGACACAATTTTGTCAGGGATGTCCTTTTTGATGTACTCAGACATGCGGGGGTTGCTTCAAAAATAGAAGCACCAGTGAATTTTTTGACTGATCCACAGGAGGGGAGATCGACACTTAGACCAACGGATGTTTTAATATGTGGATGGCTTGGAGGAAAATATGCGGGTGTTGATTTGACGGGAGCTTCTCCATTGGCAGGTTCGATAAAAAGTGATTTTGTTGCGGGATACGCTGCACAAAAAGCTGCCTCAGCTAATGTGGCTAAGCATGAGAAGGCTTGTATTGACAATCAACATGTATTAACTCCCCTTTGGTTTTGATACATTTGGGTTCGTGGCAAGTGAAGCAGTGGAGCTCCTAAGAGGATCCAAAAAATTATGCACAGCAATGTTATGGTTCCTAGATCTATGAATGTTGTATTTCGTAGGATTGAATTTGCCATCCAAAAGAGACTGGCGGCGTAACTTGTTGCCCGTATCTCATCAATTTCTATGTAATTGTTGAATGTCCTTTTGATCTTTATCTTTTTAGCTATGTGTTTACCATCACAAATACACTACTTTGGATGCTATTTTATGTTGTGTACATTTTATTGTTGATGTTGCTGATCGAGGTCCGTTCCAACAGTTCTATGCACCTGCTAGTGTTCTGGAGCCTCTTCGAGAACGTCATGTCCTTCCACCGGATCAAAGCAGCTATGATCGGACTCGTGGAAGCGGAGAGGGTGAACGAATGGGTCGTCACCCAGAAGTTCGGAGCTGCACTCAAGATGAAATTGATCCACCACAAAGAAGCAGCCATAAGGGACATCGATCACCCCATCGTCGGGAAGACCAACGCCGTCCTCGTCCCCAAGGCCTTGGAGAAGATCAAAACACGCAGGAGGATCTGGCACAGGTAATTATACGATCCGAGTACATGTATACTTCCCTCCTTTCCTCTCTCTCTCTTATATTCTACGTATGCCTGTAATTGTTTTCAGGTTCCACTACTCAGAGATTGGAATCGGAGTCTTCTTGGCATACAGTGCCGTATACGACATCGTGTACAGAAAGACTGGATACTTCATATACCTCTTCCTCCAAGCTATCGCCTTCTTCATTGTGGGATTTGACAACGTTGGCACTTCTGTCTCCACGTAAATATATCGATGGTAATTTAAATCGGGCGTCACCTTTTTTCTAATTAGAGGAAGCCAAGCTGAGGGAGAAAAG
The DNA here is from genome assembly GCA_037367405.1 of Ottelia alismoides. Taxonomy (NCBI): domain Eukaryota; kingdom Viridiplantae; phylum Streptophyta; class Magnoliopsida; order Alismatales; family Hydrocharitaceae; genus Ottelia; species Ottelia alismoides. The sequence goes on from JAZKJV010011425.1 coordinate 30,860, forward strand.
AACAGGAGGGAGAGAGGGGGGAGAGAGATTACCATTTGATTATAGCTTATCCAAGATTTGTTCTTAAAATATTTTTATCTATTTTTATTTACCGGCTGTTGAGAGGATTATTCATGTATCCTTCCATGTGTTGTCTTTTATTTTTAGTAGAAGGTTTTGTCTATAATGCCATGAAGGAGGAGGGCCTCCATAATGAAAATCTTATACGTACTGCTTCAGATATAATTTTTTTGCACAGAGGTCTCGTCTAACTATGTTTATTTGAAAGTGAAGCATATAGGGTATGCTTGATTGCAGAATTACTGCAGGAGTTATCAATACAATCCTGACTTCCCATACCTTGCTAATTTAAATGGTATCTATAAGGAATATTAAATTAATTCGTTGAACAAGGACTGATTTATTCATTGATATTCGCGTCATTTTAGGTCAAATTTGATGGTAAAAATACAAAACAAGAATGTCTGTTTAAAGTAGCTCAATGAAAATTGCATTTATATTTTACATATGTACAGTTATAAGTTGAGCTGATGCATACAAGCATGTAAAATGGATATATTTATCCAGAAAGGAGTAAGATGAAGATAGGAGACAAGCCACCAAATAAGAGTACCAAGTTGGATTTTAGAATTGAAATCGTAAAAGGAAAAAAAAAGAGATTACAGCGGGTTTGTTGTAATTCCAGTTACTCTTTGGATCCAGTTTCTTAGGTAAATGAACTTTGATGGTTTCCTGGAAAAGAGGTGCTTTGTGTTGGGATAATAGATCAAAGGGTAAATTTCGCCAAGTCGAAACCTACTATAACGATCTCCCGTCTCTCACTTGTTTTTTTTTTTGAAAGATCAAAGGATAAATTCATTTATCATAAGTTTTTGTTCTGCCAAAGGAATCCACACAAAAAAAATACATGAGGTAGCCAAATGCACATGTCACAGGGATAAGGCAGCCCACAAACTGTTAAACAGATAAAAGTCTAAGAAAGATTGGGAGTCAAACCACCAAATCTACCACCAAACAATCTGTGACGTTCCTGCAGCGGGATTTCCAAATCGATCACCAAATCGATGCCCTCATTGCAAAAAGCTTTCAATGGAGTTCGGAGATTAATTTTTTTAAATCACTCTTCATAAAATTTTTGAATCCAAATGATTGTTCCTACAATCCCGAAGTTCTAAGGATATATTTTGTGAAGAAACAATCCTCGAAAATATGTGCCTAATTTTCATTGTCATTGTGACATAAGTAACATCTGTTTGTATAACTAATATTCAGTTTCTAAACCATATCTTGATAAATATTTTACAATGTAGAAGCAACATAAAAAAAGAGATTCTAGTATCAAACATGTTCGACCAGATTCGTTTAAGGAAAAAGGAGATTTTCCCCCATTGAAAAAGAAATCATAGATGTTCTTTGTTAGTGAAGTGGTCGGGCAAAAAGATCCGGTTGGAAAGTTTATCATATTTGAGTTGTCATCTATGGTTTTGTCTCACAAGTCCTTCGATCTAAGCTCAAAGTTTCTGAATTCTTACCAAAAGCAAATTGGGGTTCTGTTGAAAATCCTTTTGACCCAATTATTTCTCACGTTCAGAGTGGCAAGAGCTTGGTTAAACAAAGATTTTTTTTGTGCATTTCTATATGTTTGGAAAGTCTTCCTTTAAGGTTTTCAGACCATTCAATTTGTCCTTCCAAAGAGAAGAGTTAACATCATTGCCCAATAATTTGTGAGAGACTGGGTTAAGAAAGGATGGACCCTTAGTAATGTCCTTCCACATTGCGATGCCTTTTTTCCAGCGAAAGTCACAATGGATAATAGGTCCACCACGATGATAGCAAACACCAATTAGCTCAGAGTCTACTTTTTTATGCTCAATGATAGAGATAGAGGCTTTAGTAAGGAGAGCAGAGTTAAATCTTTGTAAATCTATAATCCCCCATCCATCATTCTCTTTAGGACGACAATTCTTACTCACGCCACCCGAGCTCTCATGCTCGAGGATGTATTTCCAGCCCACGTTAAACATCTCCTTATTTTATCAATTTGGTAATGATATGAACCGACGCCTTTAGGCATGAAAGCATGTGGGTGGCGAGAGGTGTTATAGAGGAGTTTAAGAGGCATATCCTAGCTGGGAGAGGCATCATTTTAGCTTTCCATCCCAACAGTTTAGTTGAGAATTTTTCAATGAAGCAAACCCATTCTTTGGTGAAAGTTCTCTTATTACCCAACGGGAAGCCCAAGTATGAAATCAGGAGGTTACCCTTATTCCACTCCAAAATTTTTCCCATTATCCGCAAAATTCTGTTTCAGAGAGTTTTAGTCCATAGAATTTTGATTTGTTAGTGTTGATTTCTAGCCCAGAAAGATTACAAAAAAACTTTAAGCAATGACAACACATTCTTTAAATCACCTCTCTCGTAATCAAGGAAGATTAGTAGGTCATCCGTGAACTAGAACGCATTCCCCTTTTGAAGGACCCTTTGCAATATTGTCCAACATAGAGTCGAGCATCGTAAGAGTGAGTATGGAAAGTAAAGGGGAAAGAGGATACCCTGACGAACACCTCTACTAGTTTTAAGGAGCCCCACCGAAGAGCCATTTAATTTGAAAGACATTCTGTAAGTCTTGAGTAGAGCCTTGGTCCAAGCAATGAATTTAGGTGGAGCTCCTCCATTTGAGGAAGTTTGTATGATAAAAGTCCATTTTATTGTATCAAACGCTCTTCTAAAGCCAATCTTAAGAACAATTGCTGTAACGGCTTGGGGTATTTCAAAAAAAAATTTCAAATCCATTATCCTAGATTAAATGGATTTAATAAATACCTTAAATTCTCTCATTAACAACTTTAAAAACCCAAAGACTCTTCCCCTCACGTCACTCTATTTTGCAACTTTAGAGAGAGTTAGAGAGAGAGAGGAAGGGTTATCTCACCGGCGTCCCTCTTCATCATAGGAGAAGGCGGCGTCGAATCCGAGGAGGAGAATCCGGATCCGTGATCAAAAGGAGGCGCAACGACCACAACGGGTAGAGATACGCTTTGGATCAAGGTATGTATCGGCTTTAGGATTTCGATTTATAGACGTATGTATCGGCTTTAGGATTTCGATTTCTAAATGTATGTATCGGTCTAGATTTTGGTATAAATGTTGTTTTCGTTAAAATAGATCTCTCGCAAGTGTCGGTTAGGATTACGATCTATAATCGTAGGTTCCATATAGAATTCGTATGAACAATGATCACTTCCGAAATAGACTTATAAATATATGTATCAGTGCCGGATTTCACGTATCAATAAAAGTCATATTCGAATCATGAATTCTAGATGTATGTGTTGGTATTCCGAAGTACGACCGCTCTTGGATCTTTAAGTTAGTACATATGTTTCCGTATTTAAATTAGAATGGACTTTCACTTGTATACGTCGGATATTAGGATCTATATAATTGTCAAGGTATAATATGTCAAGACTTTATTGTATATTATTAACGTATGCTATTGAATCATAAGGTAGGGGTTAAGGCTTTTAATTTTTCCACTTGTATAATCCATGTTAGAATACTTCGATGATCATTCCATAGAGCCCTCGGGTCTCTTATATAGGGAGAGAGCCCTTGGGTAAATTACAAGAGAAGTACATAAAGAAATAGAAATAACATAGAAGACTATCAACTATCTCTACACTCCCCCTCAAGATGGAGCATAGATATCTATCATGCTCAGCTTGGAAGAACATCTATGGAAAGGTCCTCTGAGCAATGGCTTAGTAAATATGTCCGCTGTCTGATCCTCTGAACTGACGTGAGACGTGGAGATGAAGCCCTTCTGAATCATGTCCCTAGTGTAATGACAATCTACCTCTATGTGCTTGGTTCTCTCATGGAAGGCTGGATTGTTGGCAATAAATAATGCTGCCTGATTATCACATTGAAGATTCATGGGCAAGGGAACATCAATATTCAGATCTTCTAAGACTGCTTTAACCCACATCATTTCTGTGCTTGCCTGTGCCATGGCTCTGTACTCAGGTTCGGCACTGGATCTTGCCACAACAGTCTGCTTCTTGCTTTTCCAAGAGATAAAGAGCTTCCTATGAAGATAGCAAATCCAGAAGTAGACTTACGATCCCTTGGACATCCAGCATAATCTGCATCTGCACAAGCTGAAATAGACAGATCTGTCTCTTTCTTGAATAGCAACCCTGTGCCTGGGGAAGACTTCAGATATCTCAATATCATGTACAAGGCATCCAAATGTACTTGCCTCGGCTGCTCCATGAATTGACTCACCCGGTTGACTGCAAGGGCAATATCCGGTCGAGTTATAGTGATATATAAGAGCTTACCCACCATTTCTCTGTACCTTCTCTTGTCCACCTCCTCAGTATCATCATCGTATAGCTTCATACTCGGGTCCATAGGTGTACTTGAAGGTATGCATCCAGTCATTCCTGTTTCAACAAGCAAATCTGTGACATATTTTCTTTGGGTCATCACCATTCCTTGTGCATTTCTTGCAAATTCTATCCCCAGAAAATATCGTATTGCGCCTAGATCCTTTGTAATGAACTGGCTGCCCAACATAGACTTGGTTATCTCAACCCCCTGTGCATCATCTCCAGTGACCAATATGTCATCAACATATACCATAACAACAATGGTACCTCTTTGGGTCTTCCGGACGAACAATGAGTGGTCCGCATTTGATCTTTTGAACCCTTGCCGTTCAATAATCTGGGAGAGCTTTTGGAACCATGCTCGAGGACTCTGTTTAAGGCCATAGATAGCCTTATGAAGTCTGCACACCTTCTGAGACTCCCCCTCAGCAGCGAACCCAGGTGGCTGCTGCATGTAGACTTCCTCCTGTAGATCACCATACAAAAAGGCATTCTTAACATCGAGTTGGAAGATAGCCCAGTCACGTACCACTGCAACTGAAAGAAGGATGCGAAGAGTAGAGTGTCTTGCCACCGGTGAGAAGGTATCCAAATAATCTACGCCATATGTCTGGGTAAATCCTCGTGCGACGAGTCTGGCCTTGTATCTGTCTAGACGGCCATCCGCATGATATTTCACTGTAAAAACCCACTTGCAACTTACTACTGAGGCACCTGGAGGAATGGGGACAAGTGACCATGTTCCCCTAGACTGCAATGCACGCATTTCCTCTTCCATTGCAAGATGCCAGCATTCAATCTTCATAGCATCCTGATAGGTCCGTGGGATCTCAACCGACGATACAGCAGCTGCAAATTTCTGAAAGTCCCCAGTGAGTCTATGAAAGGATACATGAGAGGCAAGGGGATATGTGGCACACTGTCTGCGCTGCTTCCTGTGAGCAATGGGCCGATCCAAATCATCCAAGACTGTGCTGGTCGGTTGCTTCTCCTCCTGTAATAAAGATTCCTGCACAGGTGCATTCTCTAAATCATCATTAGTGTTAATTTCAGAGCAAACCTGAGGCGTGGTGGATGGTTGACTTGTAGCTTGAGCAGGGCATGTTCGCCTCGTATAGAACTTAGTGTAAGGGACAACTGGAGGAGGTGGTGGTGGTGGTGGTGGTAGTATTGGTGGAGTAGAGGATTGACCCATGCTTGGCGGTGGTGGGACAAAGACATTGGAATCCGAAGAAGTGGAGGAGGCCAGTTTGTCACCCGCAGGTGAGAAATACATGACAGGTTCGAAAAAGGTAACATCTGCACTCACATAGTACTTGTCATGGATAGGATCATAGCAGCGATTCCTTTCTGTGTCCTGGAGTAACCCACAAAAACACACTTGATAGCCCTAGGAGAGAGCTTATCAAGTCCTGGAGATAAGCGGTGAACAAACGCAACAGTGCCGAAGACCCGATGTGTAAGAGCGAACAAATCTCTGTCCGGAAAAAGAACAGAGATTGGGGACTTTTCACCAAGAACAGTTGTAGGCATTCGGTTGGCTAGATAACATGCTGTAAGGATGGCATCTCCCCAAAAAGATAATGGAGCACAACTTTGAATGAGTAATGTGCGAGCAATATCAAGGAAATGTCGATGTTTTCGTTCCGCAACTCCATTTTGTTGTGATGTGTAAGCACATGTGGTTTGATGAACAATGCCTTTTGAAGAAAGAAAGTTAGCAAGAGAACGAGTGCAGAACTCCAATGCATTATCAGTTCGAACATACTTAACAGTAGAAGAGAAAACATTTTGGATTTCATTAAGAAGATTTTGGATAACACTTCCTGCTTCAGATTTATTTTTAAGAAGAAACGTCCAGGACACTCGAGAAAAATCATCAACCACTACTAAATAGAACCTGTGCCCCTGATGATCTGGGACACGACTTGGACCCCAAATGTCAACATGAAGTAATTCAAACGGGGAGCGACTGCTCCGACTCTGACGACCTGGGAAGCTAGATCTATGGTGCTTCCCTAACTGACACGCTTCACAACGAAAAGAGGAACTTGGAGATATCTGAGGCAGTAGGTGACGCATCTTCTGCAGGGGCAGATGACCGAACCGAAGATGCCAGGTGTACGGAGATACGGCGCTTTGGGAATGAAGAGAGACGCTAGCGTAGGAGTTACGGACTAGACGATAGAGGCCATTGTGCTCAGAACCACAGCCAATCACCCTGCCCGTCAGTATGTCCTGAAAAATAACAGACGATGGATCAAAAATAGCACGACAGTGCAAATCACGTGTAATCTGACTAATGGATAAGAGATTCATAGAGAAATCTGGAGCATGTAGAACATTCTGTAAGTGCATAGAAGGTAGCAAAGCCATCTCCCCCTGACCGATGATAGGAGAGTGAGTGCCATCAGCAATGAGTACAGAGCGACCAGGCTGTACCGCTCTGTAGGACTTCAAAATATCTTTCTCACGGCATAGATGATGGGTAGATCCAGAGTCGACAATCCATCCTGTGAGATCATGGCAATGAGATGAGACTGAAGGACTACCTGAAGCACTGGCAGAAGCGGATGTACTGGCTGACGCCGAGGCTGCAACATCAGAAACTTCAGTATTCTCTGGCGACGATTGAGGCATGATATCACGAAGCCGTGCCACCAACTCTTCGAACCTGTGGTCTGTAGCAGGAGCTGAAGGACGCTGAACATGATCCGCGACACGTGCAGAAGGAGGGGAAGCCGTGCTTGGAATAGCACGTATCCTCGAGTGACCAGTACGGCAGAATGAACACGTGGAACGGTATGCGACCCTCCGCGACCACGTCCACCACTTCCTCTTCCACGAAATGAGGACGAACTACCACGTCCCCTGGAAACTGCCATTGCTGGACGGAGTCGCAGTCGCTGTAGTGGACGGAACAGGTACACGACTGAGCCTCCTGTATACCTCTTCCATCGGGGGATGGTGGCATCTGCTAGGATCTGAGCACGGGCCGCCTCGTACTCCGGGTCTAAGGCAACAAGCAAAACGCCAACCATAGTGGCGTTGCAGAACGTCTTCTGCTGTTCCGGCATGGCTGTAAGCGGAATGGTGCTATAGAGCTTCTCGAACATGCCACGAAGCGATGTGTACAGGGAATGAAGTGGCTTCCCATTCTGCTTCATCGTAAATATATCATGCTGCAACTGGAGCATCTTCGTCTCATTGCGGACCTGAGAGTACGTCATAGACAAAATATCCCACATCGCCTTAGCGGTGGACTGGTGAAGGACATCATTCGCTATCTCCGTCGTAAGTGTACCTGAGAGCCACACCTTGGCGTACGCGTCATCAGCCTCCCATGAGGCATAGATCCCTGTCTTCTCCGGTGGTTCATCCTCGGTAAGAATATGCTTCTTACCACACGACTTCATGAGACTGAGGAACTGCATCGCCCACAGTTCGTAATTTGTCCCGTCCATCTTGACGATTGGTGCCGATCCTTTGAAGGCACCTATGGCGGGCATATCGATCTTCTGATCTGACATACTTCCGGAGAAGAACAGCTACTGATATACCAAGCAAACTGTCTACCAAGACCTTGTAGGATTCAAGTGCATAGGTAGACGATTATGCACTTGAATCGAACATGACGCCGAGTCCTGAGAAGAACGCGGCACACCTGCAACGAGTAGAGGCTGTGAGAGCCTCTACTTGACAAAGACGGCTACTGAAAGGCAGGGCGTGCCGCTGGACAGCGGTGGGGGGCGTGCCGCTGTGGCTGGCGGCAGGTGTGGTGGGGTCGGAGGAGAGCCGGCGGCGGTGGAGGGGCTGGTGGGGGCCCGGGCGGCGTTTGGGGGCCGGTGGGAGGGGCCTGGCGGCGTTGGGGTGGCCGCTAGGGAGGCCCTACGGCGGAGAGGGGCCGGTGGTGGAGGCCCTGCGGCGGTGGAGGGGTCGGGGTGAGGGACCCGGCGGCAGTGGGAGGCCGGTGGAGAGGGGGGCCGAAACCCTAGAGGGAGAGGGGGGGCCGAAACCCTAGAGGGTGGGGAGGGGGGGCGGCGGTGGAAAACCCTAGATTAGGGTCATGGCTCTGATACCATGTTAGAATACTTCGATGATCATTCCATAGAGCCCTCTTATAGGGAGAGAGCCCTTGGGTAAATTACAAGAGAAGTACATAAAGAAATAGAAATAACATAGAAGACTATCAACTATCTCTACAATCCATGGGTTAAGAAAATATAGTTACTAATGTTGCAAATTCGTTGCTTTCATGAGTACGAACCAATTATGAGATCTTGATGGGATTCCTATTTTCACGTCTCTTGTTAATGTGTACGGTTGGCAATGATATGGACACAGTTAACTTTCTAAACAATTATCCTTTCTTTAATTCATATATTTAGGTAGCCGTAATCCTAAGTTCTTAATTCAAAGTAATTATATTAAATCCTCTCTCCTAAATTGTGTTATATAATTATTTGTAAGTGTTTGTTTTAAAGAATTTATTTGATTAAATAGATGAATAAGGTGCATATTTATAGACACATACAAACATCATATTATGTATAGACTTGACATCACAACTCTTATTGTTGGTAACCCGTCACTAATTGTGTATGGAGGCTTATTACATACTGCGTTAATTAAGATTAATTACAGCCTTATGTGAAAAAAAAACAGACGTTGAAGATGATCCCCCAATTGACTTATTATCTACAAATAATACAAGTATCTAACTAAATTTCGTGCCCATGGTATACTTTGTATACACAATTCCTACGATAAAAGATGTGCTGGATACACTCACCGGATCACTAACTAAAAGGGCGAAATGAACTATTATGACGTTTAAGATGAATCATACTCTAACGTAACCTATAATGTCAAAAGAGAATAATTTTGATAATCTTAAACAAGAATTTAAGGCACAGACTCACAAGGAGTCACATGATCGACCGCAAGGGGTCGTATTAGCTGCAAGGGGCAACGCCGCAAGGGGCGTATGGTTGCAAGGAACCATAGAGGCAAAAGCTAAGTCCTCTACAGTTGTAGCTACACTGTCATGTCATGCCATGGACCGCAAGTGCCAGCGGTTAAAAACGTATAAAAGATACGTAAATGAATGTTATGCAAGAAAATGGTTTATAAAGAAAAACCATCATGAAAATGTATAGAATGGTTTAACAAGAGAATAAACCATTACATGTTATGTGAGAATTGGTTTAAAAAAAGTTAAACCATCAAAGTCATGGGGGCTAATATGTCAAAGTGGTTTATATATTTTGTAGGTATGTAAATTACTTGGTATTTTATGAGATATGTCCACAAGTAGAAATAAATGTTTGTCATGCCTACTTATGCAATTTACCTACTTTACATGTATACCCATGTTCATGAAAGAAACCAAACTAAACATGATAGGGATCGAACTTAGACATGCATGGGAATTATCTAGGCACGAAATGATGTGTATGCATGAAAATCCAAGTATATAATTTTTAACGGACCAAGGACCGTTAGAATACCCATGGCATGGACCCCGATGCATACTGGGCATTAGGCTCATCCAAATTATGTTTGTCAATTTCAGGTGAAGAACAGGGTTGATTGCATTCTTAGGATCGTGCTTCAGGCTCATTGAGATTTCTGACGTGGTACGATTTATCCGTGAAGATCTAGTGGATATCTGTATGCCCACAGGAACCATCGAGTTGCTATTTTTTTCTAGAATAGTTAAATTTTATTTCCCAGTTTAGAGTTGTAATAATGGAACTCTAGTTTGAGTAGACATTTTATGGAATGATATCTATCTCTGCTCATTATGTGCCATTTGTTGATATTTTGGTAACGGGTCGGTCGTGCGATCAACTATCGCTTGCTTCCGCCGATTGTCACGATCCATTCCGTTACAAATGGTATCAGAGCTAGAGTTCCTCTGGGCATAGGATATCTACAGTTCTTAGTGATCTAAGATTTATATAGAAAGATTTAGTATCACAACTCATTGACCTTGTCAATTTTTGAATCAGATGGCTCCTCGACGTGCAATTGAAGCCATTGCAGACCGTGACTCATCGACGAGCCAGGAGGCCGTTATGGGTATGCAGAGGCAGATGCTGGAGTTAATGACACTAATGACCCAGCAACAGAAGAGTCAGACGTCCAACTCGGGTGGACTGACTCTAAAGACCTTCATCCAGCACGATCCGCCCACTTTCAAGGGTGAGCATGAGCCGGAAAAAGCCGAACATTGGCTTAGAGAGATGGAGTTGACTTTTGAGGCAACTGATTGTCCTGAAGAAAAGAAAGTGATTTTTGGGATATTTCGTCTGCGAGACAATGCAAAGGAGTGGTGACTTCATGCAAGGGAATCCACTTTTCTGAGACTCCAGTCATTAAGTGGGATGATTTTGTTGAGCGCTTCACTGAGCGTTACATCCCTGAGCATGCTAAGGATGCTAAGCGTCAAGAGTTTATAAATCTCCGGCAGGGAAATATGACGGTCGAAGAATATGCGGCAAAATTTCAAGAATTGGAGAAGTATGGCAAGGGTATCTGCGCCAATGAAAAGCAGCGAGCTAGAAAATTTATAGAAGGCCTGAATGCGGGACTAAGCATGAAAGTGCTGACTAGAGGTTCCACAACCTTATCTGAGGCAGTTGCAGCAGCAGTGGAGATCGATGCAGCATACCGGAGGATACAGCAAGTGAATCCTCGAAAGCGCCCTCACAAGCCGAACTTCAATGACAAGAGGCGTCACACTGCAGTGAATGCCAAGAAGACAAAGACTGATGATGCACCAGCAAACAGAAAGTACACATTTGAAGTGTGCCCGCATTGTGGTAGGAGGAATCCAGGAGAATGCTACATGCTAACCACTACTTGCTTTAATTGCGGAGAAAAATGTCACTTCAGGTAAGATTGCAAGAAAGATGTCAAGGATCAGAAGAAGCCATTCGAGCAGAAAAAGAAGGTACCAGGAAGAGTCTTTGCTATCACTCCTGAGGATGCAGAAGGTGCCAACACGACAGTGGAAGGTACTCTACTAATTGAAAACCATTTATGTCATGTTCTTTTTGATTCTGGTGCCACACATTCCTTTATCTCGAATGCTTTTGCGAGGAAGTTAAGTTTAGAAGCCGTTGAGCTTCCTTATGCACTTACAGTTTCTTCACCAATGGGTGATATTATTGCCACGGGTATGTACTTAAAGGACGTACCTATTTTACTAAAAGAAGACACCCTCACTGCCAATTTGATATTATTACCCATCACAACCTATGATGCCATCTTGGGAATGGATTGGTTATGGGAGCATTACGCAGCGGTCTATTGTCGAGAAAAGAAGGTGGTCCTGAGTAGACCAAACCATGAGGAGATAGTTATTCGGAGCACATGTAAGAGTGGGAGATTGATTATCTCATCCTTGCAAGCAAGCCGACTACTAGCAGAAGGTTGCATCGCATTCCTCGCTAGTATAATTAACACTGAATCATCTCATACGCGTCTTGAAGATTTAGATGTGGTCAGAGAGTTTGCCGATGTCTTTCCAGATGATCTTCCTGGACTACCTCCTCATAGAGAGGTTGATTTCTCAATTGATGTGATGCCAGGAACGGCACCGATTTCCAAAGCTCCGTACAGAATGGCACCTGCAGAACTTGAGGAGCTAAAGAAGCAATTACAAGAACAACTGGATAAGGGATTTTTACATCCCAGTGTTTCTCCGTGGGGAGCACCCGTTCTTTTTGTGAAAAAGAAAGATCGGTCTCTTAGACTCTGCATTGATTATCGAGGTCTAAATAAAGTGACCGTGAAGAATAGATACCCGTTACCTCGCATTGATGACTTATTCGATCAGTTGCAGGGAGCAACAGTTTTCTCAAAAATAGATCTGCGTACGGGTTATCATCAACTCCGAATAAAGGAGGAGGATATATCAAAGACAGCATTCAGGATAAGGTATGGTCATTATGAATTTTTGGTCATGCCATTTGGTCTTACTAATGCTCCTGCAGCTTTTATGGAGCTAATGAATAGGGTATTCCGAGAATACCTTGATAAGTTTGTCATCGTGTTTGTGGATGATATACTGAAATATTCATCTGATCCGGAGCAGCATCGAGTACATTTACAGATTGTATTCGAAACTCGGAGGCAACACCAGCTTTATGCAAAATTCTCCAAATGTGATTTTTGGCTAAATAAAGTGGCATTCCTTGGTCATGTGGTATCTAAAGATGGAATTGAGGTAGACCCAACCAAAGTAGAAGTTGTGATGAATTGGAGGCAATCCAAGAATGTTTCTGAGATCCGTAGTTTTCTTGACTTGGCTGGTTATTATCGGCGATTTATTCAGAATTTCTCAAGGATCTCTCTACCATTAACAAAGCTCACCCGGAAGGATGTGAAGTTTGTATGGTCCGAGAAGTGCGAGCAGAGTTTTCAAGAATTGAAGCAGAGATTGACTACAGCTCCAGTATTGGCCTTACCATCAGGCAGTGGAGGCTTTGTGGTATATACAGATGCATCAGGCACCGGACTCGGGTGTGTTCTTATGCAAAATGAGAAAGTCATTGCTTATGCCTCACGACAACTAAAACCGCAAGAGAGGAACTACCCAACTCATGATTTAGAGCTAGCAGCGGTAGTCTTTGCTCTTAAAATTTGGCGGCACTACCTTTACGGTGAACAATTTGAGGTGCTCAGTGATCATAAGAGCCTCAAATATATTTTCTCTCAGAAGGAACTTAATTTGAGGCAGCGATGTTGGCTAGAGTTTCTAAAAGATTATGACTTCGCCATCAATTACCATCCGGGGAAAGCAAATATCGTAGCAAATGCACTAAGTAGAAAATGGGAAGGTAAACTGGCTAGTTTAAAACTTCAGTGGAAGATGATGAAGGATTTTGAAGATTGGAAGCCTTTCTTGAGCGAATCGAAAAAGATATCTTTTGCAGCACTCAAGATTCAACCAGGGATAATTGGAAAGATCTTGACTGCGCAAAAAGTAGATGCTGATCTTCCTAAATTTATAGAAGCATCTAAAAAGGAAGGTTCGGATTTCACCATCGGAACGGATGGAGCTATAAGGTACCGCAGCAGATTATGGATTCCAAGTGATATTGAGTTGAGGCAGGAGATTCTGGATGAAGCACACAGATCGATGTACACTACTCACCCAGGTACAACAAAAATGTACAAGGATCTGCAACGGAACTTTTGGTGGCCAAAGATGAAGAACGATATCGCTGAATTTGTTGCTAGATGCTTGGTATGTCAGCAGATCAAGATTGAACATCAACGTCCAGCAGGACCTGTTCAACCCTTGGAGATACCTGAATGGAAGTGGGAGCATATAACGATGGACTTTGTCACCGGTCTACCCAAGACCACAAAACATCGTTATGACACCATATGGGTGATTGTTGACCGATTAACCAAATCGGCACACTTCCTACCTATCCGCTTGGATCAGTCGACAGAGAGTTTAGCCGAATTATATGTGAATGAAATTGCCAGTTTGCATGGTGTTCCTGCATCAATTGTTTCGGATCGGGACACGCGATTTACCTCTCGTTTATGGAGGAGTTTTCAGGATGCTTTGGGCACTCAATTGAAGTTTAGCACTTCATTTCATCCGCAGACTGATGGTCAGTCAGAAAGGACCATCCAGACACTAGAAGATATGTTGAGAGCTTGTGCTTTAGATTTTGTGGGCAGCTGGGATAGACACCTTCCGTTAGTGGAGTTCGCTTACAATAATAGTTATCATTCGAGCATCAAGATGGCACCCTATGAAGCATTGTATGGGAGACCTTGCAGATCACCTTCATGCTGGAGTGATGTTGGCGAGAAGCACATCTTAGGTCCGGAACTTGTTCAGACAAGTAAGCAGGGTGTTGAATTAATCAGAAAAAGATTGTTGGCAGCTCAAAGTAGGCAAAAATCTTATGCCGATCGTCATAGAAGAGAGTTGAGTTTCGCTATTGGCGAACATGTGTTCTTAAAGATCTCTCCAACCAAGGACGTCTTACGATTTGGCAAAAGGGGGAAGCTCACTCCCAGATACATAGGACCTTTTGAGATTCTATAGCGGATTGGAGAGATGGCATATCGTATTGCATTACCACCTCAATACTCGAAACTTCACGATGTATTCCATGTATCTATGCTGAGGAAGTACATTCCTAATCATTCACATGTTATCGAACATGAGGTCATTGATGTTCAACCGAACTTGACCTTTGAAGAGAAACCTATACGAATAATCGATCGTAGAGATCATCAACTCCGTCAGCGCATAGTTCCAATGGTCAAGGTCCTTTGGCAACACCATCAAAAGGAGGAGTCTACTTGGGAGTTGGAAAGTGTAATGCAGGAGAAAAACCCACAATTTTTTGGTATGTCCCTCTACTAAGAAATTTCGAGGACGAAATTTTTTTAAGGGTGGTAGATTGTAACGGCTTGGGGTATTTCAAAATTTTTTTTCAAATCCATTATCCTAGATTAAGTGGATTTAATAAATACCTTAAATTCTCTCATTAACAACTTTAAAAACCCAAAGACTCTTCCCCTCACGTCACCCTATTTTGCAACTTTAGAGAGAGTTAGAGAGAGAGAGAGGAAGGGTTATCTCACCGGCGTCCCTCTTCATCATAGGAGAAGGCGGCGTCGAATCCGAGGAGGAGAATCCAGATCCGTGATCAAAAGGAGGCGCAACGACCACAACGGGTAGAGATACGCTTTGGATCGAGGTATGTATCGGCTTTAGGATTTCGATTTATAGACGTATGTATCGGCTTTAGGATTTCGATTTCTAAATGTATGTATCGGTCTAGGTTTTGGTATAAATGTTGTTTTCGTTAAAATAGATCTCTCGCAAGTGTCGGTTAGGATTACGATCTATAATAGTAGGTTCCATATAGAATTCGTATGAACAATGATCACTTCCGAAATAGACTTATAAATATATGTATCAGTGCCGGATTTCACGTATCAATAAAAGTTATATTCGAATCATGAATTCTAGATGTATGTGTTGGTATTCCGAAGTACGACCGCTCTTGGATCTTTAAGTTAGTACATATGTTTCCGTATTTAAATTAGAATGGACTTTCACTTGTATACGTCGGATATTAGGATCTATATAATTGTCAACGTATAATATGTCAAGACTTTATTGTATATTATTAACGTATGCTATTGAATCATAAGGTAGGGGTTAAGGCTTTTAATTTTTCCACTTGTATAATCCATGGGTTAAGAAAATATAGTTACTAATGTTGCAAATTCGTTGCTTTCATGAGTACGAACCAATTATGAGATCTTGATGGGATTCCTATTTTCACGTCTCTTGTTAATGTGTACGGTTGGCAATGATATGGACACAGTTAACTTTCTAAACAATTATCCTTTCTTTAATTCATATATTTAGGTAGTCGTAATCCTAAGTTCTTAATTCAAAGTAATTATATTAAATCCTCTCTCCTAAATTGTGTTATATAATTATTTGTAAGTGGTTTGTTTTAAAGAATTTATTTGATTAAATAGATGAATAAGGTGCATATTTATAGACACATACAAACATCATATTATGTATAGACTTGACATCACAACTCTTATTGTTGGTAACCCGTCACTAATTGTGTATGGAGGCTTATTACATACTGCGTTAATTAAAATTAATTACAGCCTTATGTGAAAAAAAACAGACGTTGAAGATGATCCCCAATTGACTTATTATCTACAAATAATACAAGTATCTAACTAAATTTCGTGCCCATGGTATACTTTGTATTCACAATTCCTACGATAAAAGATGTGCTGGATACACTCACCGGATCACTAACTAAAAGGGCGAAATGAACTATTATGACGTTTAAGATGAATCATACTCTAACGTAATCTATAATGTCAAAAGAGAATAATTTTGATAATCTTAAACAAGAATTTAAGGCACAGACTCACAAGGAGTCACATGATCGACCGCAAGGGGTCGTATTAGCCGCAAGGGGCAACGCCGCAAGGGGCGTATGGTTGCAAGGAACCATAGAGGCAAAAGCTAAGTCCTCTACAGTTGTAGCTACACTGTCATGTCATGCCATGGACCGCAAGTGCCAGCGGTTAAAAACGTATAAAAGATACGTAAATGAATGTTATGCAAGAAAATGGTTTATAAAGAAAAACCATCATGAAAATGTAAAGAATGGTTTAACAAGAGATTAAACCATTACATGTTATGTGAGAATTGGTTTAAAAAAAAGTTAAACCATCAAAGTCATGGGGGCTAATATGTCAAAGTGGTTTATATATTTTGTAGGTATGTAAATTACTTGGTATTTTATGAGATATGTCCACAAGTAGAAATAAATGTTTATCATGCCTACTTATGCAATTTACCTACTTTACATGTATACCCATGTTCATGAAAGAAACCAAACTAAACATGATAGGGATCGAACTTAGACATGCATGGGAATTATCTAGGCATGAAATGATGTGTATGCATGAAAATCCAAATACATGATTTTAACGGGATGAGAACCGTTAGAATACCCATGCATGGACCCCGATGCATACTGGGCATTAGGATCATACAAATTATGTTTATCAATTTTCAGGTGAAGAGCAAGGTTGATTACATTTTCTGGATCGTGCTACGGGCTCATTGAGATTTCTGGCGTGGTACGAATTATCTGTGAAGATCTAGTGGATATCTATATGCCCACAGGAACTATCGAGTTGCTATTTTTTTCTAGAATAGTTAAATTTTATTTCCCAGTTTAGAGTTGCAATAATGGAACTCTAGTTTGAGTAGACATTTTATGGAATGATATTTATCTCTTCTCATTGTATGCCATTTATATCATTGTCGGTAACGGTCCGGTCGTGCGATCAATTATCGCATGCTTCCGCCGATGGTCGACGCGACCCGTTCCGTTAGATTGTAACGGCTTGGGGTATTTCAAAAAAATTTTTCAAATCCATTATCCTAGATTAAGTGGATTTAATAAATACCTTAAATTCTCTCATTAACAACTTTAAAAACCCAAAGACTCTTCCCCTCACGTCACCCTATTTTGCAACTTTAGAGAGAGTTAGAGAGAGAGAGAGGAAGGGTTATCTCACCGACGTCCCTCTTCATCATAGGAGAAGGCGGCGTCGAATCCGATGAGGAGAATCCGGATCCGTGATCAAAAGGAGGCGCAACGACCACAACGGGTAGAGATACGCTTTGGATCGAGGTATGTATCGGCTTTAGGATTTCGATTTATAGACGTATGTATCGGCTTTAGGATTTTGATTTCTAAATGTATGTATCGGTCTAGGTTTTGGTATAAATGTTGTTTCGTTAAAATAGATCTCTCGCAAGTGTCGGTTAGGATTACGATCTATAATCGTAGGTTCCATATAGAATTTGTATGAACAATGATCACTTCCGAAATAGACTTATAAATATATGTATCAGTGCCGGATTTCACGTATCAATAAAAGTCATATTCGAATCATGAATTCTAGATGTATGTGTTGGTATTCCGAAGTACGACCGCTCTTGGATCTTTAAGTTAGTACATATGTTTCCGTATTTAAATTAGAATGGACTTTCACTTGTATACGTCGGATATTAGGATCTATATAATTGTCAAGGTATAATATGTCAAGACTTTATTGTATATTATTAACGTATGCTATTGAATCATAAGGTAGGGGTTAAGGCTTTTAATTTTTCCACTTGTATAATCCATGGGTTAAGAAAATATAGTTACTAATGTTGCAAATTCGTTGCTTTCATGAGTACGAACCAATTATGAGATCTTGATGGGATTCCTATTTTCACGTCTCTTGTTAATGTGTACGGCTGGCAATGATATGGACACAATTAACTTTCTAAACAATTATCCTTTCTTTAATTCATATATTTAGGTAGCTGTAATCCTAAGTTCTTAATTCAAAGTAATTATATTAAATCCTCTCTCCTAAATCGTGTTATATAATTATTTGTAAGTGGTTTGTTTTAAAGAATTTATTTGATTAAATAGATGAATAAGGTGCATATTTATAGACACATACAAACATCATATTATGTATAGACTTGACATCACAACTCTTATTGTTGGTAACCCGTCACTAATTGTGTATGGAGGCTTATTACATACTGCGTTAATTAAGATTAATTACAGCCTTATGTGAAAAAAAAACAGACGTTGAAGATGATCCCCAATTGACTTATTATCTACAAATAATACAAGTATCTAACTAAATTTCATGCCCATGGTATACTTTGTATACACAATTCCTACGATAAAAGATGTGCTGGATACACTTACCGGATCACTAACTAAAAGGGCGAAATGAACTATTATGACGTTTAAGATGAATCATACTCTGACGTAATCTATAATGTCAAAAGTGAATAATTTTGATAATCTTAAACAAGAATTTAAGGCACAGACTCACAAGGAGTCACATGATCGACCGCAAGGGGTCGTATTAGCCGCAAGGGGCAACGCCGCAAGGAGCGTATGGTTGCAAGGAACCATAGAGGCAAAAGCTAAGTCCTCTACAGTTGTAGCTACACTGTCATGTCATGCCATGGACCGCAAGTGCCAGCGGTTAAAAACGTATAAAAGATACGTAAATGAATGTTATGCAAGAAAATGGTTTATAAAGAAAAAACATCATGAAAATGTAAAGAATGGTTTAACAAGAGAATAAACCATTACATGTTATGTGAGAATTGGTTTAAAAAAAAGTTAAACCATCAAAGTCATGGGGGCTAATATGTCAAAGTGGTTTATATATTTTGTAGGTATGTAAATTACTTGGTATTTTATGAGATATGTCCACAAGTAGAAATAAATGTTTGTCATGCCTACTTATGCAATTTACCTACTTTACATGTATACCCATGTTCATGAAAGAAACCAAACTAAACATGATAGGGATCGAACTTAGACATGCATGGGAATTATCTAGGCACGAAATGATGTGTATGCATGAAAATCCAAGTATATAATTTTTAACGGACCAAGGACCGTTAGAATACCCATGCATGGACCCCGATGCATACTGGGCATTAGGCTCATCCAAATTATGTTTGTCAATTTCAGGTGAAGAACAGGGTTGATTGCATTCTTAGGATCGTGCTTCAGGCTCATTGAGATTTCTGACGTGGTACGATTTATCCGTGAAGATCTAGTGGATATCTGTATGCCCACAGGAACCATCGAGTTGCTATTTTTTTTCTAGAATAGTTAAATTTTATTTCCCAGTTTAGAGTTGTAATAATGGAACTCTAGTTTGAGTAGACATTTTATGGAATGATATCTATCTCTGCTCATTATGTGCCATTTGTTGATATTTTGGTAACGGGTCGGTCGTGCGATCAACTATCGCTTGCTTCCGCCGATTGTCACGATCCATTCCGTTACAATTGCTTTATATCTTAATTGTGACCAGCTATCTAAGCTAACATTGTAAAAGCATCAGTAGCAGATCTACCTCTAAGAAAGGCGAACTGAGTTGGAGGCATGTATTTTTCAAGAATAGGAGCAAGACGCGAGTCCAGGATTTTTTAGATTATTCTAACACGTAAATTAACTAAGCTAATTAGTCTGTAGTTTTCAATATCTCTCTCTCTTCACCCTTTTATAGATTAAAGAAACGATGAAGTGATTCAAATGTCTTATTTTTTCCGGATCGAACGAAGCTTTCTCCAAGTCCTTGAGTAAACTCAAGAAATCATCCTTGAGGATCTGCCAGAAAATTCTTATAAATTTCATCGAGACTCTAAACAGGTGCTTTGTTTCGTTTGAAACCAACAATGGTTTTTTATGTTCTAAGAGAGTTTTTATCAATAGTGTGGCCTCATCAATTTTTTTATAAAAATTTTCGTTTTGGACATCTCTCGTTTGTACATGAGTCAAGGGAAAATTGCCATCAATTTTTAATAAAATATTTTGAATCATTAAAAGTTCAATACATATTCGGAAGTTCGATACATGTAGAGTTGGTTGATTCGATATTTACTTGGACAAATACGGACCAATTCAACATGTTTGATGTGATTGTGTTGAATTAGATTATTTGTAAAATTCATCACAATCTTCTCATTTATGTAAAGAGTTACTAGGTGCAAAACCTCTAAGTACCGGATTTAACTAAATCTCATTTTCTGATCTGATCCAATATCTGAGGCAAATAACTCTATCTTGCAGTACTCATTGAGACATTTCTAATAAGCCCAAAAACATAAAAATCAGATATTGTGTGAGAAAGATATGTATGTTTGAAGTTTCCTATTGGTAACCATAGCTGGATTCGAATCGACCAATTAACCAAATTTTGGTCTATATAAAGTGGGATGGCAAATCCAATGGGATCCGATTGCCTTAACGATTGTCGAAATCCTTGCCGGACATCCACCATCGGAGAAGTTTTCCATGCCCGATAATCGATCTGAGGATATGTCATTGTGAAGTGGATGATGGCGTCCTTCCATTTATCGTGTACATTTGATGAGCCGGAAACCCGATGCAGTTGAGATTGAATAAATATGCAATGGTCATTGTTCTCAACCAATCGATTCAGTCAATGAGAAAAATATGTAAACCACTTTAAAGAAAAATCAAGCAATGAAATGCAAGCGTTCTTCGCTATTTGATTTACCTGGTATAGCGAGCAGGGTCGAACACAAGGAGCACAATTTAAAAACTTAGCAGACAAATTTCAAAGATAAATTTTTTAGTGGTTTTGTATTTTTCAATTTTTTTTAATTTTCGAATGAGGAATAAATCACAAAGGAATAAAAATACACACACCGTGCTCTTTTTGTTTTTTTAGAATATCAAAAAATGCTCAAAAAATTATAGAAAATGTATTTTTGGGTTTTACATGTTTTAAAATATTTTTGATATTTTTTTCAAATTTTTCTGATGTTTTTATGATTTTATAAAAATCAAACAGTGGAAATAAAGGAAAATAGTGCACATCCAAGAGTATTTTGCACCTTAAAATTAATTTAAGTGCCCAAAACTCCTGAAATTATTTTTATGCTAAAGTATGAACAATTATCGACACACAAAGACTGAAATCATAATTTTTGAATTTTCTACATTTTTTAAGATTTTCAGTTTTTCACAATTTTTTGGCTTTTATAAATGTTGGACAAAAATTAAAGGAGAATAAAATACACCTACAGTAAATTTTTTGGAATGTTTAGACAAATTTAAGAATTTTTATGATTTTTAAAGTTCGGGAAAAGAAAAAGATACTATTTTTTATTTTTTTTTAAATATCAAATGATGATGAAATGTGATGAAACTTTTACAAAATGATCAAGGACATAACAGGATCATATACAAATTTTTGTAAAATTTTTAGAGCAATAAAAACATTATTTCATCAAGGAGAGCAAGCAAATTTAGTGTCTGGAAAACAATGACTAAAATGTAAATACTTAAAGTTTTGATGACAAAGATTAACAATAAATAAATAATAGGACTAAATGTGCAATTTACCTAATAAATGTGTGTGTCACACGTGATAGGGCTCTGGCAGGGACTTAATTACAATTCTGAAAACTTCCAGGGGCCTCGTTGTAATTTCACCAATTTTTTTATTAACCCTCTCTAGGGCTTCTTCATCTCATGTTTCTCTTGAGAGCAAAGGGGAAGTGAGGAGGGGCCGCTGCCGTCGCCACGCGAGGGGAGGCGAGGAGGTGTGGCGATGACTGGAAGGATGTTCGATGGTGAGGCTTGGTGAAGGCGCGCGGGCGTACGGCAGAACGGATGGCCACGGCAGACACGCGGAGGCGCATGGTGCACCGTTGGGGGACGGACGTCGGGGGTTGCGGCGGTGCTGATCTTAAACTGCAAATAGAAGTAAATAAAAAATTTTCTTTTATATTTTTTTGAAACAGGAACTGTAGACAAACAGAAATAAAATTTTATAAATTTTTTATTTAATTTTTTATATAATTTTTTATATATGTTTTTTAAATTTTCTTACAAAATAAAGGTTAGAGAAAAAGAAATATATAATTTTATTTTTTAATTTATTTTATTTATGAACAAAATGTGGTGCGTGAATGGTTGTGGATCTTGGCTAAGAGGAAGATAGATCCGGATCACTGACCACTGTATGTGGTCGGAGATGATAGGTCGTGTGAGGTAGAATGTGAAATGTGAGGATTAGAAAATGAGGTGAAAATCGGATTCAGACGTCAAAGGTGAAGATGGATATTTTTCTGGGATTTTGAGATCTAAAGATTAATCAATAAATCAAAGCAAAAATTAAATCTAAGAGTTATCTAAGAAAAACGACGGGAAAGAAAATGGATCTCACCTTGGGATCGAATACACCGTGATGGCCTCGACGAGGGCTGACTCACTGTCACCGGATGGCTTGGAGGTTGGGCACCCTTCTTCGACAAGATGCTCTCGGAGATCAGGTTTCTCTCCACCAAAGATTGATCAAAGACAAATGAGGGAGGATGAGCCCCATAAAAAGAGAAGCAAAATAAGAAAGGAAAGAATGGATAAATAAAGAATATGATTATTGGTTAATTAAATAATTAATTAAAAAAGAATTTCTTAATTAAATAAAATAAATAAATAAATAAATTTACAAAAATTAATTAGCCACCTTAATGGTGACTATTTAAGGTATAGAATCATATCTTTATATAAGAGGTATGTTTTAAATTTAAATAATGAATAAATGATATAATTAAAAAATTAAATCTAAATTTTGTAATAAAATTAATTTAATTAATTAATGTTAGATGTTTAGTTTTTTTGATGATTTTTATGTAAGGAAATTAGTTGTATACAAGTATTATATGCATATAGTATAATACACATATGTACAAATAAGGAAATTATTTTAAAATATTTTTAAATTATATATTTTTAATTTTATTTTTTATTAAAGAAGATAATATTTACAATTATGCACATTATGTATAAAAAATAGATATGGATAAATATATACAATAGGTAATTGGTAGAACTACACAAACCATCCCAAAAAATCGACTTTTCAATCGTAACTCCAAAAGTTATGAAATCACGGTCATTTGAAATATAATGAGAACATACAAAGGACAAGGTTCAATTGGGTTAAAACAAACATTTTATCGGAGCCTTAAATAGGTTTAAGAATTTAATCTCAACAATCCGCATTGCTTGGCAATTATTTTTATTATTTACAAAATATTTTTATTTACAACTTTTAGTGAGAAAAATATTTGATTTGAGGTCAATTTATTTACAAATAAAATAGTATAAGTTATGTACAAATATACAAGGAAAAATATTTATAAATTATTTTTGGATTTTTGGATTGAAGACCCTATCTTCCCCTACTTTATTCCTGGTCGATCAGGTCAAGTCTTAACCTTCTCTCGGGGATTGGGTCAGTCTGCATTTATTTCATAAATACATCCTTAATTTTTCTTTTCTTTTTCTTTTCTTTTTCTTTTCTTCTTTATTCTTTTATTTAAGTATAAATAGTGTTAAAAATATATATTTAACAAATGCATGCAAAATGATAATTTCATGAAATTAGTAGGCATTTACCGGTGTTTGACTAAAAAAATGAAGCTAAAATAAAATAATAAAGACGATGAATCATGGATTCATCAACATTTCACCCGAAGCACTCTACAAATATGATTTTTGGAAGTGGAGGAGGAATTTGGGAGAACATCTTGAAGGTATGGATTTCAATACCCTCGCCTTATTGTTGGTCCATACGTCGTTATTATGGCATATGCTCCGCTCATGGGAATTGTATTATGGTGTGGGTTGAGTTGTACTTTATGAGAGTCTCGTTGTCAGAGCATCTTACCCTTGTTACTTCTTTGTACATGTTAAACCTTTAGCATTTCAGTGTTTAGTTGTTTAGCACTGTACTGGGAAACTTTGCTCATAATGTACTTCTTTCTGTGTGGATACAAGAGGTAGTTTAGGTGACATCGCAGTAGTGAGCGACTTTGGGATTTGACTTGGTTATTACAGTAATTGCACCATTGTGGAATGCTTTTATTGGTAGAGATGTATGGTATTGTATTTATAGATTACTTTTGCATAGCTTCTCTATTTTTATAAATGGTCAGTCATGTAATTCATTATGTCGAGGACTCTGTTAGAGAAGTTTATGTATAACTGATGGGATCATAATTAATATGTTGTTGGAGTATTTTTTTTTCAAATGTTTTTTTTCTTGTTTTATATTCTGAATGTTAATTATGATATAATGAATGTGGCTATTGTTGAGTATATGGATCTTGGGGTAGGAGTGTCCCAGATGGTATTAGAGCAAGGATACTCCATGAGCCAACATTCTTATCTCATGATTATAACTAGTATTTGGAATGTGTGACATATATTAGAGCTTTCTGACTCTGGTATCTAGTCCAATAGAAATGGTTCCCTAATAAGAGTCCTAAATGTGAGATGGTTAGATCTCTAGCGACCAAAGGTTGTAATTGATTCAAGCCTAATTATGTCGCATTTTGATGCTGAAGTTGTCACCAATTGATGATAATGATGGATATGATTTGCAATATGGAGCAAAGGTAGCCATCGTCGGTCATGGATCGGAGACTGCAGGCCATAGAGCAAATGCTTGATGGATTTAAAGAGCCCATTCATGCCCACCAGGGCAAGGGAAGTGGTAGAGTTCCACCTCCCCTGTCAAGATAGGATTTTTTAGAAGCATCAGAAAATGTTTGCTAGTTACTACAAGGGGAAAAGTGTCAAAGTTTGTTAAAGACACTGATCTGGATCTGAATAATTCGATCTGACCCGATTAAGGGTCTGCATGATCAATTAATATTCAAATAATATTAAATAAACCCAGATTAATCCAATGATCACAGATCGAAACTCATTCGATCGCAATCGACAAAAAATCGATCGTGTCTTATTGCGTGTTATTGGAAAAGCTACGATGCAAATTCGAAAACCGCCAAATAAAATAAGATCACCCAAAAATCCGATTCGATGAAATAAAATCAATGAAATCAATCATTCGTCAATCGGAGGTTGTTTTTGTATTTTAAACACAAATTTTAACCATAAACCGAAATCGTATCTCGAGAATTTCGAGGACTCAAACTTGATCCAAAGTATATGGATATTATTTTAATCGTCATTAAGAGACAGTCAAAATGAGCTATTATTCATCAAACTAGAGATTTGATGTGTAAGTACGGACCACTTTGGGTTTTTGTAAAAAAGGGAATATAAGTATATATGTGACATCAACAAGCTGATGTCACTCAAATGACATTTGGATCCCATAAACCTAACATGGGAGCCCTTCTCTTCCTCTTTCTTTCCTCCATAATATCCAGTCCATTTCAATCAGCCAAAGAAGCATTTCTCCCATTGTTGTTCCTGTTGGAAGCTTTGGAGCTGCAACCTCTCCTTACATGCTACTGCTCCAGATAGTCTGTTGGAGCTGCTTGTTGCAGCTATTCTTCTTTTAGTGGAAGACGCATTGTTGGTACCCGTAATAGCAGCCATTTTTGCTGCAAATTCCAAGTTTTTCTTCTCTTTTTGAGAATCCAAAAGAGGTACAATTTATTCCTAAACCCTCTTTGTTGCCTTGCATGAGTCTCTATACAACTAATTTCCTGTTTGTTAAGAATTTGGGATTGGGTTCGTGAAATAAATTTTACATTTTCTGAAATTTAGATTGATTATTAGTTCTGCTGCTTAGATGTACAAAAATTTTGAATTGAAGTTTTATTTCTTTGGTTACTGTAACTTCTAATTGCTGCCTTGTTGTTTTAATATATATATATATAATGAAATAAAATACAAGAAATGCAAGATTTCCAATCAGGGCATGTACGGATATTATGCATGCATTCCTTTCTTAGAGGAGATTCATGGGAGTATGCCCTTCATGACATCCTTTTTGGTATAGTTAGATAAATGGACATCAAAATTTAGTATGTTAACTAATCATAAGAAGTAGTTGAAGAAATTTCCTCAATTTTAACAACCTCTGGTGAATTAGTGGTGAGCTGGAGTGTAAATTGGTTACACTTAATATCTATTTTTAGTCTTCCTTTTCATGTCAGAATTCAGATTAATGTTTTGAAAAGTTGATAGAATTGCTGAAGATGTTGAGGGATTGTGAAACCTAGTCATCTTCTATAAAACATGATGATTCTTTATGAAGCACAGTTGAGTGGTTCGACTCTCAAGATATCAAGTCAGTCTTCAACTGGAAAAAATATATTTGATGGTAATAGAGAATGTTTTACTCTGATTTTAGTGATACAATTTGAGCATGAGTACCCTCCTGAAATACTTATAACTTCTTTATTGGTATCAAATACTTATTAATTTCTGTTAATATATATACATGCACTTGCACATTATCGAGGCTATCATGATTATGTAATTAATATACCTTTTAGTTGATGACATGTTTCTTGATTAATTAGTATATGATCCATAGGAGATTTATAACAAGAGTTTGGAATGAGAATTGGTAGTTATGTGTACCGTTGATTATTTATAGAGACTAGAGTTAGAAGAATTAATGTTAAATCACATGAGCATGTGGAGCAATCATGTTGATTATTTATAGAGACTAGAGTTGGAAGAATTAATGTTAAATCACCTAAATCACATGAGCATGTGGAGCAATCAAGTAGGCAAATCAGAGAACAAACATAAATTAAAGTGACTAATTTGAGGTATAATGTCCTCGTTTTAATTTTAATATTTAATTGTACTTCTATACTACAAATCTAATAAGTATCCACTAATTTCATGATATAAATAAGAAACATTAGAATTTATATAATTAATTAACTTAGATCTAGATCTAAGGTATGGATATTAGGCTTATGATTTGTCCTTAAAATATTAACATATGACCGCAAGGATGGATCATCTTCATTAAGTTAATCCTTTAGGTATAACCTAATATCCATTGACCATTATTAATAAGATCGACAACCAAAAGACCAAGATTTTACAATCAATCACATGAAGATTAAGAAAGAGAAGAATAGTTGAGAAAATAAAAATGATGGTGAATCAGTGAGGGCAATCAATTGTGTCGGTCATGGTGACTTTTACCTCTAACTGTGCGAGGGTGTGGTGATCCTCAAATGGATGGGGGAAAGGATCCCAGTTAGGGTATTGGCTGCCTAGCACGCAGGTCTAGGATCCCAGACCTTTTATGGTTTTTACGTGAGCTTGCAGTATTTTTACATCTTGTTGGGATTCCTACTTTTGACCAATTCCGCTGACCCTCTATTTTAGGATACCCATTCGGGGGATCCTCGATTTTAATTTTTCCTTTACGAGCTCATTAGCCTGTACCGGTCGGGCCGATTTCTAGAGTGACTTTTCTTGAGAGTCTCTCTCACCCGTCTCAGTGGTGTAGTTTTGGAGTAGACATATCCATCTACTGGACCACGCTTCCACTTAGAGGGCGAGACTGAAGAGTCTCTTAGGAGACTTCCTCACCGCTTGAGTTTTGATTACTTTTCCACCAATAGTCTTTACTATGGCTACATCCGAATTAATTACAGTTGGATCTGAAGGAGCTATAATTAAGCATTGAAATGGATTATAGTTTGGCTAAGAGTTGAGATCAATTACAATTGACTTGGGATAGTGTTGAGATCAATCACAATTGAGTTTAACTAATAGTTGAGTTAGTACGGAATCATCATTTATCATAAATCCTCAATCATTGAAAATTTATCGGATCTCAGAACTACTACGAGTAATAAGATAAGCTAGTAGATGTGTTGGTAACTTAGTTAGGATGCATTGCATTCCACCGCATGCCTACAAGGGCACTCCAACCCTAAGGTATTCTTCACACCTTAGAGTCATAGTGTGAGGACATTCTCAGACTAAAACCACAGACTATCCACTAGACTTAAGAATTAGATAGAAATTAAATATCAGATCCGAAAGTCATCATCCCCAATATCAAGATCCACCAATCTGATGCCTAAAATAATATAAAGATAATAATCTACAGTTAGATCATAAGCTTATATAAAGCAATATTATATATGGAAAATTATGAGTTAATGGATGAACAGTGGACATACATACAGAGCAACTTGAAAACAACTTACCACTCAAGTAGCTGTAAATTTTAAATATCATTCCCTTTCTACTTGCTTTCTTTTGGACACATTAAATTCTTGTTATTATTTAATATGCTGGAATGTACACAACAACGGTTGACATCCTTTTATTCCTTGCATGTTTGGCAGGCGAAAAGCATGCATCGTAGTAGTTGGCTGATTATTCCGAGCATCCGCTGCTATACCAGACGGTACACTTTTGTAGTCTCTATACAATTGATAATGTATAATGCTTTTGTTTCACTTCTGTCTCTTTTTGGGAGACATATATACAATGTAATATTCTTTTTGTTACATGTAAACTATATAGAAATTAAGGCAATGAAAAGTTGGTGGCATTTCATGTTGGCTCGGTGGTTTTAATATATTGATTGTGAATGTCATTCCAAAATACGAAAAATTTTTCCTCATTTTCAGTTGAACTAATACGATCTATAGTGAATCTAATGCTACAAGCGTTGTGTAAACAGGTACCCGATCTGCGGGTGTCATAGATACTACTCTAGAGGATGATTATTCTTGGTTGAAAAGACTGAGAAGGTTCTCAAGATCATTTAAGCACCAAAAGATTGTTTAGTACCATTCGATAAATCTTCATTGACTGGACATGCCAAGCGATGTTGAGCCATATGTGCCTGCACTCACCCCATCTCTTGACTATATCCTTTGGTTTCCCAAATCAGGTTGCATATCTACATGTTAAGACCATTGGCATGATATGCATGCAATGGTACATTGATATATGATTGACATGATTTGGTCTTTGATCTCCGTACTCATTTTAACCATGTTGTAATACGTTGTACCTTTATTGGAGAACGGTGGAATTTTTTCAGAACTGTATTGTAAGTTTGAGAAGAATTGAACCTTTGAAACTAAGTATTATAGTGGAGTTGTACATTGTAAATAATATAATGGCATGGTTACATTGAGATATTGTATATTTCTTCTTCTTTATATTCCGAATGGTGATTTTATATACTCCTTATTGTTATTGTTGGGTATCCATATCTAGGAAGTCAAGAGAACCGATCAAAAGGTGACTAGAAAGTTTGTCTCCCTCATTGAAATAGTTTGCAAGGGAGCGAGGCGTCAGTGTATATAGACCTTGTCAGGTTATAATCCCTTTAGTCACCAATTGGTATGCCACATGCACACACTTAAACATATAAATGTATGATCTTTGGTCAGAGGATATGTTAGTTTCATGATAGTAAATGCTACAAGTCTTAGTATCTTGTTAAATTAACTCTTTAACTTGACTCACCCGGCACCTCTAAATCTATATTCCTATGTAGAGGACCCACATCAAGAGTATCAGTCATGTATCAATCTTTAGAGAAGATTATCATCTCTTCTTAGACTGAAGTTCTTCTTTGAAGATCACTTTGCAATGCCAATTATTTTCTTTGGTCTAACTCTTTAGATGTACAACTCTACATCAACCTCTATAATCTAATTATTTGGATCAACATATGATACCCAACATAACCATGGTGCATATCTTTATCCGTTAAGGGACTTTAATAATAACACAAATATAATAGTATTTTGTTTCAGATGCGGACGATATCGTTCACAATAAATTCGGTTGCATGATAATTCACCATGGGCTTACATGAGTAACAATACCAAACATCTTCATCTTTACTATCTTTACAAAATGGATGAAGTGATACATGATATCGATATGCTTGATTCTCTCATGACATATTTGATCCTTTGCTTGACATATGATCATTGTATTATGATATCATAATCATATTGTTGTAGACCAAGATTTCTTACAAAAATGGCATTCTCCTCCACCTCCTCTTATTTCCTCGCATCTTCATCCTCCCTCCCCTTGTGCCTCTGGCTCAGCCCCTAGCCATCTCCTCCTCCCCTTGCTCCTCCGCCTCTGTCCCCTCCACCTCCTCCTCCCCTCATCTTGCTCCGCCCCAGCAACCTCCTCAGCCCCTTTCCAAGGAGGACGACCTCGAGCAACTCAAGGAGAGCAGGTAGAACCCATCCTCCTCTGCCTCCTCTTCTTTCCCCTCATTTTCCTCCTCCCTCACCTTGTGCCTCCGATTCCTCCCCCAGCTGCCTCCTCCTCCTCTTGCTCCTCTGCCTCTGCACCCTCCACCACCTCCTATCCTCACCTTGCTTCTCCCCCAGTGGCCTCCTTCACCCCTTTCTAGCATGGAAGGAGATATCGATATCGATATCGTTTCGATATCGTGTCGATATCGATATATCGACGATATATCGTCGATATATCGCTATATCTAGGAATCTTTCTGAAGAAAATGCCTGAAATCGGATATATCGATATATCGATTTCGATATCGGTCCCATGTCGATATCGATATATCGGCGATATATCGCCGATATATCGGGATATGGCCTTCCATGCTGTTTCTAGGAAGGACGGCTCCGAGCAGCTCAAGGAGAGGAGGTGGAACCCATCCTCCTCCACCTCCTCCTATTTCCCTCCTCTTCCTCTACCTCCCCCCCACCCACCCACCTTGTTCCTCCGGCTCCACCCCCAACTGCCTCCTCCTCCTCCTCTTGCTCCTCTGCCTCTGTCCCCTCCACCACCTCCTCCCCTTACCTTGCTCCATTGCAACTACCTCATCTTCCCCTTGCTCCACTACCTCTTGACGTATGGCTCCTCTTCTTCTTTCATGTCCTCTTCCTCCTCCCTCCTCTTGTTCCTCCAGCCTCGCCCCCAGCTACCTCCTCCTCCAACTTCCTCCCCTTGCTCTACTCCCAATGGCCTATGCCTCCTCCCCTTGCTCCTTTGCCTCCCCCCACACCACCACCTTCTCCTCTCACTTTACTCCATAGCAGTTGCCTCCTCCGCCCCTTGCTCCACTGCCTCCTGAGGCTTGGCACCTCCTCTTCTTTCCCCTCCTCTTCCTCCTCCCTCCAATTGTTCCTCCAGCTCCACCCCCAGCCGCCTCCTCCCCTTGCTCTGCCCCCAGCAGCCTCTGTGCTCCTCCCCTTGCTCCCCTACGGTTACATGTGTTATGTTGGGTTCATGAGCTCAGCCATGTGCATCGTTGAAGACATGGACATCACCGGTTCTACATGTGCAGTAGGGGAAGATAAGGGAGGAGAGAGGGAAGGAGAGATATTACCCTAAAATCCACCGTTGATTTTGGTGTGGTTTGATTAACTCGACTTAAACCCAAGCAAGTTGACTTAAGATGAGTTAGATTAACGGCATGGTTCGTGGGTAAGACGGAGAAAGTTTACGGGGGTCGAGGGAGGAATATCGATATTTCAGAGGTCAAGACTATAATTTACAAAGTTTATAGGGTTCATGGAGTAGAAATCCCTTTATTTTTATGCACCAAAATTAAACTCCAAAATATGGTGCTAAAAATGTCCTCGAATAACCCTACAAGAACAATTTTTTTTCACAGTATTCTCGTTGAATCTTCAATCAAATTTCATATAGATAAGCCCATAAAAATACTTTTCTTAAGAAACAACCTCATGTTGGGCTCCCTACGTCCTTGCACGGCTCCTACAACACCCCTATAACTAGCTAAACGCCCGAGTCTTCTCTTTTCTGGTTAGGGAACATACCTAGACCCCACAACGAGATATATAGCACTTTGACTACTAGGATATATACCATGCGACTTTCTAGCCCACTATAGTCTAGGGCTTTTTTACCCATAGTTCCCATATTTGACTAGCAAGCCTCCCGTCTTTTCGAGTCGGTGGCCTG
Source organism: Ottelia alismoides (assembly GCA_037367405.1). NCBI lineage: Eukaryota > Viridiplantae > Streptophyta > Magnoliopsida > Alismatales > Hydrocharitaceae > Ottelia > Ottelia alismoides. Next base: position 63,102 of record JAZKJV010011425.1, read on the forward strand.
GCCCGTTCTAAATAAAGGACATGCCGGGCGGCTTCCCGAAGGGAAGGGATCCCTTTTCCCTAGCACCCCTTATTTAAAGGTCAATCGAAGTCCCCACCACCCACCTTGTGGATCTCAATAACGGAAAAAGACAAGGGAAAAAGCCAATGACTTATAAATGGTCTACTTCCTAGCTTAAGTCACTATCATCAACTCGCTTGCCAAAGGGCTCTATTTATTCTATGTCATTCTATATGCTTCCCTGGGGCAGACTGGCTTTTCTAATCAAGCAAAGCAAGAAATATATTATATACGCATACTACCGGGGGATAGAGTCAAAATCGAAGTAAGTCGTTATGATTCAACCAGAGGACTTATAATTTATAGACCTCGCAATAAGGATTCGAACGATTAGGTCTTTTTTGAGGATCAAAAGATTTATTTTTGGTGAGTTTAGATGCGGTCCAATGATGTTTCATAAGACAGAGAATAAAATAGACTTCGAAATGACTCAAAGTTCGTAATTTCCGATACAAAAAGTAAAATTTATTCCATGATGTAGTGAAGGACCTAATTGTAAGAACAAATGTAAATCTATATATCAAAAAGGCAAGATAGGGCTTAGATGTTATTTCCAAAACCCGATGTGGAGTTCCTTGTAAATTGGCCAAGGTGGGGGGCATTTCTGTAGATTTTGGAAATCTCAAGGGGTCGATGCAATTTGTTGAGCCACATATCTGACAACAAGAGGCGTTTTTGTTGGGCTTCGATCTTGTGGCTCATCGTGGTCTTCTTTGGTTCATGTCCTACAGGTATGTGGATAGGAAATCATCCTATATATGATATCTCATGCATGAATTTAAACCAAAGACACAATACCTTGTACACAAAAAGTGCGATTCAATGGAAATCTAGAGTCTGTCTTACAAGTTCTAAGTGAAAATACTTCATCATGTATAGGAGTTTGAAATGATGTCAACATAATTGTAGTATGTTGTGCTAAACTTGTTAATAATGGATTATCTAACCTCTCAAGAACAAAGCAAGTTATAGTATCAAAAGAATATATTTAAATTGAAATTCTGCTTTTAGCAACCAGAAGATGAACCATATCCGTCTGGGGAATGAGCAAATTATCCACCCACACTTCAACTGACAGCCAAAACACACAAAGATTTGATTGTTCACAGAAGAACAATAACTCAAGGACAGTTTGTCATTATGAACATTTGCTATATATTATCCAGTAACCATTAAGAAATTCTGTTTGATTTCTTTCAGCAAAAAACATGAATATAATGTGTTGGTTCTTATCTAATAACAACAAACGATTTCTCTAATGTTGTACTTAATTTGGTAACAATTAAGTAATCTTTTAGATTCTTTGAATCTCAGGAGTCACAGAAAGATGGTTCTATAGTATTTTATCTTCAAGAAGAATACAATCCGACATGCAACAGAAACATGCATTACCCGGTGTTTTGAAAATCAGATCAGACTGGTTGGTTCGATGGGTGAACCAGACTTAGATTGATCTGGTTGATTGGTTCTTCCCATCCGAGTTGAAAGTTCAAACTTTAATCAAAATGTTGGTTAAACCTATTATTTTTAACTCAGTTTAATAATGTTCAATCAAAATTGAACCGCCTTTAATTTTAAATTTATTCAAAAATTAATGCTAGTTGTAGGAGTTGAACCCATGACCTTTGGCTATCTATTTCAACCTCTCGATCAACTAATTTAACACAACCCTTTACATTTAATATATTTAAATATAATTAAACTATCATTTTTATGTAGATCTTCTAGTCCAAACAATATATATATGATATGTATGATATTTGATGGTGCATAAGAAAAAATACATCAAGTATACTATAAAGTATATACATTGTATATGTATTTTGTTTCTATTTCAAGTATAATTAAGTGTATGTTATATCTATATAATTTCATTTTGATTTGATTAGTCGGTTCGACCACTTTTTCTCATCGATTCAATTTATATTGGTTTTAAATAATGATGGTGTCATCATCCAATTGAACATGTTTGATTACATTGTTCAACCTGATCCAACCATTTGGTAAGATTTCCGGTTCGATGTTCATTTCAATTTCAAAATAATGGTATTATCTATAAAAAGATCTTGGACGATAATTACCAAGTCACGTTTATTGCAGCAAAGACTTCACCTCCAATACAATGCATGTGATTCAATTGATTTTAATTTCCCCAATTCCAGAATATAAATCCACGGGACCCAAAAAAATGAAACCATGGTAAAGCGGCAAGGAAATGAAATTGCAACAGTTGTGTAGAAGGAAAACAGAGAACAAGGATAAATGATCACATTTGCTAGAGCTTGTCATGAGTAAGGAGAATCATGTTGATACATCAGTTACTGGTTATATAGGGCAGAGACGGTCCTGATCACCGATGTACATCCTGGGTAGAAAATGGAAGCGCAACTCATACATGAATGGAGGAAGATGCAGTCGTAGCTATACGGTTCATCAAGCTGCTTGTGGACAAAGGTGGAGTTGTGCGTAGTTGATGAATCTCCATTGCATCACCTTTATTCATCCATTTTGGCCTTTAAACCCTAGCTAAATGCATGTATATAGTATTATTTTGTATAAAATAACATCCATTATCTATTCTATAAATATTGTATAAAATATTGTATTTAAAGTCAAAATGAAAGAATAAAGAAAAGAAACAAAATACCATAAGTATTGAATAACCTTGAACTCCAAGACCGAGGCATCGTGATGAATGGATCGACAAGGAATAAATTAGGAAGAGATAAGGGCCAAAAATACAAAAAAATCCTAATTTTCAATTCGTCAATAAGTCTATTTTAGGACATATTTCATTCTTCATTATTTATATATCAAATCAATAAATTTTGGACATTTAGATAAAAATACATAGAAAAATACAAATTTTATTTCACGTAAAAATAATTCGCAATGCGCCCTAGACACAGATGAATCTCGTATTCATCATGCTAAAAATCCACTTATTAATCCCCTATCTTAAATAAACCAATAAAAATCACCAATAATTCCTCATTATTATCTTGTATTATATGGTGTATAATTAACCTATAATTATTACTATTATTTACTTTGGAATTATTTCCTCATTAAAAACCTATAAAAATTAGGTTAATTAATTGTCTATAATTTCTCCTAACCCTTAAAAGAACTAAAAAATACAAAAAATATCAAAACCCAAAAATCGATGTTTTTATCCCTTTAAAAAACCCTAAAATATACTTTTGTACAGATGACCTCTTTTGGCTTTTTGTTCAACATGAAACTTATAGATCTCATCGAGATCTACAACTTTCATGTTTTGACTTTTTCCTAATTTTACTCTAACTAATTCTTTTAAATTTTTCTTCAATTTTCTATCTAATGAATATTCTAGTGCTTCCACATGGCGCTCTCTGGAGCCGCCATGCGACCGCCTCCTCCTTCCGCCACCCGACCTGATGTGGAGTTCCTTGTAAATTCCCAAGGTGGGGGGCATTTCTGTAGATTTTGGAATTCTCAAGGGGTCGGTGCAATTTGTTGTGCCACGTATCTGACAACAAGAGGCTTTTATGTTGGGCTTCGATCTTGTGGCTCAACGTGGTCTCTTCAATTCATGCCCTACAAGAATGTGGATAAGAGATCCTCCTATCATCCTATATCTTATGCATGAATTGAAACCAAAGACATGGTACCTTGTACAAAAAAATGCGATTTAATGGAAATCTGGAGTTCGTCATACAAGTTCAAAGTGAAAATACTTTACCATGCATCGGAGTTCGAAATGATGTCAACAGAATTGTAGTATGTTGTGCTAAACTTTTTATCAATGGGTTAACTAACCTCTCAAGAACAAAGCAAGGTATAGCATCGAAAGAATATATTTAAATTGAAATTCGGTTTTTAGCAACCAGGAGATGAACCGTATCCGTCAGGGGAATGAGCAAATTATCCACCCATACTTCAACTGACATGCAAAAACACACAAAGATTTGATTGTTCACAGAAGAACAATAACTCAAGGATACTTTGTCATTATGAACATTTGCCATATATTATCCAGTAACCATTAAGAAATTCTGTTTGATTTCTTTCAACAAAAACATGAATATAATACGTTGGTTCTTATCTAATAACAACAATTGTTTTATCTAATGTTGTACTTAATTTGGTAATAATAAGTAAGCTTTTAGATTCTTTGAATCTCAGGAGTCACAGAAAGATGGTTCTGTAGTATTTTATATTCAAGAAGAAAACAATCCAACATGCAACAGAAACATGCATTACACGGTGTTTTGAAAATCAGACCGGATTGGTTGGTTTGATAAGTGAACCGGACTTAGATTGATCTGGTTGATTGGTTCTTGTCGGTCCGATTTGAAAGTTCAAACTTTAATCAACATGCCGGTTGAACCTATAATTTTTAACTCAGTTTAGTAATGTTTAATCGAAATTGAACCATCTTTAATTTTAAATTTATTCAAAAATTAATGCTAGATGTAGGAGTTGAACCCATGACCTTTGGCTATCTATTTCAACCTCTCGACCAACTAACTTAACACAACCCGTTACATTTAATATATTTTAAATATAATCAAACTATCATTATTATGTAGATCTTCTAGTCCAAACAATATATATATATATATGATATGTATGACATTTGATGGTGCATACGAAAAAATACTTCATGTATACTGTAAAAATATAGACATTGTATATGTATTTTATTTCTATTTCAAGTATAATTTAGTTTATATATTATATATAATTTCATTTCGATTTGATTAGCCGGTTCGACCACTTTTTTCTCACCGATTCGGTTTAATTTGGTTTTAAATAATGATGATGTCATCATCCAATTGAACATGTTTGATTACATTGTTCAACCCGATCCAACCATTTGGTAAGATTTCTGGTTTGATGTTCATTTTAACTTCAAAATATTGGTATTATCTATAAAAGATCTTGGAGGATAATTATTAAGTTATGTTTATTGCAGCAAAGACTTCACCTCCAATACAATGCATATGATTCAATCGATCTTAATTTCCCCAATTCCAGAATATAAATCCATGGGACCCAAAAAATGAAACCATGGTAAAGCAGCAGGGAAATGGAATTGCGACAATTGTGTAGAAGGCAAACAGAGAATAAGGAGAAATGATCACAATTGCTAGAGCTTGTCGTGAGTAAGGAGAATCATGTTGATACATCGGTTAGGGGGTATATAGGGCGGAGACGGTCCAGATCATCGATGTACAGCCTGGGTAGAAGATGGAAGCGCAACTGCTACGTGAATGGAGGAAGATGCAGTCGTAGCTATACAGTTCATCAAGCTTTTTGTGGACAAAGGTGGAGTTGTGCGTGGTTGATGAATCTCCATTACATCACCTTTATTCTTCCATTTTGGCCTTTAAATCCTAGCTAAATGCATGTATACAGCATTATTTTGTATAAACTAACATCCATTATCTATTCTATAAATATTATATAAAATACTGTATTTAAAGTTAAAATGAAAGAATAAAGAAAATAAAAAAAGAAACAAAATACCATATGTATTGAATGACCCTGAACTCCGAGATCGAGGCATCGTGATGAATGGATCGACAGGAATAAAGTAGGAAGAGATAATGGCCATAAATACAAAAAAATCTAATCTTCAATTCGTCAATAAGTCTATTTTAGGACCTATTTCATTCTTCATTATTTATATATCAAATCAATAAATTTTGGACATGATAGTTGCAGATAAAAAATACATAGAGAAATACAAATTTTATTTCATGTAAAAATAATTCGCAATGCACGCTAGACACTGATGAATCTTGTATTCATCATGCTAAAATCCACTTTTTAATCCCCTAGCTTAAATAAACCAATAAAAATCACAAATAATTCCTCATTATTATCTTGTATTATATGGTGTATAATTAACCTATAATTATTGCTATTTTTTACTTTGTATTTATTTCCTCATTAAAAACCCATAAAAATTAGGTTAATTAATTGTCTATAATTTCCCCTAAAACCCAAAAAATCGATTTTTTATCCCTTTGAAAATGCCCCTAAAATATACTTTCGTAGAGATGACATGTTTTGGCTTTTTATTCAACATGAAACTTGTAGATCTCATCGAGATCTACAACTTTCATGTTTTGACTTTTTTCTAATTTTGCCTCTAACTAATTCTTTTCAATTTTTGTTTGATTTTCTATTTAATGAATTTTCTGGTGCGGCCACATGTCACTCTCTGGAGCCGCCACGCAGTTGCCTCCTCCTTCCACCACCCGACCCTGATGTGGAGTTCCTTGTAAATTGCCCAAGGTGGGGGGGCATTTATATAGATTTTGTAACTCTCAAGGGGTCGGTGCAATTTGTTGAGCCACGTATATGACAACAAGAGGCATTTATGCTGGGCTTCGATCTTGTGGCTCAACGTGGTCTCTTCGGTTCATGTCCTACAAGTATGTGGATAAGAGATCCTCCTATCATCCTATATCTCATGCATGAATGGAAACAAAAAAACACAGTACCTTGTACAAAAAAACTGTGATTCAATGGAAATCTGGAGTCCTTCATACAAGTTCAAAGTGAAAATACTTTACCATGCATCAGAGTTCAAAGTGATGTCAACAGAATCGTAGTATGCTATGCTAAACTTGTTATCAATGGGTTATCTAACCTCTCAAGAACAAAGCAAGGTATAGTATCGAAAGAATATATTTCAATTGAAATTCTGTTTTTAGCAACCAGGAGATGAACCGTATCCATCAGGGGAATAAGCAAATTATCCACCCACACTTCAACTGACAGCAAAAACACACAAAGATTTGATTGTTCACAGAATAACAATAAATCAAGGACACTTTGTCATTATGAACACTTGCTATATATTATCCAGTAACCATTGAGAAATTCCGTTCGATTTCTTTCAACAAAAAACATGAAAATAATACGTTGGTTCTTATCTAATAACAACAAATGTTTTCTCTAATATTATACTTTATTTGGTAACAATTAAGTAATCTTTTAGATTTTTTGAATCTCAGGAGTCATAGAAAAATGGTTCTGTAGTATTTTATCTTCAAGAAGAATACAATCCAACATGCAACAGAAACATGCATTACCCGATGTTTTGAAAATCACACCAGACTGGTTGGTTCGATCAGTGAATCGGACTTAGATTAATCCGGTTGATTAGTTCTAGTCAGTCCGATTTGAAAGTTCAAACTTTAATAAACATGGTGGTTGAACCTATTATTATTTACTCAGTTTAATAATGTTCAATCGAAATTGAACCGCCTTTAATTTTAAATTTTTTTAAAAATTAGTGCTAGTTGTAGGAGTTGAACCCATGACTCGTGGCTATCTATTTCAACCTCTCGACCAACTAATTTAACACAAACCTTTACATTTAATATATTTTAAATATAATTAAACTATCATTATTACATAGATCTTCTAGTCCAAACAATATATATATATATGATATGTATCACATTTGTCGGTGCATACGAAAAAATACTTCATGTATAGTGTAAAATAAATACATTGTATATGTATTTATTTCTATTTCGAGTATAATTAAGGGTATATTATATATATATAATTTCATTTTGATTTGATTAGTTGGTTCGGCCACTTTTTTCTCACCGATTCGGTTTAATTTGATTTTAAATAATGATGGTTTCATCATCCAATTGAACATGTTTTATTACATTATTCAACCCAATCCAACCATTTTAAGATTTCTGGTTCGATGTTCAGTTCAATTTCAAAATATTGGTATTATCTATAAAAGATCTTGGAGGATAATTACTAAGTCACGCTTATTGCAGCAAAGACTTCACCTCCAATACAATGCATGTCATTCAATTAATCTTAATTTCCCCAATTCCAGAATATAAATCCCTGGGACCCCAAAAATGAAACCATGGTAAAGCAGTAGGGAAATGGAATTGCAACAATTGTGTAGAAGGCAAACAGAGAACAAGGAGAAATGATGCTAGAGCTTGTCATGAGTAAGGAGAATCATGTTGATACATCAGTTAGTCGGTATATAGGGCGGAGACGGTCCTGATCGCTGATGTGCGGCCTGGGTAGAAGGTGGAAGAGCAACTGCTACGTGAATGGAGGAAGATGTCGTCGTAGATATACGGTTCATAAAGCTGCTTGTGGACAAAGGTGGAGTTGTGCGTGGTTGACGAATCTCCATTGCATCACCTTTATTCTTCCATTTTGGCCTTTAAACCCTAGCTAAATGCATGTATATAGTATTATTTTGTATAAAATAGCATCCATTATCTATTCTATAAATATTGCATAATCTACTATATCTAAAGTCAAAATGAAAGAATAAAGAAAAGAAAAAAAAGAAACAAAATACCATAGGTAATGAATGACCCTGAACTCCGAGACCAGGGCATCGTGATGAATGGATCGACAAGGAATAAAGTAGGAAAAGATAAGGGCCACAATACAAAAAATCCTAATTTTCAATTCGTCGGTAAGTCTATTTTAGGACCTATTTCATTCTTCGTTATTTATATATCAAATCCATAAATTTTAGACATGATAGTTGTAGATAAAAATACATAGAAAAATACAAATTTTATTTTGTGTAAAAATAATTCGCAATGCACCCTAGTGAATCTTGTATTCATCATGCTAAAATCCACTTTTTAATCCCCTAGCTTAAATAAACCAATAAAAATCACCAATAATTCCACATTATTATCTTGTATTATATGGTGTATAATTAACCTATAATTATTTCTAGTATTTACTTTGTAATTATTTCCTCATTAAAAACCCTAAAAATTAGGTTAATTAATTGTCGATAATTTCCCCTAACCCTTAAAAAACTAAAAAATTACAAAAAAATATCAAAACCCAAAAATTGATGTTTTTATCCCTTTAAAAATGCCCCTAAAATATACTTTCGTAGAGATGACCTTTTTTGGCTTTTTATTCAACATGAAACTTGTAGCTCTCATCGAGATCTACAACTTTCATGTTTTGATTTTTTCCTAATTTTGCTTCTAACTAATTCTTTTCAATTTTTCTTTGACTTTCTATTTACTGAATTTTCTGGTGCAGCAACGTGGAGCTCTCTGGAGCCGCCACGCAACCGCCTCCTCCTTCCGCCACCCGATCCCGATGTGGAGTTCCTTGTAAATTTCCCAAGGTGGGGGCATTTCTGTAGATTTTGGAACTCTCGAGGGGTTGGTGCAATTTGTTGAGCCACGTATCCGACAACAAGAGGCGTTTATGTTGGACTTCAATCTTGTGGCTCAACGTGGTCTCTTCTGTTCATGTCCTACAAGTATGTGGATAAGAGATCCTCCTATCATCCTATATCTCATGCATGAATTGAAACCAAAGATACAGTACCTTGTACCCACAAAAATGCGATTCAATTGAAATCCGGAGTCTGTGTCATACAAGTTCAAAGTGAAAATACTTTACCATGCATCGGAGTTCAAAGTGATGTCAACAAGATCGTAGTATGCTATTCTAAACTTGTTATCAATGGGTTATCTAACCTCTCAAGATGTTTGCAAGGTATAGTATCGAATATATTTAAATTGAAATTCTGTTTTAGCAATCTGGAGATGAACCGTATCCGTCAGGGAAAAATTATCCGCGCACACTTCAACTAACAACCAAAACACACAAAGATTTGATTATTCATAGAAGAACAGTTACTCAAGGACACTTTGGCATTATGAGCATTTGCTATATATTATCCGATAACCATTAAGAAAATATGTTGGATTTCTTTCAATAAAAAACATGAATATAATATGTCGGTTCTTATCTAATAACAACAAATGTTTTCTCCAATGTTGCACTTTGGTAACAATTAAATATTATTTTGAATTCTTCGATAGAAAGATTGTTCTGTAGTATTTTATCTTCAAGGAGAATACAATCCAACATGCAATAGAAACATGTATTACCCACTGTTTTGAAAATCAGATCAGACCGGTTAGTTTGATCGGTGAACCTGAGTTGGATTGATTTGGTTGATTGGTTCTTGCCAGTCTGATTTGAATGTTCAAACTTTAATCAACCCGCTGGTTCAACCTATTATTTTTAACTCGGTTTAATAATGTTCAATCGAAATTGAACCACCTTTAATTTTAAATTTATTCAAAAATTAATGCTAGTTGTAGGAGTTGAACCCATGAGCTTTGGCTATCTTAATTTAATATATTTAATACATTTTAACACAACCCATGCGCTTTTGCATCTCATTGATGTGCGGCCTGGGTAGAAGATGGAAGTGCATTCAAGCTGCTTGTGGACAAAGGTGGAGTTGTGCATGGTTGATGAATCTCCATTTTATCACTTTTATTCTTTTATTTTGGCCTTTAAACCCTTGCTAAATGCATGTATATAGCATTATTTTGTAGAAAATAACAATCATTATCTATTCTATAAATATTTTATAAAATATTATATTTAAAGTCAAAATAAAAGAATAAAGAAAATAAAAGAAATAAAATAAAATAAAATAGGTATTGAATGACCCTGAAGCTCGAGACTTAAGCATCACGACGAGTGAGTCGTCAAGGAATAAAGTAGGAAGATATAAGAGCCAAAAATACAAAAAATCTTAATTTTCAATTCATAAATAAGTCTATTTTAGGGCCTATTTATTCTTCATTATTTATACATCAAATCAATAAATTTTGGACATGAAAGTTGTAGATAAAAATACATAGAAAAATCGAAATTTATTTTATGTAAAACTAATACACAATGCACCCTATACACTCAGAATAAAAATGCAAGCTTCACAGACCTGTATCTTCTCCATACTATATCAAAATTGATTAAAATCGTCTTTAATTATATAACTTTTAATAAGTTATTTAATGAGCGTGGTTTCATTCAATTTGGGGTTAAGATGCAAAAGTTAGGTTTTGGACCCCTATTGTACATTATACCTGAATAAAATAATCAATTTATTTATTCTTTATATTTTTCACTATTTCATATTTTTATTCTTTTGTAAATGATATATGGAATACATGTATATAATTAGGATAGAAGAAAATAATTAAAAATACAATGAAATAAAATAGCATGCAAAAATACATAGATGAAATACACATACATATACCTATATAATAAATAAATATATTATTTAAGTATACAAATCATCTCAGAAAATACAATAAAAATATAATTACATTTATTGAAATAAGTTATAAATATATAAAATATATAGATAAAATAATAAAATCCAAAATGGAAATAAAAATAAAATACATACTATATAGGTAAATATACCAATATTTATACTTGTAAAAAGTGACCTACAATAAATTAACATGTAAAAATAAATAAAAATCACTATAAAATACTACATAAACTAATAAATATTTTTTCATGCTTGACTACAAATTAATAAAATCATTTATTATTTTACTTTTAACTAATAAATGATTTTATTTCTGGTTTGTCTTATAGTGGGAGGCTAACCTAGGTTGACCTTGGTCAACTCCCCAGTGTCCCTAGGACTATGTGTGTCATGTGATAGACCATGTATTCCTCGATTTTTCCCACTCGAGCCTTTCACCGTTTCAACTTGATTTCTTCTTGACTTATGTCCCTCGATCTTTGCTCATCCACTCGCATATAAAACACCGATCGATGGATCATTGCCTCAAGTAAAATTCACTCTCGAACCACAGCCTATACATATACCTCCACCTCACCCCTTTTTTATTTTTGACTCTTTGTTTCCTCATTGAACCCCTCAAATCCATAGCCCGGCGAGTTGAGGAGAGTGACATGCTCCTTCTCATTTGATCTACAACGAGTTGTAGGTGCTAGAATGGTTGATCCACCACCATCAGAGCTATGCCCCAACATGGTTCTTGAGTTGCTTGCCCCCCCCCCCAAGTTTGAGCTCCTTTCTCGCATATTTAGGTAGCATTTCCTTCCCGCATTTCGATTCTATCTTTAGTTTAAGTATTCCATCACTGCAGTAGCTTAGATCTCTAGTTTCATAGTTCGTCGGAGCTCTGACCGATGTCTCCGCCTATGCTTTCCTCGTTCTGACCACCACTCCACCTTCATTCCATTCCCCTTTTGCTTCTCCATCTTCCTGACCACCCACACAACCCTGATCTTATCCAGATTAGTGGATCCATGCTCCATCTGCTGCCCTTCGTCGGAGCACATCATCCTGAAAGATATGGGAAAAATCCTCAAGTGCATCACGGAAGTGATGATCGCATCGAATGCGATCAGGAGCGACTAGTCGCACTAGTTGCTCGATGCAGCGGAAATTAAAAAATTTTTCTATGTGACGAAACCACATGATCCAAGAACACTTCTCAGATCGTTTCGTCTAAACCACAAACAAGTAATAGGATTACCTCTGGAAGCATGGTTGTGATCAGTCTCTAAACAAAGAGACCTCCTGTCTCAAGTCCGACCTTCAGAGGAGACGCTTGCGAGTGCGGGGATGAGTCACGATGATCTTGCAATCCAAGTAGTTGTCCAAGTAAAGGAACTCCTGGTCTCGTCGCACAAGATCGTGTATCTTCTTCACGAGCAAGTAGCACCGAAGAAGATGGAGTGCCAAGAGTCGTCGAAGCAACGCGAGCTGACGATGGAGCCTTCTTCCTTCTGGAGGAGGGTGGACAGCCACCTAAGAGAGAAGGGAAGAGGGCACGTGAGAATGAAAGAGAGAAAGCAGAGAGAGACTTTGTCGAGTCTGTGTAAGTCGAAGAGCAAGGCATGCCTCTTCCTATATAGGGTTTTGGGAGTCCATGGATCCCAATCCATGGACAACACACAATCAACGGATGAGATTGATTGTGTCCCTTTCAACGGCTAGGATTGTTGTTGGTAAAACACAACAACAAGTGATTTAATTCAAATTAATTATCATTGATAAATCAGTATAATTAATCTCAAATTAAATCACGTTTGATTAGAGATAGGATAATGATAAGACCATGGTCCTCTCCTAAAAGGGGGGACGGCTATTCTACTCCTCTAGAGGAGTTGTAGCCGTCCTCTCTTATTAGAGGGGACTTGGTCAATCTCATTGATATATCATGAGATCTCATGATATCTCCTATAACTCTTGTTGAAATAATTTTCAAAAAAAGTAATTCCAATTTATCTTTTGGAAAATATCAATCAAGCCACTGAAAAAATGTGAATCTCATTCACAACCCAAAACTAAATGTAATTGTATTTTCAATTAATCATTCAATGTGAGTCCCATTCACATTAACAATTAATCAACAAATATAAAACACAATATGGCACTCTCTCTCTCTTATATATTATAAATCACATTTATAATATATATGATTAATATGGATAGTGCTATCCATATTATTCATATACATGATAATTAAATCACATTTAATCATCTTGGATTTCTTTTCTCATGTGCCCAAATAATATTAATCACATTCACATTATTCATATCTTTGATAATTAAATCACATTTAATTATCTTAGATATCTCTTCTTATAATATGAATCAAGTTCATATTATCCATGATAATTAAATCACATTTACTTATCAATTTTCTCGATGCTTAGATATAATTCAACTTTGGAATCATTCTTGAACTCTTCAAGAATAATGGGTCCGCAGGTACTTAGAGATAAGGATAGGGTGATTGTATTGTTCCACGTATAGTGACTTGGATATTGAGATCACATCTCAAATCCAGATCTCGGACATCCCATAGATGCTTGATTAAATCAAGACCGCAAATCTAATCTTCTCATTGCATCCGAATCACATTCAGATCAATGTCCAACATTTGGACCAAGATCAGATTACTTCTCTACTGAGAGGAGTCACTAAAATCCAGACCCATTTCATCACTCCCTAGGAATGGAAGCGTCATGGTTATACAATCATTTATGATCACATCACCCTCAGGTATTCCCAATACCTATACATCATGCATACTGGAAGACTCAGAATAAACCCGAAGTATTAGATCAACTTTATACTGTCTAATTCAGGGTTTTATCAGGAAGTTTCTCATTTGATCAATGGGAGTTGGTATCGATCATATACTTTCCAAAAGCATATATCATACCTAGGTCTTGATCATATACTTTCCAAAAGTATATATCAAACCTACATTCAGTCAAGCTTCCAAAGAGAGATGACCATGCACGGAATTTGATTCTTCCCAATATCTCATGAGTGAGCACATGTCTTCCGGTTCAGTAATGAACTTGTATGATCCCTTTGAGAGATCGTATTACTCATATGCCCATGCATGCACACCAGCGCGCCGATGTATAGACCTTGGTTAGGTCATCAACCTATTGGACTGCCAAATGTACATACTCAGACATATAATAATACATTTGTCTCCGGTCAGAGGATGTGTGCATGTATCGTGACAGCATACGATATAGGACTTTGGTTATCTCGATCTCGTTAAGTCAGCTCTTTGACTTAACTAATCTGACACCTTCGAATCTCTATTCCTAGGCAGAGGACCTGCATCAAGTGGTCAGTCAGATATCAGCCTATGTGAGAAAGGATTGCCATCTCCTACTCAGGCTGGAGATCATCTCTTAACAATCATTTGACGGTACTTGATGAGTCCTCAATCTAACTCTTTATATATTCATCCAACCACCAGCCACTATGATTCAATAATAGAATCAACAGCTATATGATCATTAAGATAGACATGGTGCATAACCCTAATTGTACTAAGGGACCTATTATGCAAATTAGTTATTCTTCATTTCAGATCAGGGAATGATATTTGCAATAACATTATTGCATAATGGCTCGTCGTGGGCTCGCATGTCCAACAATCTCCCACTAGCCCAAAGAGCCATTAATGGGCTAATCATTTAAACCCACACTCATGTAACAATCATATGCTATTTAGAAAATAGCTATTTTAGCTTACCGGTCACTCTGTTCCCGCGAGACTACGCCAAGTCCTTTTACAGCGCTTGCATATCCCGAGTGACAGTGCTCGCATCTAATACGAATGTTGCATCTCATGCAACCAATACTCAATCTTGTTAGTTATAGTGTCCTTGACACTACAGCTTAATAATTATCTTAACCAGTATTTCCATAATTCTTATCAGAATACCCTTATTCCTGGAGATCACTATCTCTTAAGGTATCCACAGTTAAGACCTTTTAGATCTCTATCTATAAAGTCTTAAGTTTTTAAAGATAAGACTTTGAGATCACTATCTTAAAAAATCTTGTCATCTATGAAGATTTTGTTATTACTATAATCAAGTGTTTTCTCTCCATAGAAGGATTAGAAACACTTTACTACTCCCACTGCATGGCAGATATCTGACTTTTGTACACATCTAGCATACACTTAACTTCTCGTAACTAATGCACAAGTGCAAGCAGTTCTAGCATTCACTTCCTCAACTCTTTGAGGTGATATCCCTTTAGATAGGTCAGTACCATATCTTAAGGGATGGAAGCCTTTCTTAGAATTTCTAAGAATGGAATATGTCCAAGGTGTACTACAAATATGACAGTCCCAATATCCTCTTCTCTTTGCTTCTGAACAACTTCAGAACTAAGATCTAAGAGATATCCTTGAAATCATATTTGAAGATATGGAATAGCCAGTCTATAAAACACTTATTATCATCTTTATATCGTTCCAAATGATTAGGATATTATCTACATTTAGCACGATGAACACATTGGTATTCCCATTAAGCTTCACATGGTTCATCAAGATTCTATTTGAAATCATAACATTTATAATTTCATCAAATCTTATGTTCCAACTACAAGAAGCTTATTTGAGTCCATATATGGAGTTATTCAACTTGCACACCTGCTTTCCTCAACCATGAAGCCCTGGGGCTACGACTTATGAATATCCTCAGAGAGGCATTCATAGAGGAATGCAATCTTGACTTCCATCTCGAAGATGTCGAAGTCAAGTTGTGCAGCTATAGTTAGCAATATTCTGATGGGTCTAAGCACGGTCACAGAAGAGCAAGTTTCATCGCAAGCAATGTCTTCTCTTCTAGTGTGTTGCTCATGGCTACGAACCGAGCTTTGAAGGTCTCTACCTTCTCATCAGGTTCCCTCTTTCTCTTGAAGATCCATTTACACCTTTATGGGTCTTACCCTTATAGGTGGATCCTCGAGGGTCCATATACAACACTTGTATATGAAGTCTACCTTAGACTTTTATTGCTAACATCCATCTTTCCATGTCATGATCCTCAGGAGCTTCATCACATGAAGTCCGATCATTGTCAGACTTAACTGACACATGGAATACATCCTCAAACTCATTTGAAGAGGTATTAATGTTTCAATTTTAATTATCCTTTTTAGTTTCCAATTTCAGGAGCCTCATTATCATCTCAAGATTAAATGAGTTCTTTTACTTCATTTTCATCTTGATTCTCAACAGTCTCAACCTCTAAGAATCACATTCTCAGAAATGAGATCTTTTAAGAATCTCAAGGTCATAAAGTAGGTATCCAATACCATCCTTTATTTTCCTAATGAAGCAGCACTCTCTAGTGCTCAATTCTATCTTACTTGCATGGAATCTTATTAAGGATATATAATGTAGTCTCTAATACATATATGCCAGGAAACTAAGAGGAAATTATGCTAAAATTTATCATTGATCAAATCATGTCACACATGATCCAATTGTACAACTCTATTGAGTTTAGGTTTATCAGGAGGAGTGAGATAGAAATGATATTCATATCTCCATAAGGTATTCTTTGAGTGTATCTAACAGGTACAAGCTACCTAAGTTAGATCAAATTCATTTTATCTTTCTTCAAACTTTGGTTCTAAACCAAAATTGTGAAATCTATGAACATTTCAAAGGTTTATAATGATGAAGGAAAGAAATCCTATATCACAAATAATCATTAATAGATATCACATATCCATAATGTTTATTCTGATATAGATGATCCACATACATCAATATGTATTAGTTCTTGAATACCTCGACATCTTATACCATTTCCAAAAAGGGTGTATTGGACATTTTACTTTGAATGCAATATTCATAAGTATGTAAGTTTTGAAATTTTAGACATTCTGAAGTTCCATCTCTTACTAGTCCATTGATCTCATCAACAGACATATGTCCAAAACTTGATGCCAGATCATTGTCAAATGATCTTCATCCTCCTATTGATCTTTTTAAAGGTTTAGTTTTCAGTTTTAGAAATCTTAATGAACCATTCATTAATTTTCTAATTTTGTGGAGTCCACTAGATGTTATATTACTATCTGAAATATATCCATCATAACTCTTTATGATAATTCTATCTCAGAATTCATGTTTATTTCCGACATTTAGAAACAAACAATGAGTGTATTCTAATATCTAGGTCATAGAGACATTCTCTAAGACTAAGGCTCTCCCACTGAAATTTAGAAGTCTATCAATCCAACAGAGATAGTTGCAACAATTGCATCAATATCCATGTGGATAACTATAAACCTTAAGATCAAATTTTCCAGTCTTCTAAAACATATGCAACCCATTGCAAGTGTTGTTAGAAGATTGAGATACAATTATAAGACTTTATCTTATGAAATAAGTAAGTCAAAGTCAATGAGTACATGTAGATTATTCTGATGCTCTATCTGAGTCCTTAACTAAGGACTTTAGACAGACTTGATAGCCATACTATCAACACACCAACTTATTGCAGTATTGGCATTCATCCAACTCTTTGGATGCCATATGGAAGTCATAGAAGTACGATCAACTCTTTGACTATCCTTCTCACACGGGTCCGACCCACGCTTCCACTGTGCTCTCTTTATCTACAAACAACCATTGTTCAAGACAAAGAATTTCTTATGTTGAATTCAAAAGTATTCAATGTAAGAGCTTTCCACATTTACACATGCTTCATTAAATTCATACAATATGAATATTATGAAGCTTCATGAATGACTAGAGTATATACAGTAGAACGATGACACTCATCATGTCTACATCCATCTAGACTATTAAAACATTGGTTCAGGTAGGTATTCAAATATTTTGAATACATCATCTCTTATAGAGCTACCATTCTGCATGATGCAGTGAACCATGTCATTCATGATTAAATGTCTAGGGCACATATGTATGCCAAAGTATCTTCTTAGATTTTATAAGGATTATTCAACAATTACGATCACCATCGACATGTCACTTCCAAAGTACACTCGATGAAAGATCAAGAGTACAGAGACATATGAACCCGAAGGTGATGTCTTATTGTCTTATTTAATTGTCATTCCTCATTAATATGAGGAAACTTGCACATTGCAACCACATACATTATGTGTCCAATTGCAAGTACGATATCTGGATCATGAGTCCAATCCATGATATTTTACTGGTTATTATTGAGTATAACATTGAGAGGGTTTAATGAAGGATTATCTGAAATAAGAAATTTGCAAAAGTGTATATATATTATATATACATATTTTACTTTGATTTAGGAGTTTTTATATCAAAGTTGTCTTGCCTTGTCAACACTGAAAGTTCATTCCCTTAATCACTTTCAATGTAAGAGATATTCTTACTATTATATTTTAAGCAAGATCTGGGATCTCCTTCCTTATCTTTGTCACACATCCCAATAATATGAGAACTTGTAATTCCGATAAAAAGAAGCAGGAACACATTCCACCTTGCAAGTCCAACTTGCATCTCCCAATTCGGTCTTTAACACCCGGGCCCACCACCCTTAAGGTGATGTTGACCCGTCATTAATTGAACCAGCCATCAACAAGCTTAATACTCGCTATACGCATTCCAATATCGCCCCAATAATATGAGGACTCGATATTGGGGTCACTAGGTATACGGCCTTACTCTTTCGAGAAGCGAAGAGCCCGATCCAAATGGATTGTATGCAGGAGCTGTCACTTCAGACAGGCGTCTCCTACATACAATATCTGACGACGGAACCCTTCGCCTTGACGGGAGACCATGGATGTCACTTATGTGATCCTCCATATCATATTCAAATTATAATTAATCATTATGAATCATATTCATTACGATCAATTCTTTCAAGGAAAATAACACATCTATTCATAATAGAGTGCTTTTAATAGGATATAATAAATTTAATCACATTAATCTAATTATCAATCTAATTTTCAATCAACAAACTTGATTATTACTTGAATAGTAGGTATAATCTCAAAGTACGTATTATTCGAATTTTAATAATTAGAAAAATACACTTTGATTTCTCCGACATTATCGAGTCCCTACCTGCTGTCATGGCCAGTACCGACGGGGGTAGGACGGACCACAACCGGTGCAACCCGCTACCCAATGCTCCTCGACTAGACATCATATCCACCTCAGGAAAGGATAATGCCAGATAGATCATTGTGTACTTTGAGATGCTCATCGGTTTTTCAACCGAAATTATACCATATAATATTCATCAAAACCATTTTGATAATATTATAAGGAGATTTGCTAAACAAATCTCCAATCCTATTCAAACAACAAGGTTTTGCATGTAAAAGTTGTTCTACAACTATTGTAGGATAAACTAGAGTTTTTCATGAAAACAATGTTTGTTGGAAATTTCATATTAACCAATTGTGATCAAGATCAACTATCTTATCAATTTTGGTTAATGCAATGTCATTCAAGGAAATAATTATCATCTTTAAATATTTCACAAATATTTATCAATAATCATTTCAGAAAATTAACAATTAATTTCTATTAATTTATTTGAATGACAATCACAATGTTTTGGATAATCATGCAATTTCCAAGAGTGACCTCACTAACTAAAAATAGTATATCTCATTCATTTTAAATCTAAATTAAGCAAAATCAACTTTCAGAGATTGATAACTTGACAAAATGAAACCATGTGATAAACACGTATTTTCAGGCATTTTAAAATCGTAAATAACATCTTAATTACGTATCTAATCGCCATCCCCGAAACAATGGACATATGGTTAATAAAACGACCATATCTTGAGCAAACGGAATTCAAATTACGCAAACTCAAATTCCACGTTTTTCTTATTTAATGGGGAACATTATCTAAGTGATAAATTCATGTTTAAACATTTTAAACATGGCCGAAAAATTATCACAAGACAGGGCTGCGAAAATTGAAATGCTAAAATCTTCACGAACCCAATCGAGCCAAATCTTCGTAGGTTCATGGATCTCATCCAAAAACTTCAACAACCTGGCTCTGATACCACTTGAAAGATATGGGAAAATCCTCAAGCGCTTCACGGAAGCGTGATGATCGCATCGAATGCGATCGGGAGCGACTAGACGCACTAGTTGCTCGATGCAGTGGAAATAAAAAAAATTTCTATGTGACGAAACCACATGATCCAAGAACACTTCTCGGATCGTTTCGTTTAAACCACAAACAAGTAATAGGATTACCTCTGGAAGCGTGGTTGTGATCAAGTCTCTAAACAAAGAGACCTCCTGTCTCAAGTCCGACCTTCGGAGGAGACGCTTACGAGCGCGGGGATGAGTCGCGGAGATCTCGCAATCCAAGTAGTTGTCCAAGCAAAGGAACTCCTGATCTCGTCGCACGAGATCGTGTATCTTCTTCACGAGCGAGTAGCACCGAAGAAGATGGAGCGTCAAGAGTCATCGAAGCAACGCGAGCTGACGATGGAGCCTTCTTCCTTCTGGAGGAGGGTGGACGACCACCCAAGAGAGAAGGAAAGAAGGCGCGTGAGAATGAGAGAGAGAGAGAGACTCTGTCGAGTCGGTGTAAGTCGAAGATCAAGGCATGCCTCTTCTTATATAGGGTTTTGGGAGTCCATGGATCCCAATCCATGGACAAGACACAATCAACGGATGAGATTGATTGTGTCCCTTTCAACGGCTAGGATTGTTGTTGGTAAAACATAACAACAAGTGATTTAATTCAAATTAATTATCATTGATAAATCAATATAATTAATCTCAAATTAAATCACTTTTGACTATCTCCAAATTAAATCACTTTTGACTAGAGATAGGATAATGAGAAGACTATGGTCCTCTCCTAAAAGGGGGACGGCTACTCTACTCCTCTAGAGGAGTTGTAGCCGTCCTCTCTTATTAGAGGGGACTTGGTCAATCTCATTGATATATCATGAGATCTCATTATCTCATGACATCTCCTATAACTCTTGTTGAAATAATTTTCACAAAAAATAATTCCATTATCTTTTGGAAAATATCAATCAATCCATTGAAAAAAATGTGAATCTCATTGACAACCCAAAACTAAATGTAATTATATTTTCAAATTAATCATTCAATGTGAATCCCATTCACATTAACTATTAATCAACAAATATAAAACACAATATGGCTCTCTCTTATATATTACAAATCACATTTATAATATATATGACTAATATGGATAGTGCTATCCATATTATTCATATTCATGATAATTAAATCACATTTAATCATCTTGGATTTCTTTCCTCATGTACCCAAATAATATGAATCACATTCATATTATTCATATCTTTGAAAATTAAATCGCATTTAATTATCTTAGATATCTTTTCTTATAATATGAATTAAATTCATATTATCCATGATAATTAAATCACATTTACTTATCAATTTTCTCGATGGTTGGATATAATTCAACTTTGGAATCATTCTTGAACTCTTTCAAGAATAATGCGTATTCTCCGCAGGTACTTGGAGATAAGGACAGGGCGATTGTATTCTTCCACGTATAGTGACTTGGATATTGAGATCACATCTCAAATCCAGATCTCGGGCCTCCCATAGAAGCTTGATTAAATCAAGACCACAAATCTAATCTTCTCATTGCATCTGAATCACATTCAGATCAATGTCCAACAATTGGACTAAGATCAGATTACTTCTCTACTGAGAGGAGTCACTAAAATCCAGACCCGTTTCATTACTCCCTAGGAATGGAAGCGTCGTGGTTATATAATCGTTTATGATCACATCATCCTCAATTATTCCCAATACCTGTACATCCTGCATACTGGAAGACTCAGAATAAACCCGAAGTATTAGATCAACTTTATGCTGTCTACTTCAGGGTTCTATCAGTAAGTTTCTCATTTGATCGTTGGGAGTTGGTATCGATCATATACTTTCCAAAAGCATATATCATACCCAGGTCTTGATCATATACTTTCCAAAAGTATATATCAAACCTACAAATTCAGTCAAGCTTCCAAAGTGAGACGATCGTGCACGGAATTTGATTCTTCCCAATATCTCATGAGTGAGCTCATGTCTTCCGGTTTATTAATGAACCTGTATGATCCCTTTGAGAGATTGTATTACTCATATGCCCTTGCAAGCACACCAGCGCGCCGGTGTATAGACCTTGGTTAGGTCATCAACCTATTGGTCTACCAAATGTATATACTCAGACATATAGTAATACATCTATCTCCGGTCAGAGAATGCGTGCATGTATCGTGACCGCATACGATATAGGACTTTGGTTATCTCGATCTCGTTAAGTCAACTCTTTGACTTAACAAATCTGACACCTCCGAATCTCTATTCCTATGCAGAGGACCTGCATAAAGAGGTCGGTCAGATATCAGCCTATGTGAGAAAGGATTGCCATCTCCTACTCAGGCTAGAGATCATCTCTTAACAATCATTGACGGTACTTGATGAGTCCTCAATCTAACTCTTTATATATTCATCCAAGCACCAGCCTCTATGATTCAATAATTGAATCAATAGCGGTATTATCATTAAGATAGACATGGTACATAACCCTAATTGTACTAAGGGACCTATTATGCAAATTAGTTATTCTTCATTTCAGATCATGGAATGATATTTGCAATAACATTTATTGCATAATGGCTCGACATGGGCTCGCATGTCAAACAATCTCCCACTAGCCCAAAGAGCCATTAATGGGCTAATAATTTAAACCCACACTCATGTGACAATCATAGGCTATTTAGAAAATAGCTAGGTAAGCTGATCAGACACTCTGTTCCCGCGAGACTACGTCAAGTCCTTTTACAGCACTTGCATATCCCGAGTAACAGTGCTCGCATCTAATACGAATGTTGCATCTCATGCAACCAATACTCAATCTTGTTAGTTATAGTGTCCTTGACACTACAGCTTATCATAACCAGTATTTCCATAATCCTTATCAGAATACCCATATTCCTGGAGATCACTATCTCTTAAGGTATCCACAGCTAAGACCTTTTAGATCTCTATCTATAAAGTCTTAAGTTTTTGAAGATAAGACTTTGAGATCACTATCTTAAAAAATCTTGTCATTTATGAAGATTTTGTTATTACTGCAATCAAGTGTTTTCTCTCCATAGTAGGATTAGCAACACTTTACTACTCCCACTGCATGGCAGATATCTGGCTTTTTTACACATCTAGCATACACTTAGCTTCTCGTAACTGATGCACAAGTGCAGGTCGTTCTAGCATTCACTTCCTCAACTCTTTGAGGTGCTATCCCTTTAGATAGGTTAGTGACGAACCGCTAAATCAGCCCTTTAATAGTGTGGTTTTAGCACTTCACGTATCATTACAGTCATACCGAAATGGGTCATCAAAGGCCATCTCATTTAAATATAGCAATCAAAATCAGATGGTCGTATTATTTTACTTGGCAAGAAACTAAGGTCGAACTCAGGGACACGAGCCTCTCTCGTATTATCCAGATTTTAATCTATATAATTAAGTGTTGAGTTGAAGAAGCATATAGGTCAAATTATGCAAGAAGACACAAGACAAGACAAAGCATTAAATTGAAACATGCATTTTTTTATATTTGATTTTTATCATGCAAATAAATGCAATGGGATGCAATGAACATATGCCTGAAATGATAATTACTTGAGCCATTAAAAATGCAAGTCAAACAGAGCCAAATAATGAAGCACTCTTCATTTATATAGCAATTAGGCATGAGAAACATAGAAATCCAGACACTTAATCAATCAAATAGTGCATTACAGTTCATAGTGTCAAATCTAAAATATAAATATGCCATAAGAAAGACAACGAGAAGAGCTTCAAAATGCCATTGAAATAAACTAAAATGGAGGTACGGTGCTCAAGATATGCAATAAAGAAGACAATGGCATAAACGCAAGAAAACATAAAAATATAACTACAAACAGGTCCCCGGGAGGAACTAAAATGTAAATATGAAAAAGTGCTAGGCCTTCCCTGTAAAAAACCCACACGCACAGGGGCATTTTTGCAATTATTAAAACCCGCGAGGGCATAATTGCAAAATATCCACAGTGCACGTGGACTGCACGTGGTCCAGGACCTGATTGCGAATTTGGAGACGTCCGAGGGCTTCTCTGCAAATAACCCAAGGTCGCACGTGGTTGGCACGTGCTTCCCAGGTTCGGAAGAAGGCTCGGGCGCGGCAGAGGCTCGGTGTGCTGCTTCGGAAGCTTTGGCTAGGCTCGGACGGTAGGCTCAGAGTCGATGCAGGATCTGTGAAGGCTCGGAACTCCAAGCCTAATGGCTCGGACGCTGAGGCTCGAAGGTGTTCTAGGATGTGACACATGGCCAATGGATGACCGTCCGATCTAAGTGATCTGACGAGGCCTGTGTTGTTGGCTGAAGAAGACGTGGCTGAAGATGAGCCGTTGGATGGACACCGATTGGGTGCCATCCAACGGTAACTGTATGTTCTCGATCTTCTCCCTCCGCCAAGGGGATGGCGGCGTTCTTGGGTTGCCGGCGAAGCCTCCAGCGCTCTGCCACCTCCTCCCGAGTTCGGCGAAGACCCGCAGCCGCTCCTGGATGGTCGGAGATGGTCTTTGAAGCATGACGAAGATGTTGAGCTATCTGGAGAAGAGTGGTTCTGCCTGGACACCCGAGGCGGTGCTTGAGAAATGATCTCCGATGATAGCTCCGGCCAGTGAGTATTTAGGTACCTACAACATTAGAAACATAGCCGAAGCAAGCGAATGCTGTGTGCGTGCGAAGTGGAGTGAATGGGAGACTGTGTGGGGTGGTGAAATTGGCGGTCTCAGTGCTCCTCAGCCGTGGAAGGCGGAGGAAATGGGTCGGACGTGACTGAGGTGTGGATGAGTGTGGAAGATGAACGGATGGTGGCACGTGAAAGGGGGGTGCATGGCGGAACTCGGGGAGTGATCATCTGAGGTCGGAGATGGGGATAGTGACTTGAAAAATTAATTAAAGAATTAAGAAAAATGTAAAGGAAGAAGAAGGAACTTACCTGGAAAATGGCGGAAGGGAGAGCCTGTGCTGGAGCTCCTGAGCGGAGCTCCGGTCATCGCTGGACTCCCCCAGCTACGAGGAGCAGCTTGGAGGAGGCGAAACTCCGCGGGCCTGGCCTACCATGGCCAGGGGTCGTCACCAGAGGTAACCTTCATCTTTGCGCTCCTCTCCGGCCCCTCGCTGTCACCAGGGGCGGGGGCTTGCTGGGAGGTACCTCGTGTAAAGGTGGACAAAGGGCTACAGGGAAGGGGGCGGAGTATTTAAGGATTTGATCGGTGGTTGGTGAGGTGATGGGCATGGGTTGCGATGGAGATATGGGACGACTGGATAGAGATCATGGAGGGTGGACGTGCCAGCGAGGATGAAGGATGATGGGGGTGGACCGTGAGGCGGTTGGCGAGGGGAGACGTGGTCGGAGAGGGTGAAAAATAGGAAGGGAGAGGAGTGTTCGCGAAGATGGGGAACGTGTGAGAGAGGAGGGGCCGGAGGTTGATGATGATCATCTGACTGTTGGATCTGGAGATCCAACGGTGGGGAGCGATGCGCAAAAGGGTGGCGTGGATTAGATCTAGGTTGCGTGATCTGAGGGTTGCGGAGCTGCCATGTGTCGTGATACGGAAGCAGCGCTAACGGACGGTGAAGATGGTCTCTGCTAAAAGCGATCGGAGGGTTGAGAGCAGAGAGCGGATTGAGCGGTTAAGATTAACGCTCCCAGGTGAAATCGAATGGTTGTTATTAGATGCGAGTTGGACGACGGTGATCAAAGGGACAAAGACGAGATCGGAAGGCGCCTGACACTCCACGTGGCGTGAGGAGGGAAGGGCGCTGACAGACGGTAGTGATCAAGACCTGGGAAGATCAGACGGCAGTAGGTAATGAGCGGATGTGGAGAGAGCTGGGCCGTTGGATTCAAGACGAAATCCAACGGCCAGGGGTGCGGCGGATGGTGCAAGGAGGGCGGGCCACGTGGCTCACCCAGAACGGGCCACGTAGCCCAATCAGATTATTCTGAGAGGGAAATTGAGATATGAGGGTCAATTTGGTCGAATTTGAGAAAACTCAAAACATGAAAGTTCTACAAGTTTCATGTTGACCAAAACTGGAGATGAGGTCATCTAAAGATACAAGATATTTTTGAGGGTATTTTTAGGACTAAAAATACCCAGATTTTAGTTTTGTGTTTTTTTGTGATTTTTAATTTATTAGGGACTCTGATAATTATAGGACTTTATCTGGATTTTATTGACACAAATTTAAGCAAGGGGGTTAACAAAGAGAAATTAAGATGATGAAATTGGGTTTTATCACCCCCTATACTTAAACTATGCTCGTCCTCGAGCATCAAAGAGAATGACAAAGCTAGATTAATCCCCTTGTGCATGTGAGTACAGGATCCAATTTGTTCAAGTCCACTCAACTTTAGAGGTCCAAAATTCTAGAGTTCAACCCAGCCTTAATCAAGAGGCACCCAATTCCTCTAATTCTCCAGACTCTCTCTGATGTACATATAATCTAAAGGATATGAAATTTAGTGTCGACTGCAATTCCGAGAGTAGAGTCAAATCATCACCTAAAGTCTTGGTCCAAGAAAATCTCCTAAGGACCCAATCCTCAACACTAGGGAATAAATCAAATCTTACATCCATTCCACCGTCTCTTAAGTTGTCAGACTTAGAAAATGTAGATGGAAGGCCAGTAATGGAGGGCATGGGATTGTGTCATTTCTTCTCTCCCTCTCATTGGAACAAGGATTCTCTCTACCTTTTACGCAACACATTTTTTTGGTGTTAATCAGTGCGTCCGTCAAGAGAAGTTGGAGCCGTCTGCACTTGTTTTCCTGGGAATACACCGGGGTGTGTCTCTTTTGAGTACCTATCGTACCTTCGACACCCAGACTTGTAGCATTGACGATGCAGAGCCCTTTTTGGTGCAAGCCCGACTCCTGGCCCTAATAGCGGTCGTCCAAGTGGATACTTTGGAAAGTTTGGGAGCGCTCGCCTTTGGTGGAAGCTCTTTGATATTTGACTTTGTGGAATGAGCTTTTCTTTGGAATTTCATTGACTTGTATAATTTTTGGCTAGCTCCACTGCTTTTACCAAGAGTTGGCGCACATTGATCAACATTTTTTTTATTTATTCACATCCTGACACTTAGTCAATATCAAGAGATTAGTATAAGAACCAAGTTCTCATATTGGCTAAGATTGCTGACACTCAGGTTTCCTGAAGTCTTCAAAGATTTTATCCCATCCTCGAGCATCATTAGATCAAATCCAAACTCGAATTCCTCATCCCAATCCCTTAAGTGAAAAGTCAACTCATCTCATCAAATTCGCAGTCGTGCATGTGATGTGCTGGTCATATTCTTTTTGTCTGAGACTAAGCATGGAATATAGCATGCAAATCTAGAAATCTAGGGAAATGTGGATGATTAAGTCTATGACCATGATGGATAAGGCTGGTTAACCTAGAATCTCAAAGACCTCATAAAGCTAAGTTTCCTTGAATTTTTCAGATCCTGGATGGAAGTGTGAAAGTAGAGGATTAATCCAGCTCCTTCATTTAGAAGCAATTTTAATTATTTTTTTGACTTCAAGAGATATTAGGTCTACCTAAACTCAATTAAGCATCTACATTCAGCCAGTATGGATGTAAGTACAGGCTGAAGCTCGTTGCTTGAGGACAGGGCCTTATGCGATGTCCTCTAAACCATCCAATCTGCTAAGGGCGAACCCTCACTGAACGCGGCTACTTAATTGGGCTTAGTAGTCACTAATGGCTCCTAAAGGATTTTTGTGTTTTTCTCATTTTTATGGATTGTAATTGAAGGTTAGAACACTTGTTAGACTCTACTTTCCTTGAAAAGAGATAGAAAATATTTCAAGACCATGTCACACAAAAATTTTCAAAACATTTTCAAAAAAAATCAAAACAAGGAAAACTCATTTTTCAAATCATTTTCGAAAATATTTTTATCAAAAAAGCGTAACATAATATAGGAAAATCCGTGAAAACATTTGAGTCCACTTAGTCCAAAGAATTTTACTTTAGCCAAAAGTTTTAAATTTTTCAAAATTTTCAGATTATAGCTAAAGTAAGTATACTGTATATACGGTATACCCCCTATAATTAAACTTTGCTATGTCCTCATAGCACTAGATGATACAGGTCCATAGGTCCATTTAAATATAGAGAAATATACGGGAGCTAAGAGGGGCTCCTCCTATACTTAGGTTAGAAATAACCTGAGTATAAAGGCAAGGAAAGGAGAGTAGAGAAAATCACGGGGACTCGGGTCCCCCCTATACTTAGGCTGAGATTAGCCTAAGTATAAAGATGGAATTTGATGTTGGAAGAGACCCAAGGTGAATGAAGAAGAAGGATGGATTTACAAGTGAGCGAATGAATCTACGGAGATGGATGGAGTGACTAAGGCTCTAGGGAGTGTATCGAAGCAAACATGGCTCAATCAAGCAAGCAAGACCCTCAATTTCACCAACTCACACATGAAACCAACCGAGGTTGGTATATTATCTTGTTTGTTTTATTGGTGATAAAACATTTGATGTTTACGCGGAGAAAAAATGTTAAGTGAAAATCAATACGTAAACAAGGGTGTTTCTCTCCCAAAACCAAATTTTACTCCATTTTTGCTTGACTTGCAATTAACGGTCCCAGTTATTATTTAAGGTTGTCACTGATTAAAGATGAGCACATAAACCAAGCATTCATCTTCTACCGTTCATTCTCATTTTCCATTAACCTAGGTGATCAAGCTAGGAGGGGAAATCGAGAAAAACCATGTATTCAATAAAAACCGCGATCTAGGCTAAACGAGAAATCATGCAGTGTCTTGGCAAAAATCCATGAAAAACTTGGGCTGTTTTGAAAACCAAAATCAATATGTATGCAAGTCGATCAAAAAGCCGCACCTAACATGCTTCTATTAGCGAGAAGAAATATCTTTTAAATTTAGCTAAGTGATGCGAGTCTAGGTGCGTCTTTGATTAATGTGTGTCCTACCTACGAGCAAGCACATAAAAATGTGAATTTTAAACTAAGCTCGAAGAGCCGCGTGCCTGGTCCTAAGTCGACACTCAAGTGGGGACGATCCCAACACAACCACATATAATCGTTCATATACAAACGCGAGCCTTCGATTGAAGACCGTTGTAAAGACGGTTATTACATGAACAAAAATAAAAATGCGAGACATTTTTTTTATTTGCTCCAAGCAAGCTTCTGCGGCTCCTCACAGCGGGAAGCACCAGCTCCTCGCCGCCTTGAGTGATCAAGGGCCCTGCCACAGAAACGAAGGTTAGAGATGAAATAAAAAAGACAAATTTTATAATGCAACATAAATGAACAAGTTGACCTATAAAAATGAAACACTTAATTAAATAAACAAAATTCCAAATAATATAAGAAATGAGTCGTGTCTCCGACAACGGTGCCATTTGACGAACCGCTAAATCAGCCCTTTAATAGTGTGGTTTTAGCACTTCATGTATTATTGCAGTCGGACCGAAATGGGTCATCAAAGACCATCTCATTTAAATATAGCAATCAAAATCAGATGGTCGTATTATTTTACTTGGCAAGAAACCAAGGTTGAACTCAGGTACATGAGCCTCTCTCGTATTATCCAGATTTTAATCTATATAATTAAGTGTTGAGTTGAAGAAGCATATAGGTCAAATTATGCAAGAAGACACAAGACAAGACAAAACATTAAATTGAAACATGCATTTTTTATATTTGATTTTTATCATGCAAATAAATGCAATGGGATGCAATGAACATATGCCCGAAATGATAATTACTTGAGCCATTAAAAATGTGAGTCAAACAGAGTCAAATAATGAAGCACTCTTCATTTATATAGCAATTAGGCATGAGAAACATAGAAATCCAGACACTTAGTCAATCAAATAGTGCATTACAGTTCATAGTGTCAAATCTAAAATATAAATATGCCATAAGAAAGACAATGAGAAGAGCTTCAAAATGCCACTGAAACCAACTAAAACAGAGGTATGGTGCTCAAGATATGAGATAAAGAAGACAAGGGCATAAACACAAGAAAACATAAAAAGATAACTATAAAAAGGTCCCTAGAGGGACTAAAATGTAAACATTAAAAAGTGTGAGGCCTTCCCTGTAAAATACCCGCACACACAGGGGTATTTTTGCAATTATTAAAACCCGCGAGGGCATAATTGCAAAATACCCACAGTGCACGTGGACTGCATGTCGTCCAGGACCTGATTGTGAATTTGGAGACATCCGAGGGCTTCTTTGCAAATAACCCAAGGTCGCACGTGGTTGGCACGTGCTTCCCAGGTTCGGAAGAAGGCTCGGGCGCGACAGAGGCTCAGTGTGCTGCTTCGGAAGCTTTGGCTAGGCTCTGATGGTAGGCTCAGAGTCGATGCAGGATCAGCGAAGGCTTGGGACTCCAAGCCTAATGGCTCGGACGCTGAGGCTCGGAGGTGTTCTAGGATGTGACACATGGCCAATGGATGACCGTCCGATCTAACTGATCCGACGGGGCATGTGCTGTTGGCTGAAGAAGACGTGGCTGAAGATGAGCCGTTGGATGGACACCGATTGGGTGCCATCCAACGGTAACTGTATGTTCTCATTCTTCTCCCTCCGTCGAGGGGATGGCGGCGTTCTTGGGTCGCCGGTGAAGCCTCCAGCGCTCCGCCACCTCCTCCCGAGCTCGGCGAAGACCCGCAGCCGCTCCTGGATGATCGGAGATGGTCTTTGAAGCATGACGAAGATGTTGGGCTATCTGGAGAAGAGTGGTTCTGCCTGGACACCAGAGGCGGTGCTCGAGAAATGATCTCCGGTGATAGCTCCGGCCAGTGAGTATTTAGGTACCTACAACGTTAGAAACATAGCCGAAGCAAGCGAATGTCGTGTGCGTGCGAAGTGGAGTGAATGGGAGACCGTGTGGGGTGGAGGAAGTGGCGGTCTCAATGCTCCTCAGTCGTGGAAGGCGGAGGAGATGGGTCGGACGTGACTGAGGTGTGGAAGAGTGTGGAAGATGAACGGATGGTGGCGCGTGAAAGGGGGGTGAATGGCGGAACTCGGAGAGTGATCATCTAAGGTCGGAGATGGGGATAGTGACCTGAAAAAATAATTAAAGAATTAAGAAAAATGCAAAGGAAGAAGAAGGAACTTACCTGGAAAATGGCGGAAGGGAGAGCCTGTGCTTGAGCTCCTGAGCAGAGCTCCGGTCATCGCTGGACTCCCCCGGCTATGGGAAGCAACTTGGTGGAGGTGAAGCTCCGCGGGCCTGGCCTACCATGGCCAGGGGTCGTCACCGGAGGTAACCTTCATCTTTGCACTCCTCTCTGCCCCCTCGCTGTCACCGGGGGGCGGGGGCTTGTTGGGTGGTACCTCGCGTAAAGGTAGACAAAGGGCTACAGGGAAGGGGGCGGAGTATTTAAGGATTTGGTCGGCGGTTGGTGAGGTGATGGGCGTGGGTTACGATGGAGATATGGGACGACTGGATGGAGATCATGGAGGGTGGACGTGCCAACGAGGATGAAGGATGATGGGGGTGGACCGTGAGGCGGTTGGTGAGGGGAGACGTGGTCGGAGAGGGTGGTGAAAATAGGAAGGGCGAGGAGTGTTCGCGGAGATGGGGAATGTGTGAGAGAGGAGGGGCTGGAGGTTGACGACGATCATCTGGCCGTTGGATCTGGAAATCCAACGGTGGGGAGCGATGCTCGAAAGGGCGGCGTGGATTAGATCTAGGCTGCGTGATATGAGGGCTATGGAGCTACCACTTGTCTTGATGTGGGAGCTGCGCTAAAGGACAATCAAGATGGTCTCTGCTAAAAGCGATCGGAGGGTTGAGAGCAGAGAGTAGATTGAGCGGTTAAGATTAATGCTCCCAGGCGAAATCGAATGGCTGTTATTAGATGCGGGTTGGACGGCGGTGATCAAAGGGACAAAGATGAGATCGGAAGGCGCCTGACGCTCCACGTGGCGTGAGGAGGGAAGGGCGCTGACGGACGGTAGTGATCAAGACCTGGGAAGATCAGACGGCAGTGGGTAATGAGCGGATGTGGAGAGAGCTGGGCTGTTGGATTCAAGGCGAAATCCAACGGCCAGGGGTGCGGCGGATGGTGCAAGGAGGGCGGGCCACGTGGCTCACCCAAAACGGGCCACGTGGCCCAATCAGATTATTCCGAGAGGGAAATTGAGATATGAGGGTCAATTTGGTCGAATTTGAGAAAACTTAAAACATGAAAGTTGTAGATCTCGATGAGGTCTACAAGTTTCATGTTGGCCATAACTGGAGATGAGGTCATCTAAAGATACAAGATATTTTTGAGGGTATTTTTAGGCCTAAAAATACTCGGATTTTAGTTTTGTGATTTTTTTGTGATTTTTAATTTATTAGGGACTCTGATAATTATAGGACTTTATCTGGATTTTATTGACACAAATTTAAGCAAGGGGGTAAATAATGAGAAATTAAGATGATGAAATTGGGTTTTATCATTCAGTACCATATCTTAAGGGATGGAAGCCTATCTTAGAATTTCTAAGAATAGAATATGTCCAAGGTGTACTACAAATGTGACAGTCCCAATATCCTCTTCTCTTTGCTTCTGAACAACTTCAGAACTAAGATCTAAGAGATATCCTTGAAATCATATTTCAAGATATGGAATAGCCAGTCTATAAAACACTTATTATCATCCTTATATCATTCCAAATGATTAGGATATTATCTACATTTAGCATGATGAACACATTGGTATTCCCACTAAGCTTCACATGGTTCATCAAGATTCTATTTGAAATCATAACATTTATAATTTCATCAAATCTTATGTTCCAACTACAAGAAGCTTATTTGAGTCCATAGATGGAGTTATTCAACTTGCACACCTTGCTTTCCTCAACCATGAAGCCCTGGGGCTACGACTTATGAATATCCTTGGAGAGGCATTCATTGAGGAATGCAATCTTGACTTCCATCTCGAAGATGTCGAAGTCAAGTTGTGCAGCTATAGTTAGCAATATTCTGATGGGTCTAAGCATGGTCACTGAAGAGCAAGTTTCATCGCAAGCAATGTCTTCTCTTCTGGTGTATAGCTCATGGCTACGAACCGAGCTTTGAAGGTCTCTACCTTCTCATCAGGTTCCCTTTTTCTCTTGAAGATCCATTTACATCTGTATGGATCTTACCCTTATAGGTGGATCCTCGAGGGTCCATATACAACACTTGTATATGAAGTCTACCTTAGACTTTTATTGCTAACATCCATCTTTCCATGTCATGATCCTCAGGAGCTTCATCACATGAAGTCCAATCATTGTCAGACTTAACTGGCACATGGAATACATCCTCAAACTCAATTGAAGAGGTATTAATGTTTCATCTTTAATTATCCTTTTTAGTTTCAAATTTCAGGAGCTTCATTATCATCTCAAGATTAAATGAATTCCTTTACTTCATTTTCATCTTGATTCTCAAGAGTCTCAACCACTAAGAATCACATTCTCAGAGTTGAGATCTTTTAAGAGTCTCAAGGTCATAAAGTAGGTATCCAATACCATCCTTTATTTTCTTAATGAAGCAGCACTCTCCAGTGGTCAATTCTAGCTTACTTGCATGGAATCTTATTAAGGATATATAATGTAGTCTCTACTACATATATACCAGGAAACTAAGAGGAAATTATGCTAAAATTTATCATTGATCAAATCATGTCACACATGATCCAATTGTACAACTCTATTGAGTTTAGGTTTATCAGGAGGAGTGAGATAGAAATGATATTCATATCTCCATAAGGTATTCTTTGAGTTTATCTAACAGGTACAAGCTACCTAAGTTAGATCAAATTCATTTCATCTTTCTTCAAACTTTGGTTCTAAACCACAATTGTGAAATCTTTGAACATTTCAAAGGTTTCTAATGGTGAAGGAAAGAAATCTTATATCACAAATAATCATTAATAGATATCACATATCCATAATGTTTATTCTGATATAGATGATCCCCATACATCAATATCTATTAGTTCTTGAATACCTCGACATCTTATATCTTTTCCAAAGAAGGGTGTATTGGACATTTTACTTTGAATACAATATTCATAAGTATGTAAGTTTTGAAATTTTTGACATTCTAAAGTCTCATCTCTTACTAGTCTGTTGATCTCATTAACAGACATATATCCAAAACTTGATGTCAGATCAATGTCAAATGATCTTCATCCTCCTATTGATCTTTTTAAAGGTTTAATTTTCAGTTTTAAAAATCTTTATGAACCATTCATTAATTTTCTAATTTTGTGGAGTCCACTAGATGTTAGATTACGATCTGAAATATATCCATCATAACTCTTTATGATGATTCTATCTCAGAATTCATGTTTATTTCCGACATTTAGAAACAAACAATGAGTGTATTCTAATATCTAGGTCATAGAGACATTCTCTAAGACTAAGGCTCTCCCACTGAAATTTAGAAGTCTATTAATCCAACAGAGATTGTTGCAATAATTGCATAAATATCCATGTGGATAACTATAAACCTTAAGATCAAATTTTCCAGTCTTCGAAAACATATGCAACCCATTGCAAGTGTTGTTAGAAGATTCAGATACAATTATAAGACTTTATCTTATGAAATAAGTAAGTCAAAGTCAATGATTATATGTAGATTATTCTGATGCTCTATCTGAGTCCTTCACTAAGGACTTTAGACAGACTTGATAGTCATACTATCAACACACCAACTTATTGCAGTATTGGCATTCATCCATCTCTTTGGATGTCATATGGAAGTCATAGAAGTACGATCAACTCTTTGACTATCCTTCTCACACGGGTACGACCCATGCTTGCACTATGATCTCTTTATCTACAAACAACCATTGTTCAAGACAAAGAATTTTTTATGTTGAATTCAAAAGTATTCAATGTAAGAGCATTTCAACATTTATACATGCTTCATTAAATTCATACAATATGAATTATATGAAGCTTCATGAATGACTAGAGTATAGACAGTAGAATGATGACACTCATCATGTCTACATCCATCTAGACTCTTAAAACATTGGTTCAGGTAGGTATTCAAACATTTTGAATACATCATCTCTTATAGAGCTACCATTCTGCATGATGTAGTGAACCATGTCATTCATGATTAAATGTCTAGAGCACATATGTATGACAAAATATCTTCTGAGATTTTATAAGGATTATTCAAGAATTACGATCACCATCGACATGTCACTTCCAAAGTACACTCGATGAAAGATCAAGACTATAGAGACATATGAACCCTATGGTGATGTCTTATTGTCTTATTTAATTGTCATTCCTCATTAATATGAGGAAACTTGCACATTGCAACCACATACATTATGTGTCCAATTGCAAGTACAATATCTGGATCATGAGCCCAATCCATGATATTTTACTAATCATTATTGAGTATAACATTGAGAGGGTTTAATGAAGGATTATCTGAAATAAAAAATTTGCATAAGTGTGTATATATATATATTATATACATATTTTACTTTGATTTAGGAGCTTTTATATAAAAGTTGTCTTGCCTTGTCAGCACTGAAAGTTCATTCCCTTAATCACTTTCAATGTAAGAGATATACTTACCATTATATCTCAAGCAAGATCTGGGATCTCCTTCCTTATCTTTGTCACATCCCAATAATATGAGAACTTGTGACTCCGATAAAAAGAAGCGGGAACACATTCCACCTTGCAAGTCCAACTTGCATCCCAATAACATTTATTGCATAATGGCTCGCCGTGGGCTCGCATGTCTAACACATCCAACCTCACCAGACCACCATCCTTCGCCAATAAAAGCTAGGGTCTATCACCATCGAATCACCATGTTTTCCACATCCTTTTGCAGGTCCTAAAGACCAATATGAGGGGCATTTACATCCGAAAGTAACTCCCAGGTAGAATCAAGCTCCAAGCCCCGATCGATGGGGCCTGGCAGTTTTAAGGGCATCAGCAACTGCGAACACCCTTCCCGAGTATGAGGAGAATAGAGCATCGAGAGAGGAGCTCGGACGAAGGAGAACCAATCGATCGAAGTAGGGAAGACTCATTATTCTTCCATGTTCTTTGTAGCGAGCAGTGATCGTCCAATCGAGGTAGGAGCCCCAGATTGAAGCAGAGTTATTGAATATTGCACGCCAGTGACCGTCCGATCCCTTATGGGATCTTATCTCAACCGCAGATCCACGAAGGGGTATCAAGCGTCGAGGAGCCGACGTGTGTTTAAGTGAAGTGATCAAGATCGTCCGTCCGACCACGTAGTGGTATTTTGTACTATAACCACCTCCCTTTTTGTATTTACTTTTTAGTATAAAACCTTTCATTTATAGTTCAATAAGTTTTGTAAATATTTATAGTAAGGACCCTAAGTTTTTGAGATTTGTAGTTTAGTCCCTCGCTATGTTAACTCACGCGTTTGTGCACACGAGGGAGCAAGCACTTTGTAGGGGGGCTTGGATTTTTTGATATTCCATTTTAGTCTTGTTATTTTTAATTTCAGCATAAAACTTTTTGGTTATTTTGCATAAAGGACCTACCACTTTTTGTTATTTGCAAAAATACCCCTATAACGTTATTAATTGAATATATTTTGGTATTTTGCATGTTTGTCTTATAGTTTTGTAAGGGTTCGAAAATAGATAAATATTTGTAAGTAATTACATTTAGGTCCCTGCTAGAATGTTGATATTATTTTCTTGTATTTTTTTTTAAAAAATATCATTTAACATTAAAAAATCTAGGAAAAATAATTTAAGCACTTGGAGATATTATAAATCACATATTTTCTTGTACCATTTAAAAATATTTTCCTATTTATGAAAAATAAAAAATATTGCATTTATTCTCTAATATCATTTACAAATATAAAAAATATAAAATCATCTTTAAAAACTCCGAAATTAGATAACATCTATTAGTATATTTTATAACCGATGAAGAAAATACCTAACAATAATAAAGAAAATCACTAAAAATTTAAAAGCTCCAAAACTCATAAAAATTATAAAAAATTCTATAAAAATTCAAAAATATGTGTTTTCTTTTCTAAATTTTATTTATTACATCTATTATATGTTAAAATATTTTTGGAAATTTTAAAGCTTTTTATTTATTTTTGAAATCCAAAACAATTCGACCTATTAATTCAAGTCGTTGTTTTCCTATATTTTATTCAATAAAAAATATAAAAAATACAAAAAAATAAGATAAAAAACAGAGTAAAATATAAAAAAAGATAAAAAGATTTTATTTTGTTAATTTTGTGTATTTATATGTATATATATACTAGCATATATTATATACTTATACCAATATTTATTTATTTTATAATTATTACAATAATTCCCCTAAAAATATTTTTAACCTTTCAAAAAATAAAAAGGATTTGTCACGACCCCATTTCCCGGGCCGTCGGATCCTCCCATATCCGGATCTGGTTACTCAGCAATAATTTATTCAGCAATCACAACTAACATTCAGAAATATACTGCAAATAAAAATACTCGGAAGAAAGTATTTCAACACTTTTCCATTCACAAAATAAAGTTCAGATGATACAATGTCCCACTATAACCATTACATGTACATCAGCTTGAAAGGAAAATATACAAAAGATTACTAACCACCTTAAAGAGTAAAGCTATTGTAGCTGGCTGGATGTCTAGTATGTGAGCCGGATGGATTTTTAAAGTCCTTGCGATGGCTCACCGATACCTGTTGGGTTTTCCATAAATCATGGGATAAAAATTAGCGAATGCTAAGTAACGAAGAAGAGAAAAGCAAATAAATTGTGTAATTTTTCAAAACTTGATATCACAAAAAATTCATTCCTTTTCATTAATTTAAGTCCTATTCATTTCTATTCCACATCAGGGATTAGTCCAGGGGAACCCCACCATTCTTGAACTCCGAAGCTGTGGACGCTTCGGGATTGGAGATTGTGTTGATCTTGGTAAGCTTATGCTGCCGCACGTCGCCTCAACAAATCTTCCAATACTACCCTAACAATTTCCTTTTCTTTTATTAAATAGGGTCTCAACCCTCAGCCTGGAAAAACAAAAGAGCACACCGTCCTCGAGGACTCGGTTGCTTAAAACCTCAGGCTAACATTTAATCATATAACCTAGCGGCTTGTTATCGTGACCCAGCCGCTATTGAACCACCCGTGCCTCCACATGGCACGACCACATCTTCCGTCGTTCCAACCCGAATATATTGGCTCCCGGTACCACGCGTTGCAAAACATTCAATTTGTGCGTGCTTATCATAATAGGGCAACCGTGTACCACCTAGGTAGGGAAACGCCAATACGGGTTCCTTCCGACAACCTACAGGTTGCATGTCCGACCTGTAGTACTACTCCCAGTCATCCTTATCGTGACACATGATCCTTTTCAGGATCCAACTCAAATCACACCAATTCACATGATGTAATTCTTTCGTTAAGTCTTTGATTTGCATAAACCGCAATACTTAGTATCGACTCACATATATATTATTCATAACCATATGTATACTCCTATTTATGCCTATTTTAACTCCCAAACCCTAACTTTCAGAGCCAACGCATCAATTTGATGCGTAAATCTTATTTTAGTGGGAATCACAAAGCAATTCTTCAGACTTTTTCAAAAATAACCAAAATTAGGGTTCTTCGTAGCAAAGAACACAAAATCAAGAATTTCAATAATTTCGTATGAAAACCCAACAGCAAAAGGAAGGATTTTGTTACCTAATCGAGCTCTCTCTCGTGTATGCAAGGCTTTATCGAGTTTCGTTTTTAGAAAGGCTATTTTAAGGCTCCTAAAAAGAACGAATTTCATTTTTCGTATCAAAACGCTAAGAACATGTTAAGAACGCAAAGAACGAACGAAGAACGCGAAGAACGCGAAGAACACGAAGAATGTCAAGAACATATTTTCTCTTAAAATTTCGGCAGAGTTTCCCCTTATATCGGGATATATTTCTCGGAAAATTTCGGCAGAGTTTCCCCTTATATCGGGACATATTTCTCGGAAAATTTCGGCAGAGTTTCCCCTTATATCGGGACATATTTCAAAATAAAAACGAAAAGAGTTTCCTCTATAAAATCAATCGAGAGGAAAATAACAACGAAACTGAAAGAATATAACCGGTAGACACCACACATCTTAGGTGAGTGAACGTGTGACGAATCACAGGGTCACTGACGTGCATAGCCGCCCGCACCTAAATTGGGTATTACACAGATTTCTCCATCAAGATAACTATAAAAGCATAAAGCAAAGAATAGAAACATAAACGATGGAGAATCGGTAGACACCACGTGTATTAGATGAGTGAACGTGTGACGAATCACAGGGTCACTGACGTGCATAGCCGCCCGCACCTAAGTAGGGTGTTACACAGATTTCTCCTCGAATACAACAGGAAAACGAATCGAAAAGAAATAAGAATCAAAAACAAAACTTGGAAGAACAAGAGTATGAATTGAAAGCCTAGCTTACGAAGCAACTAAGAGAGGATCATACCTTTCTTCTCCTCGTTCTCCCGGCAGCGCTTCGCTAGCGCTCCTCCCTCGCCTCCCACTCCTCCTCCCAACCTCTCGACCCTAGCCCTTGGGGTGGTGGTGGTGGTAGTGGAAGTTGTAGAGAATGAATGGGTAGGGGGGTCTATTTATAGGCCCCAGAAAACCACTAACCATGGTTAGAAAACCATGGTTTAGACCTTAACCATGGTTTAGCAGCCCATGGTTTTGGCCCATGGTTTTAGCCAAAACTTATCCCAAACTTGGAGCTTAAGTTAGAACATTCTAGAGGAGTCTAGATTCGCTAATGACGCTTAATTAACACTAATCGTGATTAACTTTCACTAATCGCGATTTAACTTTCGCGGCTTACGCTTATCTTTTGCTAACTATTGATTAGTGTTTACTAATGATCATTAGCGGCTTTCAGTCGTCATTAATTTCTTTAATCATGTTTAATTAATATTAATGACAGTCATTATGGGTTAATGACATCTTAGCCTTCCTTACTTCTCTTTCTTCTGAAATTCATAACAAATCGAAACGAAGTCCGATTCACACGAAACAAATTTCGTTGGTTTTCTCTTGACGAGCCGGATCTTATTATATAGGATCCGAGATATGCCAAGTTCAAGGCTTTACAATTATAACAACCTTAAAGGAAGTCTCGTCCTCGAGACTAGAAATGCAGGCATAACAACCTTAAAGAGGATTGAAACCATAACAACCTTAAAGAGAATGAACGTCATGTCATTTAAAATGAACATATACATAATACATAATGTTATCATTCAAACAAGTACGGGTATTTCTCTCTCATTTCTGCCTCAGGTTCCCATATGGCTTTTTCAAACTCTTGGTTTCGCCACAATACTTTAACCAGAGGCACCTCTTTGTTTCTCAACTTCTTGATATCCCTTTCAAGTATTTGCACAGGTATCTCTTGGTATGTCAAGTCTGGCTCAACATGTAAATCATCATAACATATCTTATGCTCTGGATCCCTAATATACTTTCTCAGATTTGATACATGAAATACATCATGTATTGCCGAAAGATGTGGAGGAAGTGCAAGTCTATAGGCAACTTTTCCAATCCGTTGAATAATTTCAAAGGGACCCACGAACCTGGGTGCTAACTTCCCACGCAAGCCAAACCTCTGAACACCCTTCATAGGTGATACTTTGAGAAATACAAGGTCACCTACCTCAAATTCAAGGTCTCTTCGCCTGGTATCACTATAACTTTTCTGGCGACTCTGAGCAGTTAATAGTCTTTTTCTAGCAAGTTCTACAGCTTCCTGTGTCTCCTGAAGTCTATCTGAATCATAAAGGTTCTTTATTCTGACCTCTTGCCAACACAAAGGAGTAGTACACTTTCGTCCATATAGTGCTTCAAATGGTGCCATGCCAATACTTGTATGGTAACTATTATTGTAGGTGAATTCTACAAGAGGCAAATGTTTAATCCACGATCCCTTCCATTCTAAGGCACATGCTTGTAGCATATCCTCTAGTGTTTGAATCGTACGTTCTGACTGCCCATCTGTTTGTGGATGATATGCTGTACTCAAGCATAGTTGTGTACCTAAAGCTTTCATGAAGTTCTCCCAATAGTGTGAGGTGAATCGTGAATCTCGATCAGAAACTACTTCCTTTGGGATACCATGGAGGCGAATCACATGTGTAATATATAACTCAGCCAGCTGGTCTGGAGTCAAAGATAAGCTTATCGGAATGAAGTGTACTACCTTTGTCAGACGATCTATTATAACCCAGATACTATCTTTACTACCAGTCGTCTGAGGTAAGCCAGTAATGAAATTCATGGAAATGCTTTCCCATTTCCATTCAGGTATAGGGAGGGGTTGCAATAATCCTGGTGGCTTTTGGTGTGAAGCCTTTACCTGCTGGCAAGTGAAACATGAATTCACAAACTCAACAACATCTTTCTTCATTCTCGGCCACCAAAAGTATGAATGAAGATCCTTATACATCTTCGTAATTCCTGGATGAATAGATAATCTAGAACAATGAGCTTCTCGTAAGATGTCTTTCCTTAGTTCAGGTGTGTTTGGTACACAAACTATGTGATGATTATACAGTAAACCATCTTGTATCTGGAATCCCTCTATCTCATTCTTCTCAAGTTGTTGTTTCAAGTCTTTAAGGACCGGATCATCCTCCTGTCCTTTCTTTATTTTATCCCATATTTCTGTTTTGTATTGATGAGGAATAATTATAGTATCAGCACTACTATCAAATGGTTTCCATTCACTTAACGTTGATAGTAAACCCTAGAAGTGGATAGCACTCACTAACCCGGGTGAATAAGTTCTTCTGCTAAGGGCATCTGCTACGACGTTCCCCTTACCAGGGTGGTAGGAGATAGTGCAATCATAGTCTTTCAACAACTCTAGCCACCGTCTATGTCTCATATTGAGTTCCTTCTGATCAAATAGATATTTCAAGCTTTTATGATCGGTGAAGATTTCAAAAGTAATACCATACAGGTAGTGTCTCCATATCTTTAAAGCAAAAACTACGGCAGCTAATTCAAGGTCATGTGTTGGGTAGTTCTTCTCATGTGTCTTGAGCTGTCGTGATGCATACGCAACTACCTTACCATGTTGCATAAGAACCGCCCCAAGTCCTTCTTTAGATGCGTCAGTGTACACTGTAAACCCTTCACTCCCAGAAGGTAGAGTAAGGATGGG
Source organism: Ottelia alismoides (assembly GCA_037367405.1). Lineage (NCBI taxonomy): Eukaryota > Viridiplantae > Streptophyta > Magnoliopsida > Alismatales > Hydrocharitaceae > Ottelia > Ottelia alismoides. Next base: position 105,675 of record JAZKJV010011425.1, read on the forward strand.
TGCAGATGTTAGGCATTCTTTCAGTGTCTGAAAACTAGCTTCACATGTATCAGACCATAAGAATGGGATCTCCTTTTGAGTTAGTCTAGTCATTGGCAATGCTATCCGTGAAAAGTCCTTCACGAATCTTCTATAATATCCAGCTAAACCCAGAAAAGATCGTATTTCTGTGACAGTCTTCGGGCGTTCCCAACTCATCACTGCACTAACCTTTGTAGGATCAACTGATATACCTTCCCCAGAAATAACATGGCCTAAGAAAGATACTTCAGATAGCCAGAAGTCACATTTGCTATATTTAGCATACAGTTTGTTCTTCCTTAGAGTTTCAAGTGCCTTCCTGAGATGATGTTCATGCAGATACTTATCCTTTGAGTAAATAAGCACATCATCAATAAAGACTACTACAAAGTGATCTAAGAACTCCTTGAATACTCTATTCATGAGATCCATGAAGGCTGCTGGGGCATTTGTTAGTCCAAAAGGCATAACTAAGAATTCATAATGCTCGTATCTAGTTCGAAAAGCTGTCTTGGGAATATCTGTATCTTTAATTTTCAACTGATGGTATCCAGATCTTAAATCAATCTTGGAATACACAGTTGAACCTTGTAACTGATCAAAGAGATCATCTATTCTTGGCAGAGGATACTTGTTCTTTATTGTCCTCTTGTTTAGTTGTCTATAGTCAATGCACAACCGCATCGACCCATCCTTTTTCCTAACAAATAAGACATGTGCACCCCATGGTGAAGTACTAGGATGAATGAATCCTTTATCTAACAGTTCTTGCAATTGTACCTTTAACTCTCGTAACTCAGCTGGTGCCATCCTATACGGAGGGATAGAGATAGGCTGAGTATCAGGTATGAGAGAGATTTCAAATTCAATCTCTCGCTCAGGTGGTAATCTAGGTAGTTCCTCTGGAAATACATCAGGAAACTCGCACACTATAGGTATATCTTCTATCATTCTTTCTGACCCTGATGTAGTGGATACATAAGCTAAATAACCTTGGCACCCTTGTTCTAACAACTGTTGTGCCTTCAATGTAGAGATATATTTGATATTATCATTGGATGTCTTTCCAATGAACTCGAACTCTATCGAGTTAGAAAGGTGAAACGTTACTGTCTTCTAGAAACAGTCAAAACATGCATGATGCCTTTCTAGCCAATCCATTCCTAGTATAAGATCAAAGTAATTCAATTCGATAAGTAGTAGATAAGCAGGTGACGGATGTCCTGCAATTTGTCCCACACAGTTGTCTAAGGTGTCCTTGAATTATAATTGACCTCCTAGTTCCTTACTGAGATAATGGTTTTGTGCTTGTATCGGAATCTTACCTCACAATAGGAATAATATATTCTTCTCCTTCTCCTTCTCTCTCTTTTTTTTCCTACGAAGCAGCTCCTCTATGCTCTTCCAAATGGAGTAGGAGCAAACAAAGTCTATAGACCGATGGTATCTAGACTTATTCTTATAAGGGTGAATAGAACCCTCTACTCTAGCAACTACGAGTCTGGAAGACTTTGATCTCTCGTTGTGGCATTGAGTCTTTGCTCTAATGCCTACTACCTTTGACCCATGTCTCGAAGCATTGCCATTATAGCCGCTAATTGTCTAGACACGTCTTGGTCTGCCGTGATCCTGGATGAGTCAAGGTCAAAGGTCAGATCCTATATGTCTTAGCATGATGTACATAAGGGACAATGACTTGTGAATGGTACTGAAGTCATTTATTAAGATCAAAGGATCTTAATACAACCTTAGTTTCTGAATACCGCTCATAGTTATTAATTACTAAATAAATTACTGGAGTAACCGGGCTCTGATACCAATCTGTCACGACCCCATTTCCCGGGCCGTCGGATCCTCCCATATCCGGATCTGGTTACTCAGCAATAATTTATTCAGCAATCGCAACTAACATTCAGAAATATACTGCAAATAAAAATACTCGGAAGAAAGTATTTCAACACTTTTCCATTCACAAAATAAAGTTCAGATGATACACTGTCTCACTATAACCATTACATGTACATCAGCTTGAAAGGAAAATATACAAAAGATTACTAACTACCTTAAAGAGTAAAGCTATTGTGGCTGGCTAAGCCGGATAGATTTTTAAAGTCCTTACGATGGCTCACCGATACCTGTTGGGTTTTCCATAAATCATGGGATAAAAATTAGCGAATGCTAAGTAACGAAGAAGAGAAAAGCAAATAAATTGTGTAATTTTTCAAAACTTGATATCACAAAAAATTCATTCCTTTTCATTAATTTAAGTCCTATTCCTTTCTATTCCACATCAGGGATTAGTCCAGGGGAACCCCACCATTCTTGAACTCCGAAGCTGTGGACGCTTCGGGATTGGAGATTGTGTTGATCTTGGTAAGCTTATGCTGTCGCACGTCGCCTCAACCAATCCTCCAATACTACCCTGACAATTTCCTTTTCTTTTATTAAACAGGGTCTCAACCCTCAGCCTGGAAAAACAAAAGAGCACACCGTCCTCGAGGACTCGGTTGCTTAAAACCTCAGGCTAACATTTAATCATATAACCTAGCGGCTTTAAATACATGTTATCATGACCCAGCCGCTATTGAACCACCCGTGCCTTCACATGGCACGACCACATCTTCCTTCGTTCCAACCCGAATATATTGGCTCCCGGTACCACGCGTTGCAAAACATTCAATTTGTGTGCACTTATCATAACAGGGCAACCGTGTACCACCTAGGTAGGGAAACGCCAATACGGGTTCCTTCCGACAACGTACAGGTTGCATGCCCGACCTGTAGTACTACTCCCAGTCATCCTTATCGTGACACATGATCCTTTTCAGGATCCAACTCAAATCACACCAATTCACATGATGTAATTCTTTCGTTAAGTCTTTGATTTGCATAAACCGCAATACTTAGTATCGACTCACATATATATTATTCATAACCATATGTATACTCCTATTTATGCCTATTTTAACTCCCAAACCCTAACTTTCAGAGCCAACGCATCAATTTGATGCGTAAATCTTATTTTAGTGGGAATCACAAAGCAATTCTTCAGACTTTTTCAAAAATAACCAAAATTAGGGTTCTTCGTAGCAAAGAACACAAAATCAAGAATTTCAATAATTTCGTATGAAAACCCAACAGCAAAAGGAAGGATTTCGTTACCTAATCGAGCTCTCTCTCGTGTATGCAAGGCTTTATCGAGTTTCGTTTTTAGAAAGGCTATTTTAAGGCTCCTGAAAAGAACGAATTTCATTTTTCGTATCAAAACGATAAGAACATGTTAAGAACGCGAAGAACGAACGAAGAACGCGAAGAACGCGAAGAACACGAAGAACGTAAAGAACATATTTTCTCTTAGAATTTCGGCAGAGTTTCCCCTTATATCGGGATATATTTCTCGGAAAATTTCGGCAGAGTTTCCCCTTATATCAGGACATATTTCTCGGAAAATTTCGGCAGAGTTTCCCCTTATATCGGGATATATTTCAAAATAAAAACGAAAAGAGTTTCCTCTATAAAATCAATCGAGAGGAAAATAACAATGAAACTGAAAGAATATACTCAACTACAAGAGATGAAGAACCGGTAGACACCACACATCTTAGGTGACTGAACGTGTGACGAATCACAGGGTCACTGACGTGCATAGCCGCCCGCACCTAAGTAGGGTATTACACAGATTTCTCCATCAAGATAACTATAAAAGAATAAAGCGAAGAATAGAAACATAAACGATGGAGAATCGGTAGACACCACGCGTCTTAGATGAGTGAACATGTGACGAATCACAGGTCACTGACGTGCATAGCCGCCCGCACCTAAGTAGGGTGTTACACAGATTTCTCCTCGAACCACAACAGGAAAACGAATCGAAAAGAAATACGAATCAAAAACAAAACTTGGAAGAACAAGAGTATGGATTGAAAGCCTAGCTTACGAAGCAACTAAGAGAGGATCATACCTTTCTTCTCCTCGTTCTCCCGGCAGCGCTTCGCTAGCGCTCCTCCCTCACCTCCCACTCCTCCTCCCAACCTCTCGACCCTAGCCCTTGGGGTGGTGGTGGTGGTAGTGGAAGTTGTAGAGAATGAATGGGTAGGGGGGTCTATTTATAGGCCCCAGAAAACCACTAACCATGGTTAGAAAACCATGGTTTAGACCTTAACCATGGTTTAGCGGCCCATGGTTTTGGCCCATGGTTTTAGCCAAAACTTATCCCAAACTTGGAGCTTAAGTTAGAACATTCTAGAGGAGTCTAGATTCGCTAATGACGCTTAATTAACACTAATCGTGATTAACTTTCACTAATCATGATTTAACCTTCGCGGCTTACGCTTATCTTTTGCTAACTATTGATTAGTGTTTACTAATGATCATTAGCGGCTTTCAGTCGTCATTAATTTCTTTAATCATGTTTAATTAATCTTAATGACAGTCATTATGGGTTAATGACATCTTAGCCTTCCTTCTCTTTCTTCCGAAATTCATAACAAATCGAAACGAAGTCCGATTCACACGAAACAAATTTCGTTGGTTTTCTCTTGACGAGCCGGATCTTATTATATAGGATCTGAGATATGCCAAGTTCAAGGCTTTACAGGATTGTACCTGGGTATTTTTCTGATTTTTCCTTATTTTATGTATTTTTATCTCATATATATTTATTATCTTATATATGTCTATTATCTTATATATATAGTACTTATATATATATCCTCCTTATTTATATAAAAAAAGAAAATTAAAAATCAGGAAATACAAAAAACATAAAAAGTTATAAATTTAAAAATACATAAAAATATAAAAATAAAAATGCATAAAAAATATATAATTAAAAAACCCACACCAAAAAATACAATAAAAAAGATACTAAGAGGATAATCTTGGAACTTAATTTCTTATCTATCTTGTGTGATCCCTGTGTTCATCACTCTACACATTATTTGCTCATATACACTCATTTTGTAGAGTTATAATACTTTTTAACTCCACATTTTTGCTTTGCATTGCTTCAATTTTTGTGCGTTATTTGGTGATTGTTCTAGTGATTTTGTCAGCGGCCGCATCAACGACAATGTAGGTCTCGTTTTGTGTAGACCACCTTAGACCCTCGCACAACCCTAATCATCAGTGGTGACGCAGTTGGAGCTCGGGAATGGTGGTGGGATGGTGTATTCTAGATCTATGCACGATCTAGAAAGGGGACATGAATTTGGTGTAAAGGACAGGGATGGTGAGAGTAGCTCTCATTGCATCGGGAGAAAAAGAGCTATAAATCCAACATGAATCCATGGATATGAGGGGGATGTAGGGGTAGAAGAGAACGCATATGGGATTGGAGATGGTTGATATTTGTTGAAGGGCGGAACTTGGGTTTCGAAGTTGTAAGGGAAATTTTTTGGAGGGAAAATAGAGAAAGAAAGGGGATACGAACGATATACCCGATGGGTTTCTCCTTGCCTTGAAGGTAGAGATGGAGCAAAGTATGCCCCCCTAGTTCTCACCTCGAGCGCACGACGGGTTGCATGAAGCTAAGCAGCACACAACATCTGCAATGATGGCGTTAACTACTAGATCATGTATGAACGAGAGAGCTTTTGGTCGTCATTGCCGTCAAAACTCGCCCCCCGTGCTGTCACCACTGTGATGGGTTGAAGCTCGACCCTATTCTCTCTATAATGGCAGATGATGAAGAAAGGTAGGGTGTATGGTTTTTAAGGTGGAAGAGTTGTAACACATGGAGATGGTGGAGATTACGGTGATAGGTTGTCGATGGTGAGCTCAGCGGTTACGTGCACATTGAGAATGGGAGGAGAACGGTCGAGGATGGCAAGCATGATGACGGGAGTATGAAGTTGGAGGTTACATGTAATGGGGGAAGGTGCATGAGTGTCCAAAGTGGGAGATGGTTCTTAGTGGGGGTGGATGGGGAAGCCAATCGCAGGTTGCCATATGGCTTTGACTTTTTGACCAAAAAAACTACAAGATAAAAAAATATATTAAAAGAAAAGTAAGATTCAAACTAAATTTTGGTTAAAACAAAAGTTGTAGGCCTCAATGAGATCTCCAACTTTCATGAAGATCTCATATTCAAACAAAACTATTTGCACATCTAAATATTTTGGGGTATATTATATGAATAAAATACTTAATTTTCAATATTTTGTATTTTTTCTTTGATTTTTGATAAAAAGTTATATACAAAAGAAAATTAAATATAATACTAGAAATAAAAAAACACCATCTAATATTTTTAGATTTTTAATAATCAAGAAAGAGAAATAAGTACATTATAGACATTATCACAATAGTTCATTTTCTACTTATTTTGCCATTTTTATTTTATTTTTTATGCTCAGTTAAAACAAAACTCAAAGAATACAAATGAAAAAGATATAACTTCAAAAAATTAAATCTTTTACATAAAATGATAGGCTAAAGAATGTTAATTAACATATTTTACTTATAATATAAGAGATGTTAATTAGGGATTTTATTTGATTATTTACTCAAGGATTAGAGCTACGATCAACCATTTAGAGTGGATGAATCACATATTCATCAATGCTCCTCGATTGTTGTAGATATGAGCTGCTTAATGTGTTCGTGGCATAAGTGTATACGTTTTTTTATTCTGTTAATGCCATAAGCAGGCAGACGTCTATTTCTACCATTTGCAATCTATGTATTATGATTATGTTGCCTCTATGTAGCAACCATGTACAACTATACTTGTGTATGCTATAATGACTGCACTATGCTTGCAATGTTTTTGTGTCCTAATCGCTAAGACTTTAGCTTTTGCAACCACATGCGCTCATAAACATCGGTAATTAACATGTTCCCACCACTTAATGATCACGCTCCAACCACGTTCGTAGTCACGAAAAATACTTTTTCTTGTTGTCTCTTCTTTCATTACCCAGTTCAGGACAAAAAACCCGACCATACCATGATAATAAGACATATGGAAACCCCTCCCCTCCCACAAGATCGGATACGGATCGAATATGCTTATTTCCATATCCATATTCGCTTCATCTCTATCAAATACGAATACGGATACGGATGTATAAAGATACGAATCCGAATATGATATTTATCGAATTCGAATATGGATCGAATAAAGAGCGGACCCAAATACGGATCGAATAAAGAGTTAATCCAAATATGAATCGAATAAAGAGTGAAATCCAAATATGGATCCAATAAATAATGTAATCCGAATACAGATCGAATAAAGATCACATACGAATATGAATTGATTTTTTTATCAAAGTTCTTAATGATTTTAAAAATAGTTGCATCATGATAAAAGGGAGTGTCGAGGTGACCTACATTCTTGACCAGGAGCAAAAAGAGGATGGGATTTCATAAGTTTTGTTCGTGCTCATCCCCAAAGAAATATGAATTTATTAATATCATTAATATATTGTATTATATAATGTATAATAATAATATAATAGCATAGGATTGTGGATTATATTATATTAACTCATATATAAAATAATATTAAATATTGTATTCAGATATCCGGATCCAAAATTCAAGCCATTACCATATTCGTATCCGTATCCGGAAAATTTTTACAACCCATGTCCATATCCGATCCGTATTCGATTAATATTTGGATATGAACATCCATATCCAGTAATTTTTCGAATACAATAAGCAGATATTCGGATATATTCGTATCCATTTTCATCCCTAGCATTGGGACTCTACGACAAGATAGGTTGTTAACGTACAGTGCATCGAGAGGAGGCATCGCAGGCAATAGTCATCGAAGAAGGCTAACGTTTTCTTTGAGAGGGGGAGAAGATAGCACCAATTACACAACTTCCTATGCTACCAATCATTTGATGTTGGTTACCAAGCAAAAAGAACCGACAAGTCCATTGAGTATCCTAAATTTTTTTCTAAGTTATGCACATTTATTTGCTCTTAGCCTTTGACAATGTGACCCATCTTTTTGTCACCAGTCATCACCATATCCATGTCATCATCCGTTTAGCACATAAAATGATGGCGTGGTGGCTCCGTCCAACCACAAGCGACATCCAACAGGTAATCCCTACATCAGGATCCCTGTTCTCTCTTTCCATCTCCACTCATGCTCACAGCTCAAACTCGCCCCCACCAACTCGCAACCCCCACATCACTCATACATAGATACAAAGTTTACCCTTCCTCCTCCTCCTCCGCCGCCACCACCTCCAAAACTATGAACGACCCTCCTCCTCCTCCTCCTCCGCCGCCACCTCTAAACCCTAACCCGACACCATCGCCTCCCCTAAACCCTAACTCTCCTACACCCATAGCCGACCTCCATCAGCACGAAACCCACACCAACCCTTCGCTCCTTTTTACCCAAACTCCTGGCGCGATATCTGTGGGGCCACCACGATGAACGCGCCGCATTTGCGTAGAATGGCCTACGCCTTTCCTACCGTCGTCAACGACGAGGAGGTCACCTTTGTCACCGAAGAGGATGCCTCTTTGCTTGATAAGATGTGGGAGAATACTCTCGTCTTCTACGTCTTGGGGAAAAGACCCTAGGGGAAGATGCTCGCCGTGTTTGTTGACAAAGTCTGGAAGCCTAAGGGAGAGTACAAGCTTCTCCCACACCCCAACGGGTTCTTCTTCCTGCAACTCTTATTAGAAGTGGAGTGCCAGCGTATTCTGGAGGGAGGGCCCTGGCTCTTCCAGGGACATTTTATGGTTATGAGGAGGTGGGAGGCGGCCTCATGCCTTGAGCACGACCTCCTTTCATAAATCCCGCTCTGGGTGCGCTTCTACGGCTTGAGCTTGGGCCACTCCTCGGTAGGGATTCTCAATAAGATTGCTAGCCTTCTGGGTACCCCGCTCTTTATGAACGGGCCTACAGCTTCGGGCCAAAACCATGGCTATGCCAGATGTTGTATCTCCATCCATGCTTCCAAGATTATACCAAAGGCCATCCCCCTACTCTTCTTCTCGAGACAACGACAGATGATAGAGGTGGAACTAGAATGGAACCCCCTACGCTGTAGCGGATGTGCATCCTTCGGGCACTTCCCTAACAACTGCCCATCTGGCCTGAGCAGCCCAGATTCTACTCATCTTGGTGGACCTGCAAGCTTGGATGTTGCCACCGACGGCATTGGACACATGCCCATCCTCGTCACGGTTGCTCCTCCCCCAGCTACGGACAATGTTTCGTCAAAGGCTCAGCTATACCAACCCTCCTTCTCCGAGCCCGCCCATGGATCCTCAGAGATTTTGGAACCGTCACACAGCGCCGCTATTGGTACTTCCTCGAGTAGCAATCAACGCCCTGGCTCCTCCCCCCGGAGCGCATGGATTGCTCTCTGACTAGGTCCCAGAAACGTGTCTCGTCCACCGGTAAGCCAATCCCTTCCTTCCCCTTCAGACCCAGGGGTCTTCTGCAATGAAGACTTACGTCCAATAGAAAATCACCAGTGCGCCCTATGATCAGCAGTGGAGACCATGTGCTGGACCTAAACAGACCGTCTAATGAAGCTTTACATGGCACACCACAAGCTCAGCAACCCAGGATCCCCACGCAACCTGACAGCTCTATCCCAGACATAATCGCGGTGGAGAACGCGGCTTGGATGGGCGCCACCCACAAAAAAAAGGGATCCAAGGGTCCCTAAAACAATAACGTGCCCTAGGCACCCCCCAGCAAACAACTTAATGATTGTTGCAGCAACACCGGGGGGTTGAACATGCCCCGAATGTTCAAATAGCTGTTAAGAGATATTCAATCAAGGGATGGGGAAATAATTGGCCTGGTCGAAACCAACATTCGACCAGAAAATCGGGAAAAGTTTGTCAGCATGCTACCAAATGGATGGGCCTCCATCCATAACAACACCAATTGGGAAGAATTTATCTCCTCTGGAACTCCAATAGCTGGAATTGTACTCCATTGGATATCTCTCCCCAGATGATCACCATGTCATGTTCCAGCCATGGTGGTTTTAATTTCAATATCTCGGTTGTCTATGGTGAAAACTGCCCAATGAGGCGCACATAGCTATGGGATCAACTATCACGAAACAACAACAACAATGCTACCCCGTGGTTGGTGCTTGGCGATTTCAATGTCATACGTTTTGTGTCAGAAAATAAGGGTGGGCGTCCCCCCCTCGTAAACCCATGGAAGATTTCAACCGTTGTATTGACGATTGCGGCCTCTTCGAGATGGAGTCGTTGCTAATGCATGGTCCTGGACTAATTCTTCAGTTGGCCCAGCAAGAATCGTGGCTCGACTCGACCGGGCATTGGTCAATCCATCTTGGTTAAACATCTTCCCCCATGCTAAGCTGACATATTGCCCGCTTCATTCGAGAGACCACCACCTGCTTAGTGTGGAGCTCTCCCGTGCTGTGAAACGCCCCAAACCTTTCTGATGTTTTGATTATTGGGCATCAAGGCCAGGTTACCAGGAAGCTGTAGAAAGGAGATGGGCAATACCAACCTATGGGAACCCATTATTCTGTCTTTCCCATAAGCTGTGCAACGTCAAGACCGTACTGAAGGAGTGGGCCTCCAATGAGGCCAATGTGTTCGCAGATGCCAAGCTGGCCGGGAGGTTCATGGATCACATCAATGAGGCCATGGCAATAGACCCTATGGACCCCTTCCTCGTGCATCTCGAGACAGACGTTAAAACTCACCTTGATGAACTGGACACTGACCTTGAATCGGCTTGGAAGCAGAAGAGTCGGATTAATTGGCTGGAACTTGGAGACCGTAACAAATTCTTCCACCTTTCCGCAAAAGCAAGAGTGGCCAGGAACTATATTCAATCCCTCATCGATGCGTAGGGAAGGACAATAGATCAACCTGTTGAGGTCTCTAAGGCCTCCATTGACCACTTCAATGCCCTGATTGGACCGGAAATGCCTCGGCCCCACCTGGATGCTCCCCCGCCTCCAATGAGAGTGCTTACTCCTCAGGCTAGATTATGGCTCACTAGGCCATTCACCGAGGATGAAATTTGTGCCGCGGTCCGCAATATCCCTTCTTCCAAGGCACCAGGGCCCGACGGATTCTACGGGGCGTTCTTCAAGAGATACCGGGTCACTGTTAAAGATGACATCTGCTTCGCAATCACGTTCCTCCAACGCGGTGGGGGAATGGTGCGACAAGTCAACCACACTTTCCTGACTCTGGTTCCAAATGGGCAGACCCTAACGGGATTGGTAATTTCCGTCCAATCTCTTGCTGCAATGTGATCTACAAAATATTTGCAAAATTGTTGGCAAATAGGCTTGGGGTGGTACTACCACATCTCATCTCGCTGAACCAATTGACATTCATTAAGGGGCTCTCAATCAGTGACAACATTCACCTTGCACACGAACTCATACGTGGATTCGACCGGCGTTCGAGCATCAACAAGTCCTGCCTCAAGATTGACCTTTCCAAGGCATTCGACACCATCGAACACTCATTCATTCTTGATTCCTTGAGAGACATGGGTTTCTGCAACATGTGGACTAAATGGATTGAAGGTTGTATTGCCACTGCTTCCTTTTCGGTAATGGTTAATGGCATGCCTCATGGTCTCTTCAAAGGGATGCATGGGGTGAGGCAAGGCGACCCACTAAGCCCCCTTCTTTTCGCTCTAGGAATGGAGTCCCTCTCGTGCTTGGTGGAAAGAGAAACAGTTGTTGGACATCTTAGGCCTTTGGGTAGAGGGCGTACCACCGCCCCAACACACCTCATTTATGCCGATGATCTACTCTTTTTTTGCAAGGGAAACCTGATAACACGATTATTCCGCGAGGTGTCACCATGAATAATAAGAATAAAGTGTCACTGAGGCGACCCCTCACGAAACATCCGGTTAACCAGCAATTAACCCACAATAAAAGAATTAAAACAATTGAGTCCCAAAAATGTGAATTAATCTTTATTACTCTACCATAAAATGTATAGGGAACAAGCATGTAGAGGTCGAACCACAGAGAGCAATCCAAAATGCAATAGCCTACATGAGTTACAGAGTCATCCTTGTGTGGGTTTTAATTTTATATATATATATATATATTATTTTTTTAATAATATAACTAGGTAATATATATATAATATAAATATATAAATATATGTATACCCATAGAGGGTTAGTATATAGCTTATAATACATACAATATATATATAGGCATATATAAGTATAATAAAAAATATATATTTTTTTTCTTTTTTTTCTTTTTAAGAAATACATATATATACATAAAGGGGTACTATAATATTTACAAAAATCCTCAAAATTAGTCAAAAATTCAAGAATAAAGTCTTTTTGGGATTTTCATGGTTTTTCACTATTTTTGTGATTTTTAGGCATTTTTGAAAATATTTTTAGTATTTTTAAATAGCAAAATAAAAGCGAACAGTGGAATAGGGTCTGGCTGTAATAAAAATGGACATTAAAAATAGCTAACAGCCTCAAAATTTTCCACACTATTTTTCCAATAAAGATAATAAAATATAGCATAAATAGGGCCTGCGTTTATATTTTCCTGATTTTTCTTTGATTTTTTATATTTTTTTGAAGATTTTGGATATTTTCGAATTTTTAAGGTTTTCTTTTTGAGATTTTTAGGGATTTTTGGATTGACACCAAAATAGATGCACCATAGGGAATTTTTTTTTGGAATTTTTCGAGGCATTTTCATATTTTTTGGGATTTTATAAGTTAGACAGTGAATAAAAGACATGTTTTTGATTTTTAATAAATGCAAAAATGCAACAAAATGAAAAACTAAAAATATAGCGTTCAAGCACAACCAAACAGGAGCTTAAGTCTATTTTTGCAAGATTTTTCAAGTTAATATGGAGCACAAAATAAATAGACAAAGCATTCAAAAATAAATGGCCTGGCAGGGGTATTTTTGCAAATAAAATAGTTCACAGGGGCATACATGCAAAAATCACAACAAAAATACACGTTAACTTTTATTTTCAGGACCATTTCATAATTACAGAAACACGGCATGGTTTACTTGCAAATTTCACGCGCCTCACGTGGTTGCTGCACGTGAGGCGCGGAAGGACTAAAGTGTAAATCTTAAAACATCGGGGGTCCTTCTGTAAAATATACATTTTATTTACAACGTGACTTTTTATTTTTGGTATTAAACTATAAGTACAAAAAGGCGGGGGCTAGATGTGAAATTTACCCCCAAATAAGGCGTGTCATCCAACGGCTGGAGCTCGTCCACTTGCCACGCGTCGTGCTCCTGTCGGCCGATGACGATTCGCAGATGACGACGGAGATTAGATCAGCCTCGCTGATCGAACGTTCGGTGCAGTGCTTCATCTGACGACCCTGGTTCAATCTGGACCGACTCCTTCGATCTGACGGTGCTGAAGCTGCCTGGACGAACAAGGAAGAAGCTCGCCCCCGGCGAGCTTCGATCGGGCAGCTCAGGCTCCTCCGGGCACCTTCCTCGCCTCTGACGCGCTCTACTTGTAGCTGATGACATCCCGCGTTGACTGATGGTGCTTTCATGGCTCCTGGGGGTCCGAGTCGATGGAGCGAGGTCGGAGAAGAAGGGGACCCCCATGAACCTCTTCCTATTTCAATGTAAGCCCAGAAGGGCTCTATTCCTCGATGTACATGCACAGGAAGAACCGCGGGCGAGAGAGCTATCTCCTCGACCTGGGGTTTTGAAGCTGCGATGCAAGATGAAGGTGGGCGGAGGGGCTCCGGCGAACGGCGGAGGAGGAGCCCCGATTCGCCAAGACCTTTGGTCCTGGGTTGAACAAATGGGTGCGATAGATGGAGAAGGCGTTGAGGTTTGAAATGGGATGCTCGGGGCGGTCGGAAACAGTAGGGTTCACGCCGCTCCGGCGAACTTCGAGTTTTGATTTTTAAGCTAAGGGAATTAACTAAAACCTAATCTAATAACTGGAATGGAAAGCTAACATTAAAAGCTAACTAAAAAACGCATAAAAGGGCAGCTCTTATACCTGGGGGGCTCCAGGGAGCAGGGCGGACGCTGGAGCTCCGCCGCCTCAAAATTCTCCGTCCTCCGGCCGAGTCGAGGCGCTGGGTCACTCCCCATGTCACGAGGAATGATCCAGGAACAAGATCAAGGCGTTTGGGTGGAATGAAAATGGACAAATTCGAGGAAGGAGGCAGAGCTACTTATTTATAAACATTGGCAAGGGGCCTTATTAACCGGCAATTATTACATGATCCAAAGAGTATGAGATTGATCCAAAGAATCGGCGGGCTTCAGTGATGATTAGAGAACAATTCTTGTGAAGGAAGCATCTTCGATTGATGGATGGTGTGCCCGAGAAAAATGGGAGAAGACGGGCGAAGAGACAGGCTGCGTCACATCGGACGGCTGGGGAAGCAGTTGACCGAGCGGTCAACTATTGACGGCCTGTGATTGGTCCAAGTCATCCGCTAGAAGACAAAACAGGGAATTTGAGTTGAAATTGATTTATTTACAATAGTAAATGATTTTATTAGAATTTTCTTAAAACATGAAAAATGTGTATTTTTTCATGTAGTATTTATTTGTGATTTTTATTGACTTTTTCGAAGTGTTTTATTATGGTTTTAATTTAATAATGTTTATATGTATGTATTTACATGTATTTTTGTGTATTTTATTTTTAATTTGTTTATTTTCTTTTATTATTTTAATGGCTTATTTTATAAATTTATAATTTATTTTTGTGAGTATAAAGGTATTTTTATTTAATTTTTAGGAGTTTATTTATATTTTTAAATAAATAGGTATAGGTATATGTAGGTATCCTTATAGGTCTTTTACCTATGTATTTTGTATACTTAATTTATTATTTGTATTTTCTTGATTTTTATTTTGGATTTACATTTTTAATGAGTTATGTATAATGTATACATTATTATAAAAATATAAAAGAATAAAAGAACTAAGGAATAAAATCCTTTTTATTTATATATTGGTATATAGCATAGGTATTTTGTCTATGAATTTGTAGACTTATTTTATTTTACAAATTATTTTTGGTTTTCTTTAACTTCTAATATGTGTATGCATTATATACATTATTTACAAAATTCTAAAAATATGAATTTATACAAATAATAAATATTGAATAAAATGAATATTTTAATCAGTCCTATATACAAGAAGGGACAAAAACCTAACTTCTGCATATGGACTCCAAAAATTATGAAATCAATTTTATAAAATAGTTCTTGGAATGCTATATACAATTAAAGGTGAGTTTGGGTGATTTGGAGTTTTTATTTGCAAGATATGGGTATGTGAAGTTGAGATTTTGGCTTTTTATTCTGTGTATAAAATGTACACTGGGTATTATTTTTACACAAACTCAATTTTGTATTTTTTACATTATTATCTACAACTTTCATGTACAAAGTTTCTTTATTTGATGAAGAAATAATTATGTACAAAATAGGTGCCAAAAATGCATAAATGAATGAATTAATAAATGAGGTATTTATTGTACACTGGCCCTTATCTCCCCCTACTTTATTCCTTGTTGACCAATACCATGCTGGCCTTGGTCTCGGGGTTTGGGTCATAAAATATTTACAATATTTTATTCCTTTTTCTTTTCTCCTCTTTATTCTATAATTTTGGCATTAAAACCTTATTTAATGTGGAATTAATACAATGAATCATGAATGCTATTATGTACAATTTGATGCTATTTACATGCATTTGCTGGGGTTTTTGAGGCCAAAATGATAGAATAAAGGTGATGAAATGGAGATTCATCACCCCCCCCCCTATACTTGCCTTTGCTAGTTCCTAGCAAACACTTATGCAATAAGTACAAAAAAGAATAAAGAAAAGAAAAAGGAAAATGAAAGAAAGATTGAGTGAATAGGGGTGCTTTCAGTGCAATGCATGTCCTTACAAAATCTGAATTTGGAGCTCATGTCAGACCTTGGGTGTGAATGTGTGTGGAACCTAGTCGTGAACCAGCTCTAAAATACAACAGCCTTCGATAGTCACAGAACTCGGTTCAACCCACCTCAATAGCCGGGTCAGAACTAGTCTACATCATACGCAAACCCTTATAACTATGAAGCTGACTTGTACGGTGTAAGTGATGGTGGCTCTCCCCACTGAAATGATAAAGGAACTGACTTCTCCAGAATGACAACCCAATGATTCCCCAATCCAACAGCTCTTTCCTCGAGGAGCAGGGTATTCCCTTCTAAGTTCAAGTGGCAACCAGCTCAAGAGGAGGGGGTGAAGAGAAGAATGGACAGTAGCCAGTGTAGCTACCTATCCCGGGATGCAAGACCAGTGTAGTCAAGTCATCCAGTTGCAGGCTTACATATTTGACTTTGGAGCTCAAGCTTGCTTATTGGTTTTTCAACATATGTACATACTTTGCAGGCATTTTATTTTTTGTACAGGCCTGACCATTTTTTTTAACATACTATTCACAGCAGCATTTACATAAGGAGTTTTTCCTCTTGAGCCAGTAGACTATCCCTCTTTTGAAGCTTTATCGCAAACCACAATCTCCTGTCTTTAGACCTCATGGCTATTGGACCAGGTTGGGGTGCACTTCCCTCCTTAGACGAGGACGAATGTTTCCACCCATGTGCGTCTCAGACTGGCAAATCCAACCCCCTCACCACTCCAACTGAGTTGAGCCAAGTGACAGGTGCAAGTGTCCAAGTTAGGTCACGGTCGGTAAGAGTCATACGTGTGTCTCGAAAAGTTCTAGTTAGTCCACTGAGGTGACTTGAACCCAGCCCTGATTTCTCAAAGAATTAAGTCTGCATAGACCTGAAGTACCTTAAACCTAGTTCCCATAAGGTTCCAGTGCAATTAGGTGCGGTAAGGTCCAACCAAGCTCCAATTTGAGACTTTATTAGACTGATTCAATCATCAAGCTCACTCAAAAAGAATATGAATGGTATGCTTATGCTATGCACAATGAATGATGCAATTTTTCACAAAGAGTTTGAAAGGATCAAAGAATGTTTTTACACAAAGAATTTTTGCAAGTAAACTAAGAACTGGACACATGTAAAAAGTATATACAATTATTTACATGGGCGTGCCGCTTTATTTACCAAATGTATGAGTTTCTAAAAACTTTACAGGTTTGAATGAAGTAGTTTATTTGGAATTGTGCAGAAAGAATTGTATGTGTCTTATTTATGATTTACAAGTATTTGCAATGGTGTTCTTATTAGTTTTTGAAAATAATTTTGCAAACTATAGTACACGATAATTTTTGCAATCATTTACACACATTTGAAAAACTATTTTTGCAAAGATTTTTCACACTATATATATACAATTTTCACAATAGTTTTGGTAAGCATTTTTTTAAACTATTTGCACATAGGTTTTTGAAATCCTTTCTTCCACACAAAGAAAAAGTTTTTTCAATCAAAACAATTTCACACATTTGAAATCATTTCACATCAAATTTTTCAAAACTGGTCACACTATTTTTCAAATCATACTGTATAGGTATCTGAATTATTAATCAGTATTTGCAAAAGAAGAAAAATTGTATTTGATGTACAATATGGTTTTGGTTCTTATAGGCTTTATTTGGGCTTATTCATTATTTACAAATGAGAGATTTTTGTGCGGACTCCTCAGACTTATTCGAGAATCATTTTCACAAGGGTTTTGAAAACTATAGTCCAAGATAATTTTGCAAACGTGTTCACGCATTTGAAAATCCTTTTACAAAGGTTTTACACAGCATAGATAGATTTTTCAAAACAATTTTGACAATCAAATTTTCGCAATCATTTGCACACTAGTTTTCACGCATTTTGCTTTCACTCAAATAAAATAAAATTTTCACACAAAACTGATTTTTCAAACGTTGAATACTTGTACACATTATTTTTCAAATGTTTTTCACAAGATTTTTCAAAAGAGAATGTTTTGCACAAAACACTTTTCTGACTCAATAATCAGTACAATTACAAAGAGTCTGAGGAACTCACAATCATCTTCCATTATTATAAAGCTACTTTTTACATTTTATGTAGAGGTGGTCTTTTATTTTTCAGTATGAGTTATGGCTTTTAGTATATACATGGTATATACGACCCCCCATACTTAGCTTGAGCTATGTCCTCATAGATCGAAAGGAAAAAGCAAAGACATAACTCGTACTGAGTATAGACAGATCTAAAGAATAAATATAAATGAAATGAATGAATGAGAAGTTGACCGTCCCCCCTATACTTAGGATCAAATAATCCTAAGTATAGCAGACTGTACAAAAACAGGGAGGGTCAAGGGTGTGGATGTACAGATCGTACTCAGATCGTCTCCCCCTATACTTAGGGTAAGATACTCCTAAGTATATACAAGAAGAGGAGACAATGGAGAGGATCGGACAAAAATGAAAAACTCTAGGTGCACATCCCCCCCATACTTAGGACTAAGTACGTCCTAAGTATAGAAAACTGTCTACAAGGGCGGCACCTTTTTGATACGAAAAAGAAAATAGAAAAGGAAAAGAAGAAAAGAAGAAAATCAGAGAAATAGTGGTTGGAGTACATCGTCTGAATCTTTCGATGCTGCAGGTGCTGTGAAGCTGTCATCGTGGTGCACTAGCTGAATAGAGTCAACAACGGCCAAGAATGCATCTGGTTCGAAGTAAGGCTTCAGTAGTTGGCCATTGACGACGAAGGGCTGTGCGTCAGGGGACAATTCTGATATAGCGATGCTTCCATTGTCACGCACTTCACATACTCGGAATGGCCCTGTCCACTTACTCTTTAATTTGCCTGGGAATATCCGTAACTTTGCATCAAATAACCACACTTTCTGTCCAACGTCGAAGGTATTTCGTCCGTGTGCTGGTCATGCCAGCGTTTCACCTTCTCCTTGTACATCAAGGTGTTATCGTATGCACAGTCTCGGAATTCCAAGAGCCTATTCAGATCATCTTTTCTCTTCTGACCACTTCTGTGTGAGTCCAAATTACAACTGTTGATTGCCCAAAGAGATTTGTGTATTAATTCCACAGGCAGATGGCATGGTTTCCCATATACAAGACGGTAGGGCGACATGCCCATGGGAGACTTGTAGGCGGTTCGGTAAGCCCATAGAGCTGAGTCCAAGAATTGAGACCAGTCTTTTCTGTTTGGCCTAACAAGTTTCTGCAATATGGTCTTGATTTCTCTGTTTGATAGCTCCGCCATGCCATTGGTCTGCGGATGATAAGGAGAGGCGACACGATGATCAATGCCGTACTCCTTCGTTAACTTCTTGACCTCTTTGTTGATGAAGTGACTACCCCCGTATGAGATGAGAATCTTTGGTATCCCAAACCGCGAAATGATGTTCTTTTTCAGAAACTGGTAAACTATTTTGCTGTCGGCGGCTCGGGCGGGAATAGCTTCAACCCAACGACTCACGTAATCGACGGCAAGAAGGATGTGCTCAAAACCTTGACTGTTAGGGAAAGGTCCCATGAAGTCAATGCCCCATGCATCGAAAACGTCTGCTATCTAAATGATTTTCAGGGGCATTGAATCTTTGGCAGTGAGTGTACCTTTCAGTCGCTGACAGTCAATACATCTTTTAACAAACTCTGATGCATCCTTGAATAATGTGGGCCACCAGAAGCCACACTGTAGAACTTTTGCTGTCGTACGATCTCCAGAGTGATGTCCACCAGATTCGAGTGAATGACAATGCTTGAGGACACTAGATTGCTCCGTCTGAGGGATGCACCTGCGCCAAATACAATCTGCTCCTTCTCTGAATAAAAGAGGATCTTCCCACTGGTAGAAGCGGATGGTTGACATGAATTTGTTCTTCTAGTTCTTCGTCCAATCCGAAGGGATTACCCCAGAGGAGAGGTAATTGACTATATCAGCATACCAAGGGAGAGAATCCACTGCTAAGATGGCTTCATCAGGGAAGGTTTCTGTGATAGGTGCATTGATCAGGGGAGACTCATGTTGTTCAATTCTGGAGAGATGATCTGCTACCACATTCTGAACTCCAGGCTTGTCCTTGATTTCCAGATCGAATTCCTGGAGGAGAAGGATCCAACGAATCAGTCTTGGCTTGGCATCCTTCTTCTGTTGTAGGTATTGGATAGCAGAGTGGTCCGTGAAAATTGTGACTTTTGATCCTAACAAATAGGATCTGAACTTCTCTAAGGCGAAAACCACAGCCAGCAATTCTTTCTCTGTCACTGTATAATTCCTTTGAGCTTCATCTAATGTTCTGCTGGCATAGTGAATGGCATAGGGCGCCTTGTCTTTTATTTGTCCAAGAACAGCTCCGACTGCAAAATCTGATGCATCGGTCATTATCTCAAATGGAAGAGTCCAGTCGGGAGGCTGTAAGATTGGAGCCTGAGTGATAAGCTCCTTCAATTGATTGAAAGCAAGGAGAACTGGTTGATCAACAATGAACTCGGTTTCCTTGCACAAACATTCTGTCAGAGGTCGGGCGATGCGGTTGAAATCCTTGATGAATCGCCTGTAAAATCCCACATGCCCCAGGAATGACCTCACATTCTTCACTGACTGAGGTGGCTGAAGATTTGAAATGACATCCACCTTTGCTGGGTCGACTTCCATGCCACGTTTGGAAACGACGTGGCCCAGCACAATACCTTCAGTGACCATAAAGTGGCTCTTTTCCCATGAGAGCACTAGATTTACTTCCCGGTACTTCTGAAGCACTCTATCTAGGTGCACAAGACAAGAATCGAAACTATCACGATAGACAGAGAAGTCGTCCATGAACACCTCGAGAAAACCGCCTACCATCTCGGCGAAGACTGCTAACATGCATCTTTGGAAGGTTGCAGGTGCGTTGCACAATCCAAAGGGCATTCTCTTGAAGGTGTAGGTGCCGAACGGGCAAGTGAAGGTAGTCTTCTCTTGATCCTCAGGGGCGATCGCCACTTGGTTGTACCCGGAGTACCCATCCAGAAAGCAGAAGAACTCCTTGCCTGCTAATCTCTCCAAAACTTGATCAATGAATGGCAAGGGGAAGTGGTCCTTCTTGGTTGTTGCATTAAGACGGCGGTAGTCAACACACACCCACCAGGATGTTGGTACCCGAGTTGAAATTTCCTCTCCTATATCATTGGTAACCACGGTAAGCCCAGATTTCTTGGGAACTACATGCAGCGGGCTTACCCATTTTGAGTCGGAGATGGGATAGATGAAGCCTGTGTCACACCACTTCGTGATTTCCTTCATAACGACGTCCCGAAGGTTAGGGTTCAGCCTTCTCTGAAATTCGCGGGACGGCTTGGCATCTTCTTCTAGGTAGATATGGTGTGAACACAGAGCTGGATTTATCCCTCGGAGGTCTGATATGCTCCAACCAAGTGCCTTGCAGTTCTTTTCTAGAACCTCGAGAAGTCGAGATTCCTGATCCGGAGTCAGCCTGCTGCTGATGATGATCGGATACATTTGTTCCTCACCCGCAAGGAAAGCATACTTCAGGCCTGCAGGAAGTGGCTTGAGTTCTGGTTTTACGTTGTCCACTTTATCTGTCACTTCAGATACCATGCTGGTGGTGGGTTGTATTTCCTTGCAATATTTGCCATCGTCATCATCCTGCTGAGACCCCGGTGATGTACCGAACGGTTCTGCACTAAGCTGATCATGTTCGGTCTGGAGTGAATGCTCAAGAAGATGCGCCTGCATCTGAGAATCTGTCTCCCAAGAATCATCGGAGCATAAGGTGACTGCGCTTTCCAAGTCCTCCTCAAGAGTGAGGATTTCTCGGGTCCATGGGTCGTCCAATGATAACTCTGAGTCTCTGATCTCCGCAATGAAATCACAGTCTGCTTCTGATGCTGCCTGGCTCTCATCAGTTGTGGCATTCTGCTCTCTGTTCATGTTTATCGTGATTTGATGGGTGTTCGATCTGAAGGTGATCTTCCCAGACCCGTAATCAACCACGGCACTTGAAGTACGGAGGAATGGTCTACCAAGGATGATAGGGGTCTGGAGCAGGGGTGCAGGTGAGTCCATATCACGGACTACAAAGTCAGCTGGGAATTTCATCTCCTGCACGGTAACTATCACGTCTTCCAATAGACCTCGGGGCCGCTTGACGGATCGGTCAGCGAACTGAAGGATCATGCGTGTCTGCTTGAGCGGTCCCAGCCCGAATTCTTGCATTATGGACGAGGGCAGAAGGTTGATGGAAGAACCACTATCAAGAAGAGTACGCTCGAAGACCTGGTCAAAAATCACACAACTGATCAGAGGTGCTCCTGTATCTTGCTTCTTCTGGGGGAGGTTGCTGATAGCTGCAATTGTGGCCACGGATAGGACGTGCTTTTCTACCTCTCGGCGTCTGTTGTCTTGCGATGGGCGACGCCTGTTAGTACATGCCTCTTTCAGTCCTTTCGCATGTATTCCACGGCCTTCAACAAGGGAATCTCAACAGTCAATTTATCCAAGATATCCACAACACCTGGATTAGACAATGCCTTTTTTCGTTTTGCAATTTTTTTGGATTTTTGTATTGCATGCGGAAAAGGAATATTTACATTACTGGCAGGAAAATGAGAGTACCTATTTACATCAAAATCATCGCCCACAGAATGTTGTATGTCCGGACTGCAAAAAGGAGTACATGCTGGATCTGAACATGCTGGTGTTGCTGGGCGATCAAAAAGGGTAATGTCGGCTCCATCGGCTGGCGAGGGATCGGCTGCTGCTGGCGGCCCTCCAAGGCTGGCGCGGCTTCGCTTCTGCTACCAGCTTCTTTTTGTTGTTTTTGTTTTTGCTGATTTTTTTGTATTTTTGGCTGAGGTTGCTTATGGCAAGGCACGACGGCTAGACCGGCTTCTCCTTCCTCTTCCTCCTCACCCGCCCCTGGAGCTGGCACGGCTGATGCGGAAGATGATGATCCACCTGTTTCTTTATTCACCCCACATTGGGTAGCAGGCGGAGGCAAGGCCCTACCGCTCCTGAGAGTAACAGCATTAGAATAAACAGTAATATCATTATCAAACACGGACATCGCATTCTACCTGCTCTTTCTTCTTGAAATTGTTGGGGTTGGCTTCGACCTGCGTCGGAATAGTGGTTCGGGTGGCCGTCAGGTCATCAAGCTGTTTTGTCATCTCCGCTAGCCCTTTAACAAGCTGGGCTAGACACTCCATGGTGGGATTAGCAGGGGACACATCAGAAGATTCAGCGTGCAGACCACGCTGCTGTTGGGTAGATGGGTGGGGAGGCTGCGGCTGGTGGTGCTGCTGCGGTGGAGCAGGAAGTTGAAGCTGTTGGTATGACGGAGGAGGATACTGCTGGTATGGTTGAGGTTGAGCAGCCACATACTGGTGATACGGCTGTGGGTGGCGGTACTACGGCTGCTGCTGGTAAGGAAAGTTCTGCCTCCACTGGTGTGTAAACTGGGGAGACTGCTGGTGTTGCTGGTGAGGCTGAGAGGTTTGACCAAAACGACCATCATGTGGCTGGTGGTACTGCCGATTGGCAAATTGTTGACCCTGGAGTTGTCCCTGAGGACGGGTCGGCTGTGCATCATTACTCCATACCCCATTGACTTCTTGGATCAGGGGTGGTGGTGGGAAGACTGGATCAGATATAGAAAGGAACTCTGGCTGGTATGCGACCATCTGCTGCTGCGGCGGGCCTGGTCGGGTGCCTGCATGTAGTACACGTGCTGGACTGCCGGTGGCTGCTGGCTCGGCTGAGGCTGATGCTGCGGTTGCTGCTCGTCCTTCTTCTCAGCGGGAGCGTCCGATGGTGTAGCCGACTGGACAGAGTTGATCGTGCCGACCAACAGTTCGAGATACTTGTTGATCTGATCTAGCTTGTCCAGGTTCTGGGTCCTCTTCTCGATCACAGCGAGTTTCTCAAGGTCCTGTGATCGCTTCTCAATGATGTCTACCTTAGAGAGATGGCCCCCGATAATGCTGAGGTTGGAGCTCTCATCTCTCTCTGCTTCTTTGGATGCAGCCATGTGGACTTGTTTCTGGAGGATCTGGGGCTGCTTCTGGTATGCCTTGGATGAAGAGAGGGCAGCCTCTCCTTCGGCCATTTCTTCAAAAATCTGCCAAACTACATCTTCATCCTTGTTGAAATGGGAGCCCCCACATGCTGCGTCCACGAGCCTTTGGCTTTCTATGTTTAGTCCCCCAAAGAAATGCTGAACCAAACTGGTCTTAGGGATCTCATGGTGGGGACACTTCTCCTGTAGATCAGTAAATCTCTCCCAAGCCTCGTGTACTGACTCATGTGCTCCTTGGGAGAAATTACTGATACGGGCTCGCATCTGGTTGAGCCGACCGAGAGGGTAGTACTTGTGCAGGAAGGCGGACTTCAGCTCCTCCCAGGTCGTCACGACCTTTCCCAAATGATTGACCCAATAGAGGGCCTTGTCCTGTAGACTGAAGGGGAAAGCCAGCATCTTGACAATGTCCAAAGGGACATTCGGATAGTGAGTGGTGCGGCAAATGCGGGTGAACTGCTGGAGGTGAATGTACGGCTCTTCGTTGGTGTTGCCATGAAATGCAGGGAGAAGGGCTATGAACTGGGGCTTCAGCTCAAAGTGAGCGTGTACCGATGGAATGAGGATCCACTCGGTCATCTGGCTGTCTCCCGGATTATATGTTTCTTTGAGTGTCAGCTTCAGCTGTGGTGGGAATTCTGGATCATCATTGTTGTCACCACCACCTCCTCCACCTCCACCTCCTCCTCCCCTGCCTCCTCTGCCTCTGCCTCCTCCTCCATCGTCACGGTTCATCATATCATTCAACATATCCTGGAAAGCGGTCTGTGTGAGGGCCTGCTCGGTCAGCTGTTGCTGGATAGCCTGGATAGACGCCAGTAGTTGTGCATTGACTTGGTTCTGGTCTGGCATCTATCCCTCTGGAATGGGTGGCAGCTGACCCTTGCCCTTTCCTCCTGGAGCCATGTCAGGGTCTGAATCGGACGAAATGAACTGCGGAGAAGTCTCCAGGGCTCGCACTGTCTTCTATCTGCATAATGAGACGGTCTGAATCAGATCACTTGCAATTAATGTTCAGCTGCCGTGTTGAAGCTGGAATTCAGGTCAACCCCAACATGTTGTGAATGGGAAAGGGATGTAGACTGTAATCAACTCCCATTCACAACGGCGAAAGCGGGACAAAAGTGGTCCCAGTTTATTGGGTGGCCAAGAGACAGGTAGAAAACGAGGAGTCTGGAGATCGATCCGCAAAGTCCGGATCGGGTTCTCGGGAATCGCCTCGAAATTATTGGCGGAGTTGAGTCTATGGAATCGATGTAGGTGTCGGCATGGTCCCGACGAAACCATCCATGGATCAACTTCGCGAAGCACAAGAGAATGTCGGATGTTGGAAGAATGATATGATGGTCAACGAGGAATAAAAGGAGTATAAAACAGTAGAAAGGCTCGGTTGAGCGGGGTGGTCAAAGGGAGACACAACAAAATGTGCGCAAAGGCGCGGGACTTTGATCTTTGAACCTTAATCTAGATCCATACAAACACAATACAAAATCGGGTTCACCAACTCACGCCATGTGAAGCCGTGAAAGCTCGGCCATTTATTATCTTTTCATTTTTAGAGTTGTGATTTTTCAGGCATATCTTATAACAAGTCCTTAGTACGCTACCCTATAGGAGAGAGGGTACTGCCAGAAGAGTATCCCGTACTTGTCCTCCTCCTGTGTAACCTGTAGTCCGTACTTTTTGGAGTCCTTGTAACCCTTCCTGGATCCCTACTCAGCCAAAGAAAAGAGAGAGGAAGACGATAGGCGAAACCAATACTTCGGTTCTCGCTCGCAACGGAATCACCCGTGAGCGTGCAAGAACCTACTCGGACGCAGGACGATGAGACAGACACCCCCGTGAAGGCGTGGCCTATGCTCAATACTTCGGACAGGGTCGATGCTCTCACAACAGAGAGTCACCATTGGTGACCAAGCCCTACTCGCCTACGTACGATAGAAGCGCCAATACTTCGGAAATCCAGGCGATACACAAGGCAGTTGCAGACTGGGTTTTTGGCTTTAATCCTTAGGGGTCGCACTCGCTCAAGGGAGTAGGGTTTTGGTCCCCCTCCAATGTACCTGAAAACAATGAGGGCTTTATGAACCCGGTACAATGATAGTCCATTATAGATTTTAATTAAGGTCAAAGTTTATTTAGCAGTCCCCTTGTTTTAATTTTTGGGTTTTCACTTTTTTTTGGATCTGTTTTCATACCAGCGCCTAACGTTTTTGTAGATTTTCATTTAAGTCCTAGGTGCTCAAAACCATAGGGAGATAGCGGAAAAGCCGTGCAAGTGGTTCCATGATGGAAATCTCACCATTGAACCGAATGATGCATGCTGAGTTAGAAGACTTACAGTGCATCCCATCTTTCTCCATGTGGTATGCAAAACAGAATTTTTAAACCTATCTACATGTCGGTATGCAAGGCACAAAATCGCCCTAAACATAAGCTGCTATTAGCGTGAAGAACCATAAGTCGCTCATTCATCTCTAGCCCAAGAGAGTCCGGTCTTGGCTCACTCCTCCTCTGCTCAACACATTGAGGGTAGGAGAAAGCGCTTTACAGGGTTCGCTACGGCACAGAGGGCTAAGAGACAAATTAACGACTTGTTTAAATTTAACTAGATCGAAGCGAAGTAGACTATAGGAACATGCATTCTTATTAATGTTTGGACCTAGCTACCGAGTCAAGCAACCTATATCTAGGGGCTCCAAGAACACAAAACAAAGTAAAAGAAAGGCAGAAAGCTCAAAACTTCGGAAAACAAAATAAAAGAAGGCGATGAAAACTCGAAAAGCCGCGATGAGGCCCCCAGGTGAACAATCACCCGGGCACTGGACCTCATTGTGAAGAGTAGAGTCATGTTTAATTACATGCCAAAATAGTCTCTCTCTCACCATGAATTACAAAAATAATCCTAAGTGTCTAGCCTATCTAATGCACATCTCTCTGCTCCCTTGATGCACTCTACAGATGGTCATGAGAAGAGAAGACCATCCTCCTCCAAGCTCGGCTGCCTTGGCCTCCTAGGAAGCCATCCCCGCGTGGCGGACCCTCGCATCAAAGTCACAAAAAGATTGTATTAGTAGAGCTCAATCAATCAAATGGAGCAGATAAAATAATCACAATAAATAAATAAATGAAGC
Organism: Ottelia alismoides; assembly: GCA_037367405.1. Classification (NCBI taxonomy): domain Eukaryota; kingdom Viridiplantae; phylum Streptophyta; class Magnoliopsida; order Alismatales; family Hydrocharitaceae; genus Ottelia; species Ottelia alismoides. The sequence goes on from JAZKJV010011425.1 coordinate 132,832, forward strand.
ATGGTGATTAATAGCAATAAAAATAGCTGCTCACAAAAAAATGAATGATGAATCAAGAAATTTTTTTATACAAGAATGACAAAATGAATTAGGCTATGCTCATTGCTCCCCGGCAACGGCGCCATCTGATAACACGGTTATTCCGCGAGGTGTCACCATGAATAATAAGAATAAAGTGTCGCTGAGGCGACCCCTCACGAAACATCCGGTTAACCAGCAATTAACCCACAATAAAAGAATAAAAACAATTGAGTCCCAAAAATGTGAATCAATCTTTATTACTCTACCATAAAATGTATAGGGAACAAGCATGTAGAGGTCGAACCACAGAGAGCAATCCAAAATGCAATAGCCTACATGAGTTACATAGTCATCCTTGTGTGGGTTTTAATTATATATATATATTTATTTATTTTATTTTTTTAATAATATAACTAGGTAATATATATATAAAATATAAATATATAAATATATGTATACCCATAGAGGGTTAGTATATAGCTTATAATACATACAATATATATAGGCATATATAAGTATAATAAAAAAATATATATATTTTTCTTTTTTTTCTTTTTAAGAAATACATATATATACATAAAGGGGTACTATAATATTTACAAAAATCCTCAAAATTAGTCAAAAATTCAGGAATAAAGTCTTTTTGGGATTTTCATGGTTTTTCACTGTTTTGTGATTTTTGGGCATTTTTGAAAATATTTTTAGTATTTTTAAATAGCAAAATAAAAGCGAACAATGGAATAGGGTCTGGCTGTAATAAAAATGGACATTAAAAATAGCTAACAGCCTCAAAATTTTCCACACTATTTTGCCAATAAAGATAATAAAATATAGCATAAATAGGGTCTGAGTTTACATTTTTCTGATTTTTCTTGGATTTTTTATATTTTTTGAAGGTTTTGGGTATTTTTGAATTTTAAGGCTTTCCTTTTGAGATTTTTAGGGATTTTTGGATTGACACTAAAATAGGTCAAAATGCACCATAGGGAATTTTTTTTGGAATTTTTCGAGGAATTTTCATATTTTTTTGGGGATTTTATAAGTTAGACAGTGAATAAAAGGCATGTTTTTTATTTTTAATAAATGCAAAAATGCAACAAAATGAAAAACTAAAAATATAGCGTTCAAGCACAACTAAACAGGAGCTTAAGTCTATTTTTGCAAGATTTTTCAAGTTAATATGAAGTACAAAATAAATAGACAAAGCATTCAAAAATAAATGGCCTAGCAGGGGTATTTTTGCAAATAAAATAGTTCACAAGGGCATACATGCAAAAATCACAATAAAAATACACGTTAACTTTTATTTTCAGGACCATTTCATAATTACAGAAACACGGCAGGGTTTACTTGCAAATTTCACGTGCCTCACGTGGTTGCTGCACGTGAGGCGCGGAAGGACTAAAGTGTAAATCTTAAAACATCGGGGGTCCTTCTGTAAAATATACATTTTATTTACAACGTGACTTTTTATTTTTGGTATTAAACTATAAGTACAAAAAGGCGGGGGCTAGATGTGAAATTTACCCCCAAATAAGGCGTGTCATCCAACGGCTGGACCTCGTCCACTTGCCACGCGTCGTGCTCCTGTCGGCCGATGACGATTCACAGATGACGGCGGAGATTAGATCAGCCTCGCTGATGAACGATCGGTGCAGTGCTTCATCTGACGGCCCTGGTTCAATCTGGGCCGACTCCTTCGATCTGACGGTGCTGAAGCTGCCTGGAGGAACAAGGAAGAAGCTCGCCCCCGGCAAGCTTCGATCGGGCAGCTCAGGCTCCTCCGGGCACCTTCCTCGCCTCTGACGCGCTCTACTCGTAGCTGATGACATCCCGCGTTGACTGATGGTGCTTTCATGGCTCCTGGGGGTCCGAGTCGATGGAGCGAGGTCGGAGAAGAAGGGGACCCCCAGGAACCTCTTCCTGTTTCAATGCAAGCCCAGAAGGGCTCTATTCCTCGATGTACCTGCACAGGAAGAACCGCGGGCGAGAGAGCTATCTCCTCGACCCGTGGTTTTGAAGCTGCGATGCAAGATGAAGGTGGGCGGAGGGGCTCCGGCGAACGGCGGAGGAGGAGCCCCGATTCGCCAAGACCTATGGTCCTGGGTTGAACAAATGGGTGCGATAGATGGAGAAGGCGTTGAGGTTTGAAATGGGATGCTCGGGGCGGTCGGAAACAGTAGGGTTCACGGTGAAGAAGTCGCCGGAGCGGAGCTCTGGTGAACTTCGAGTTTTGATTTTTAAGCTAAGGGAATTAACTAAAACCTAATCTAATAACTGGAATGGAAAGCTAACATTAAAAGCTAACTAAAAAACGCATAAAAGGGCAGCTCTTATATCTGGGGGCCTCCAGGGAGCAGGGCGGACGCCGGAGCTCCGCCGCGTCAAAATTCTCCGTCCTCCGGCCGAGTCGAGGCGTTGGGTCACTCCCCCTGTCACGAGGAATGGTCCAGGAACAAGATCAAGGCGTTTGGGTGGAATGAAAATGGCCAAATTCGAGGAAGGAGGCGGAGCTACTTATTTATAAACATTGGCGAGGGGCCTTATTAACCGGCGATTATTACATGATCCAAAGAGTATCAGATTGATCCAAAGAATCGGCGGGCTTCAGTGATTATTAGAGAACAATTCTTGTAAAGGAAGCATCTTCGATTGATGGATGGTGTGCCCGGGAAAAATGGGAGAAGACGGGCGAAGAGACAGGCTGCGTCACATCGGGCGGCTGGGGAAGCAGTTGACCGAGCGGTCAACTATTGACGGCATGTGATTGGTCCAAGTCATCCGCTAGAAGACAAAACAGGGAATTTGAGTTGAAATTGATTTATTTACAATAGTAAATGATTTTATTAGAATTTTCTTAAAACATAAAAAATGTGTATTTTTTCATGTAGTATTTATTTGTGATTTTTATTGACTTTTTCGAAGTGTTTTATTATGGTTTTAATTTAATAATGTTTATATGTATGTATTTACATGTATTTTTGTGTATTTTATTTTTAATTTGTTTATTTTCTTTTATTATTTTAATGGCTTATTTTATAAATTTATAATTTATTTTTGTGAGTATAAAGGTATTTTTATTTAATTTTTAGGAGTTTATTTATATTTTTAAATAAATAGGTATAGGTATATGTAGGTATCCTTATAAGTCTTTTACCTATGTATTTTGTATACTTAATTTATTATTTGTATTTTCTTGATTTTTATTTTGGATTTACATTTTTAATGAGTTATGTATAATGTATACATTATTATAAAAATATAAAAGAATAAAAGAACTAAGGAATAAAATCCTTTTTATTTATATATAAGTATATAGCATATGTATTTTGTCTATGAATTTGTAGACTTATTTTATTTTACAAATTATTTTTGGTTTTCTTTAACTTCTAATATGTGTATGCATTATATACATTATTTACAAAATTCTAGAAATATGAATTTATACAAATAATAAATATTGAATAAAATGAATATTTTAATCAGTCCTATATACAAGAAGGGCCAAAAACCTAACTTCTGCATATGGACTCCAAAAATTATGAAACCAGTTTTATAAAATAGTTCTTGGAATGCTATATACAATTAAAGGTGAGTTTGGGTGATTTGGAGTTTTTATTTGCAAGATATGGGTATGTGAAGTTGAGATTTTGGCTTTTTATTCTGTGTATAAAATGTACACTGGGTATTATTTTTACACAAACTCAATTTTGTATTTTTATTTACATTATTATCTACAACTTTCATGTACAAAGTTTCTTTATTTGATGAAGAAATAATTATGTACAAAACAGGTGCCAAAAATGCATAAATGAATGAATTAATAAATGAGGTATTTATTGTACACTGGCCCTTATCTCCCCCTACTTTATTCCTTGTCGACCAATACCATGCTGGCCTTGGTCTTGGGGTTTGGGTCATAAAATATTTACAATATTTTATTCCTTTTTCTTTTCTCCTCTTTATTCTATAATTTTGGCATTTAAACCTTATTTAAAGTGGAATTAATACAATGAATCATGAATGCTATTATGTACAATTTGATGCTATTTACATGCATTTGCTGGGGTTTTTGAGGCCAAAATGATAGAATAAAGGTGATGAAATGGAGATTCATCAAAACCTTCGGTCCCTCCTGGCAGTAAAAGATGTCCTTGAATCCATCCACGGTATCTCTGGGCTGAAGCTTAATGCTCGAATGTCCAAGGTATTCTGCCCCATTTGCTATCAGGATGACTTTACCATCACTCTTAGGCTGGGCATTTTGAGGCACCACTTGTCAACCACTTACTTGGGGCTGCCACTGGGCTCCTCTAACAGGAGAAGAAGTGACTTCAGGAACCTCGAGGATAGGGTGAGGGCCTTGCTTGTGGGCTGGAAGGCTAAGGTCCTCTCTCTCGTCGGCCGGATTCAACTATTAAACTCCATCATCCTTGGTGTCAACCTCTACTGGCTTGCAGACACCCTTATTCCCCCTGGCATTGTGCGGTCTATTGATAAGCTTTATGCAGACTTTCTTTGGGGGCGCACAAGGCACGACGTTTCTTGGGGGGTTGTTTGTCTGCCCAAGATGGAAGGCGGCCTTGGGCTGAGGGCCCTCTCCTCTCTTCGTGCAACAATGGTTGCCTCTTGGACTTGGAGGCTGATATCAGCTAACTCATCCATTTGGGCAATTTACATGAGATAAAAATACATGCAAACCTGTGGACTATGGGATCTCCAACACTCTTGCTCAGACTCCAGAATTTGAAGAGCAATCCTTAGGAATAGGGAGGCTCTCCGTACTGCAATCAGCGGCGAGGCTTCTCCTTACAGGTGGACCCACTCCCCCAGGGGCTTCTCCTTTTCGGACACCTACGATCTCTTGCGGCCTAGGGCCGACCCACAGCCTTGGGCGCCCATTGTTTGGGCAAAAGGAATGCCACCAACATTCTCTTCCACGCTCACCGGGCGACTTTGCAATGACTTCCCACTACAAATAGACTCGCCTCCTGGGGAGTATGCAAGCCTGCTACCTGCTACCTCTGCTCTAACGACCTGGAAAGCCATGCCCACCCGTTCTTCAGCTGCCCCCTAGCCTCATCCCTCTGGACTGGTGCTTGCGATAATTTCAGCCTGCCTGCCCCTCTGGCCATTCCGCTACTAGACACATTTACCTGGATCTCAACAATCCCTGTCCCTGTCTGCCGCAATTACATGGGCTCTCTACTGACGATTGTTGTATGGTACATTTGGAATGAAAGGAACAGAAGATGGGCGATGACATGCCACAACCGTGCTGGAAATATCTTGCAAAACATTATCAATACTGCAAGGACTCTATGGGTTGAGGTTCCCTGAGATTGGATTTTCATGACCTTTTTTATTGCCTTTGGGCACAGTTTAAACACCCCACCCATTACGGGAATTGGTACTCCAATGTTTTTTGGGACTTATGAGTAGGGATGATCATCGGGCCGGGCGGGTCGGGTTGGACCTTATTCCAAACCCGAGCCCGTTAATGTAATCGGGTTTCGGGCCGGGCCTCGGCCCGTTAAATTTTGGATGGGCCAGCCCGAACCTGAACCCGACCCGATGTTAAACGGGTCGGGTTCGGGTCGGGCCATCCCAGTAATTTTTTTTATAAAAAAGAAGAATTTGTGCCACTGTGGGAGGGCTGGGTTGTGCTGCTGTGGGAGGTGGGAAGGGGTAGGGATGGGAAGGGGGAAAGCCGGAAAGGGATGGCGTCGGGGCGTGACGGGAGGGCTGGGAAGGGGGAAAGCCCGAGCTGTGGGAAGTTGGAAGGGGCGGTGCCGCGGGTGAGCGGCGGTTGGGAAGTGGGAAGAGGAGATATGGTTTTGGTGGGTTGGGGGCGTGGGGGTTGGGGTGTTCGGGGACTCGGGTGAGTGCTGCAGTCCGAGGGTGTTGGGTCGGGCGGGTTGGCGCTTGGGGGAGGGGGGGCCGGGTCGAGGAGGGGGGGGGGGGTTGGGCTGGGCTATTGGGCCGGGCCTCAGGTCGGGTTCTACGCAGCCCGAGCCCGACCGTTTTAATAATGGGCGGTTTTTTTGGGCCCAAGTCCGACCCGACATTAAACGGTTCGGGTTCGGGCCGGGTCTATTGGGCCGGGTTGTGGGTTAGGTCGGGCTGGCCCGGCCCAATGCTCCTTCCTACTTACGAGGCTATCTAGTATATAAAAAAAAGTTTACCCTTCCTTAGATCCCATGTCGATTCCATAGAGATCGATCAGCAATGGCGTCACTCGTTTTCTCCTGCACAGAGTTGCCATCGGTAAACAGAGCACGAGCGTTTCGATGGAGAGCTTCGGATGGTATGATCGGCATCCTGCAGTATCCGAGACTTTCTGCTTCTTCTTCTCTTCTTTACCGCCCAGCGAATGCGCGCGGTGGAGGTGTGACAAGGGCCTCCGGGAGGAGCGACGGCGGCGAGGAGGATGACGTGGGGGACGAGGTGCTCAATTGCGGCCATCAGGAAGAGCAAGAAGGCCCTCGCGAGGCAGAAGCACCTCCTCGAGCAGGTTTCTATTGTCTTCACTTATCCTGTTAATCGCGGGATGACGTTCTTAATAGATATCAGAACCTAAACACCTGATCGAAATCCGCAATGTTTGCGTATCCTCAAGCATTATCAACCGCGACCATTGCCATCACTACTTTGGCTCCAGAGCTCCACGGTAGACCGAACCTGAGACCAACGCCTCCAACGAGTAGTCCCAAGACTCCTTTCAGCATCACGTGCATTGCATCTCAGCCTTCAGAGTCATTGCCACAATATCCTCCAAAGCCGCCATCAGCAAACCTATACCTGCCGAAGATCTGAAGTGGGTCGAATGGGATCCTAATCTATAGAATCATACACAGTTCTCCAAGATTTTAAAGCTTCTAACGAAGGGCACTTGCCCAGCGATGATTTTCTGTAGACATGGAAATTGATGCAGTTCAGATTTCAACTTAATTCATTGTTATTTTCTTCTATTAAATTTCTCTCTCTTCCAAAGAACTTTTGAATGCGTTATTTAGGTGAAGTGGTATGCTTTTGAACGAAGAGTTATGCTTCTTGGATGGTATTGGCTCTCCATATAAGGCCACCATCAATTTGTATTCTTATCTCCCCTTCCTGTAGATTCTTTCTCTTCTCCCATCATTCATTCTCCTTCTTAATCCATTCTCTTCCTTTTCCTCATGTAGCTTGGTGTGCTTGTCCTCTAATCCCAAGTGCCTTGCTATTCACACATCCAAATCTCTTCCTTGAAATTTAGAGTACTTTAGAAGAAGCTTGGCATTGAAGTGTTCTTCAAAACAACAAGGTTATATAATTAACTGCGCTTTAAGAAGTTTCCAACTTTTTCGCTCCCAACACCATAGTGTTTATTATGTAATAAAGCTGGGCAGGAACTATCATTGATAGCTTATTGATTTGGGCAAGTTGACCTGCATCAAACTAGAAAAATGCTTAGACCTAAATTTGATTTTATTGGAAATTAAGGATTCCAATGTGTTGATTAATAAATAAGATAGAAATAAGTACTTATTTACAATACAAGTTTTGTAGTGGTATTCACCATAATCCTAAACAAGTTGATATGCAATACCGAGTAAGGCTTGTCAATAAGAAGTTTAGTCATGTAGAACACATAAATAAATCGAGATAATAAATAACACACTCTCACCAACTCAAAATTCATAATATACCCATGGTATGAAAAACTAGCCTCGAGGTGAGGTGATCCTATTTAGCCTTGAGGCGTCTCCCTCGGTCCAATCCAGTGAGGAGGCGGTCGAGATGTTTTTGCTTTTTCGAAGTATTTTTTATGATTTTAATGGATTACTTGGTACTTATAAATATCTGCTTGTTTAGGATGATTATAATACAAGATAAATGCCTAAATCCCATGTTTCTTTCGTGCCCATAACTTCATATTTACTAATAAGTATGTATTTTGGCAAACTCTTACTATATCACTCTTAAGTCTTAGTGAACGAATTCAGAAATATCAAATCCAACAATACTCGAACTTAACGAGCTTTGCAATATATAAAGCAAAACGAAATGGATAGGATTCACGGTTTTTCATGCTGCCATATATTATATGTTAGACACATAACATAAATTTCTTCGACATATATTTAATCGTACGTTTAATTACAACAATATTTCAAGTTTCGCTCGAAATGGATAGGATTCACAGTTTCTCATGTGACCATATATTATAAGTTAAACACATAATATAAATTTCTTCAACGTATATTTAATCATACTTTTAATTACAACAATATTTCAAAGATAGATATGTATTGTTTAATCCTTTCACAACATTTATAGACAGTGAATTCCTCTTTGATTGGATGAAAATATGTAAAAGAGGACATGATGTTGTTTTATCTTATATTTTGGGGTTCTTATCTCTTATATTTCATCATATCATATAGTGTTAAATATTATATGTTGGGCAGAGAACATATAATACACCGATATATATTATAGTTTTATGCATATTTTTCTCTATAAATCGAGGCTTACACCTCGACCGCCTCGAGGGTACACCTCGTCTCGATTCCAAGGAAAATGCCTCGGTGTGTTTTTCATTTTTTCAAACCTTGAATATATCGATACAATAGTAAGAATAATTATCATATAAATAAGTTGAAGATTGATTCAAAATTGTTGGAGTATATGCATCACTCTTGTAGATGGGTAAATGGATCCCTTACCACATCCAGTTTTTAGTCCCACATCTACCAGTGGCGGGACTTGGAGCGTCTGTGGAGGCTATATAAGAAGCCTCATACCTCCTGTATCAGATGAGAAAGTTCAATGAACGAATCAACCCTTTGAGGCGTTCTCCCGTGATTTCATCCCGCTCCTTACGGAGTAGGGTTCCATGTTAAATCCCGATCTTTTTCAATGTTTATTTCTTTTTCTTTATATTCACTTCAGTATTCATAGTTTGTATCATGATATCAGAGCAGGTTCGATTCTTGAGGATTTTATGTTCTTTGTTTATGTTCTCTTTTAGATTCGATTGTTAGAGCATGTGATTCTTGATTGAAGATTATTCGTGTTCAAGATTTATTCAAGATCAGGTTCAATGGTTTCTTTTGAAACCCTAATTCGATTTCAGATTTTTTCTTAAAACCATAATTCAGAGGCGACATGCAAAAGAAGGGCTCCGGTAGCAACTCCTCTCACTGCCCTCTCCAGATCCAAGGCACGACATCCCTCGTGCTACCTCCTCAGGTGTGATCCTCCAATGGCGTCAGCTTCTGCTGCTTGCCTTCCTCTCACGGCTCCTCCATATCTGAAATAAAAGACCCACTGGCGGCGATCCCCTCCGACGACTTTGCGCCTCCCCCTTCGGGTGATTCCTCCGCCGCTACAACACATCCCATGCGACGAAGACTCCTGTCGATGGTGGGATTCCCTCCGACAGCTGCTCCAGGGGATCACACACACTCGCATGCAAGGTCATTATATCCAGTGTTTGTGACCGCCCTCAAGCCCAGGCGGTGCCACCCCCATCTTCTTCTTCGATAAAGGCGGCGACAATGCGTATCTCGTGTCTAGGGCTCCTAGCACCTCCAAGCGGAGCTACTCCAGCAAGCCTGCAGCGACGACAACTTCTTTTGACAAGGAGGGTTTCCCTCGGGGAACCCTAAGGTGCGTGGAACATAGGGGGGGCCCGATACCCCTTTAATGGGGGCCATGTTTTGCTGTTATTTAAAAAATAATAGAGCCAAGTGGGCCATGTTTACCAAAAAAAGAGAGGACGAAAAAAAGGTGTGTCCGCAGTTTGTAAGCCTTGTTTGGGTTGAGTTTCAAGGGTCCAATTGGATCGTGAATTTGTTTTTTTTGAAGGTACGTACAAAAAAAATCATATGCGAGAAAAAGGTAGCCGCCTTTAAAAAATAGCCGGGAAAAAAGAAAGAAAAGTCAGGAAAAAAGAGAGAATGAACGGCTAATTGGAAAAAATGATTTGAAAAAAAACTGAAAAGAGAAGTCGAAAAAAGTGCTATCGGCTTTTTTGATTTTTTGTTTCTCCATTTTTTCATGTTTTCTCCCAACTTTGTCGAGGCCATTGTTTTTCGACAAGTATGTGAGAAATAAGGAGTATTGTGTAGAGTTCTACAAGCCAAATTATCATATTCTCCAGATTTCAGATTCCAGTTCAGATTCAGATTCTCCAATCTGGATGCATGGCTAGATTTTAGACTCTATAGTTCAGTTTCAGATTCTGCGGATTGGTTCAGAGTTCAAGTTCGATGCACTCCATATTTAAGTGACCCAATTTCTTCGAGTTCTCCATAGAGACTCCTTTTCTGACATACGTGTGTGCGATCATTATTTGTGTGGTCCCTGTAGAAGGAAATGCATTGATTTTATTAATGAGAGGCCCTTGGGTTCTCTTATATAGGAGATGAACCTATTGGGCAAATTACATGAAGAAAACAAAATAAATAGATAATAAGAAAACGGTAAGAAAGATAGGAAGTATCTCAACAGTCCCCCTCAAGCTGGAGCATAGATATCTATCAGGCTCAGCTTGGAACAACATTTCTAATAAGGCCCCCTAGCTAGAGCCTTAGTAAAAACATATGTTGTCTGATCATTAGAGCTGACAAGAGTAGTGGCAATAAGACATGTTAGAGTTATTATATTTCCATTGATGTTTGTAGCCCTTCGGGTTCCGTAACCCCTCGCGACCTTTCGGGTTTCATAAACCCTGTGACCCTTCGAGTTCTGTAACCCTCTGTGACCCTTCGGGTTCCGTAACTCTTATACTCTCTAGGGTTTTCTCTCTATATAAGAGACCCTAGCTCTATGGAATAAACATATCATCCGTTCCTCTTCTCAACATGGTATCAGAGCAACGATCCTAGACCGAAGTCTAATACCCTAAATCCGCCGCCACCACCAGCCCTCTCTCTGCCGATAAGGAGAGAGGGCTGGACCTCCTGCATCTCTTGTGGATTCCATGATCTCGAGCCCCCAACAGCACCAACTGCCACTTCCAGCGACACCTAAAGCGCCACCCGAGGCTCCAACAGCTCCTGCCTCTCCTCCGGCGTCGTCGGCACTGCCTAGAGCCCCCCTCCAACAACCCATGCTTCATCACGACTTGTTTCTCCTAACTTTTTGTTTCTCCCAACTTCGTGTTACATGCTCTTATTCTAACAAGTATGGGATAAAGGGGGAGTCAGAGATGATTCTTCAGGACGTCTATTGCCCTACCATGACTGACAAATCTCCGCTCCAGACTAATACTCAGATCATCCATCTTCACCGAGCATTGACTTCTTCGTCAGGACGCATACTTCTTCTTTTACGACCCGATTACTACTCCGCGCTGGACTTCTTCTACAGCGATTATTCTCCAGGCACGACAGAGATATGTTCCGGTGACCTGCAAGCACGACAGAGATATGTTCCGATGACCTAATATCGCAGTGACTCTATAGGCATAATAGAGATACGTTCCGGTGACCTGAAAGCCGCATACCCGTCCTCGAGCGAGGTCTTATACCAACAGTGGATATATGTTCTTATGATGCTTCGTGTGAAGATGTGGTTTATACTTTTTCTTTTTGTTACAAGCTACAACTTTCTTAGCTCCAGCTTGAGGGGGAGTGTTAGAGTTATTATATTTCCATTGAAGTTTGTAATCCTTCGGGTTCCGTAACCCCTCACGACCTTTCGGGTTTCATAACCCCCTATGACCCTTCGAGTTCTATAACCCTCTGTGACCCTTCGGGTTCCGTAACTCTTATACTCTCTAGGATTTTCTCTCTATATAAGAGACCCTAGCTATATGGAATAAACATCTCATTTCATTCCTCTTCTCAACAAGACCCTTTTGTATCATGTCACGAGTGTAGTGACAACCGACCACCATGTATTTGGTCCTCATGAAAAGTTGGGTTGTTGGCAATGAAAAGAGCAGCCTAATTGTCACATTGGAGGTACATGGGAAGAGGCACCTTTATATTCAGGTCAGTAAGAACAGATCTGACCCACATCATCTCCGTGCTAGCATGGGCCATGGCCCTGTATTCTAACTCAGCACTCGATTTGGCAACCAAAGTCTGCTTCTTGCTCTTCCAAGAAACCAGGGAATTCCCTACGAACACAACAAAATCTGAAGTAGACTTCCTATCTTTTGGGTACCCAGCATTATCTGCATCTACACATGCTGTAACTAAAAGAGATTGTTAGAAAATAAGAATACGGAAGCGTATCAGAATAAAATAGATAAAATATTAAGAAGAACGTGGGATATACGTGGAACCCTACTCCTTAAGGAGCGGGATGAAACCACGGGAGAAGGCCTCAAAGGGCCATATGTTGCATTGCACTTTCTCAATGGATACAGGAGGTCTGGGGCTCCTTATATAGCCTCCACAGAGCCTCCAAGTCCCACCACAGGTAGATGTGGGACTAAACACATGGATGTGGTAAATGGATCCTGAAGATATCCATTTACCCTTCTACAATATAAGAGGCGCACTACCAAATACTCCAACACTCCCCCTCAAGCTGGAGCATGTAATGCTCAGCTTGGACAAACAGAAAGAAACTCAACTCACAATACATGACACTACAGACAATAGCAACTCAACACGCACAAATGTCGGCTGCTGTCGAGGACGTTGCTTCTCATGCCGTGCAGGTGAGGAGGACGAATGGGCTGGAGTGTGAGTCAAACTGAGGATTCAGAATCTGACCATCGAGTCTGAAACTGCGCCAGGATTCTCCTCATCAGAGAACTGAGTCTCTCCCATCTACCTCAGAGAATGGTACTCTACTCTTGAGTCCCTATGATACCACATGAAAACCCTTGCCTACATGGCATAGGGAATGATCCTCTACTTTGAAGTCCCTATGGCTCACATGAAAACTCTGGCTGACAACAAAAAGAATGATGGGGACCATGACAAATGATGGCATACATGTGCACATCTGAAAAGACCTCATACATGTGCGTGTCTGAAATGAAGACTTGGAATCTGATGTCGAGTTTGAAACTGGATCTGAATCGTAGATTCGGGAAAATGGCTGGTCTGGAGAATCTGTATCTTAAGAGTCTGAATAGACATGTGACTCTACATATACTCCCCATTTCTCCCATACTCGTCGGAACGACAAACATCGACCAAGTTGGGAGAAGACAATAACATGTGGGTAAACCAAAACATCAACTAGCCGAACTAATACATTTTTTTCCGGCTTTTCTCATACATTTTTTTCTAGTTTTTTCCCTTTTTTAATAGCCGTTCACATTTTTTATCGACTTTTCAAATCATTTTTTTGAAACATTTTTAAGCCATTTCATTTCCCTTTTTTTACGGCCTTTTTTTCCTCAATTTTTTTCTCAAACATGCGTACGACTTTTTTTTCATTTGTATGCTCCTTTTTTCGAAAAACAGATTTTTTTAAAATGAGGCCAATCTCTTTCTCATTTTTTTAATAGACCTTGTGGAAAATGAATTCGTTGTTATTATTCTCAAAGCCCTAGATCTCTGTTTGTTGGGAAACGCGAATGAGATAATCTATTCCATAGCCCTAGGCTCTCTTATATAGGAGAGTAGCCTATGGGTAAATTACATAAAGAGAATGGCAAGAAAATAAAATAACAAAATGATACAAATAAAGCATATGCGTCAACACTCCCCCTCAAGATGGAGCATAGATATCAATCATGCTCAGCTTGGACGCGTACTTCTGGAATGGGCCTCTAAGTAGTGCCTTGGTGAAAATATCAGCAGTCTGATTCTCTGATGTGACGTGAGATGTAGCAATAAACCCCTTCTGAATCATGTCACGTATGTAATGACAGTCGACCTCAATATGCTTGGTCCTTTCATGAAACGCTGGGTTATTTGCAATGAATAAGGCGGCCTGATTGTCACATTCCAACATCATAGGAAGAGGTATGTCAAGGCATAGATCTGCAAGTAAGGATTTTACCCACATCATTTCTGTGCTAGCCTGGGCCATAGCCCTATATTCTGATTCAGCACTGGATCTGGCTACTACTGTCTGCTTCTTGCTCTTCCACGAAACTATAGCATCTCCAACATAGACTGCAAACCCTGATGTTGACTTCCTGTCCTTGGGGCATCCTGCGTAGTCTGCATCCGCACATGCTGTGACAGAAATCTCCTTTCCTTTCTTAAATAGCAAGCCTGCACCTGGAGATGATTTTAAATATCTCAGAATCATGTGTATTGCATCCATATGGACCTGACGTGGTTGCTCCATGAACTGGCTCACACGACTCACTGCAAACGATATATCAGGTCTAGTGATCGTGACATACAGTAGTTTGCCTACCAGTTCTCTGTACCTTCGCTTGTCGACCTCTTCTGTGTCATCATCATACAACTTCATGCTAGGATCCATTGGTGTCGTAGCAGGCCGACATCCTAGCATACCTGTCTCATTCAGTAGATCTGTGACATACTTCCTCTGTGTCATGACTAACCCATCTGGATTTCTAGCAAATTCCAACCCCAGAAAATATCTAAGGACTCCCAAGTCCTTGGTGACAAACTCAGTCCCCAGCTTTTTCTTTGCCTGCTTAATGCCTTGGTCATCATCACCTGTAATCAAGATATCATCAACATAAACCATGATTACAGTAATACCTCTCGCCGTCTTCTGCACGAACAAGGAATGATCAGCATTGGAGCGTTTATATCCTTGTTTCTCAAAAAGGTCTGACAGCTTCTGGAACCATGCTCTGGGGCTCTGCTTAAGGCCGTAGATGGCCTTATGTAATCGGCAAACCTTGGAACACTCCCCCTCAACAGCAAAACCTGGTGGCTGTTGCATATAGACTTCCTCCTGCAGATCACCATACAGAAAAGCATTCTTCACATCCAGTTGATAGAGCGGCCAGTCTCTAGTAACTGCAACTGATAAGAGTATCCGCAGAGTGGAATGACGAGCTACAGGGGAGAACGTGTCAAGGTAATCTACCCCATATGTCTGTGTGAATCCTCTTGCAACTAAGCGTGCCTTGTACCTGTCAATAGAGCCATCTGCATTATGTTTCACTGTAAACACCCATCTGGAACTCACTGGGGTGACATCTGGAGGTATGGTAACCAAGCTCCATGTACCACGAGACTGAAGAGCCGCCATCTCTTCCTCCATTGCTAGCCGCCATCTAGAATCCTGCAATGCCTCATGGTGGTTCCGTGGAATATCTGTAGCTGAGAGTGCCAATGCAAACGTCCTGAATGGTCCAGATAGCCTCTCAAACGAAACCGCAGCTGATACTGGATACTTGGCACAGCTTCTCTTCTGCTTTCGTAGAGCGATTGGGACATCCAGATCCTCTGTAGTAGCACCCTGCTCCTGTACTGCATCCTGCTGAGAAATGTCGTCAGATTCATCAACATTAATATTTTCATTACATACCATAGGCGAGCTAGTTGACTGGTCATGACCATGAGCTTGATTCGGCCGTCGGGTGTAATGGAATGGTAACGGGGATATTATTGGTGGCGGCGGCGGTGGTGGTGGTGGTGGTACTGGAGGTGACGGCTGTGATGTTGTTGGTGACTGCTGTGATGTTGGTGGTGCCATGAATACGGTATCAGGAGACAATGGTGGTGGCAGCATGTTCCCGGATTCTGAAAAATACATGATAGATTCAAAGAATGTAACATCTGCACTGATCATATACCGCCGACGCACAGGGTCAAAACACTTGTACCCCTTTTGAGTTCTGGAGTACCCCACAAAGACGCACTTGACAGCCCTAGGAGAGAGCTTGTCAGAACCGGGCGACAACTGATGGACAAATGCGACAGACCCAAAGACACGAGGGGTAAGAGTGAACAACTCCTTGTCAGGATATATAATTGAGAAAGGAACCTGTTCATTCAAGACAGACGAGGGCATACGATTTATAAGATAACATGCAGTAAGGACTGCATCACCCCAGTAGGTATACGGGACATGACTCTGAATGAGAAGAGACCTTGTAACGTCAAGAAGATGACGGTGTTTTCTTTCTGCAACCCCATTTTGTTGAGACGTATGAGCACAGGATGTTTGGTGAACAATCCCTTTTGAGGAGTAGTATTTGGCTAGATTGTTGGTGCACAACTCTAAGGCATTGTCAGTTCTCATAATTTTGACCGTTGTGGAAAAGACATTCTGAATCTCATTTAGAAAGTGAATAATAATATCTCCAGCTTCAGACTTATTTTTCATTAGAAATACCCATGATGCTCTAGAAAAATCATCGACAAATACAATATAAAACCTGTGCCCCTGATGATCGGGAACACGACTCGGACCCCAGACGTCGACATGAAACAACTCAAACTTGGAGTTACTACTCCGACCTTGACTACTGGGAAAAGAAGACCTGTGATGTTTTCCCAACTGACATGCCTCACACTGGACAGTTGTGTGAGACAGACTATAGGGTAAGACTAGACGCAACTTCTGAAGCGGTAAATGACCGAAGCGCAGATGCCACAGGAGAGGAGATACTTGTTCTGCGGGAGAGGCTGTGATTCCGGCAAACGGGGTCTGGTTCAGACGATAAAGGCCTCCTTGCTCATAGCCATGACCAATCACGTTGCCCGTACGGATGTCCTGAAAAATCAAAGAAGATGAATCAAAAATAGCTCGACAATGGAGATCCTTCGTAATCTGACTAATCGACAACAGATTCATGGAAAAGTGCGGTGCATGTAAAACATTCTTGAGCTGCATCGAGGATGTCAATCTAATCTCCCCCTGACCCGTGATAGGGGAATGAGTGCCATTGGCAATTACTACTGTCCGTCCTGGAGGGATCTGAGTATATCCTGTAAGTAGACTCTGGTCGCCACATAGGTGATGTGTAGCGCCCGAGTCCATGATCCACGGCAATGTATCTGATCTACTACTGTGAAGAGCAAGTGTACTACCTGAAGTACTCGTAGAGGCAGAAGCAGAAGCAGCGGCATCAGTATGATTCTCTGTCGACGGTGCTGGGCCAGATGGTGGTATAATGCCCCTGAGACGGGCAACCAGATCATCAAATCGTTGATCCAGTGTGGATGCAGACGGGGGCTCTATCTGCTCAGCAGCTCGTGCAGATGTAGGAAATCCATGCTTGGAGTAGCATGTGTCTTCAGTATGGCCGACTCTGTGACAATATGAGCATGTTGGCCTAGTGCGACCACCCCTTCCACGGGGAATACGTCCACGGCCCTGGTATTGAGAACCACGGCCTCTGTTGGCTGCCATGGCTGATGGATTCTGACTAGTGGCTGCTGAAGGTACAGTAATCCTGCTCAATCTGTGAAAGGCTTCCTCCATGGGAGGAATAGTCGAGTCCGCCAAAATCTGTGAACGTGCTGCCTCATACTCTGGATCGAGTGCAGCGAGAAACACACCCACCATCGTCGCATTTCTGTATGTCTTCTGCTGCTCTGGTGTGGCGGTAAGAGGTATGAAGCTATGGAGCTTCTCAAACATTCCTCTCAAAGATGTGTAGAGAGAATGTAATGGGCGGCCATTCTGCTTAATTGTGAATATATCATGTTGTAGTTGCAGAATCTTGGTCTCATTCTTCGCCTGGGAATATGTCGCTGCTAGGATATCCCACATGTCTTTGGCTGTGGGTTGATGTAGAATGTCATTGGCGATCTCAATAGCCAATGTGCCAGATAGCCACACCTTTGCATATGCATCGTCAGCCTCCCATGAGGCATGGACTCCAGTCTTCTCTGCAGGCTCGGGCTCTGTGAGAATATGCTTCTTGCCCGTGGACTTCATCATACTCATGAACTACATTGCCCACAATTCATAGTTCGTACCGTCCATCTTGACAATGGGCGCTGGACCACGAAATGCGCCCATGGACGGGATATCTGCCTTGCTTTCTGACATACTGGATACGGAAGACTGGAGCGAACTGCAATAGATAATATTTGTCTACAATGACATAGACGGGATTAGTTGCATGTGTAGACCTCAAGCAACTATCCCCATGGATCTATGCGCGCTACGATCCGCACGCGCACAGGTTTCGATTGTAGAAACCCTTGCGCACGATTGAGATGGTGCCCTAGCGCCCACTATGCGCACAGCACAGGAGATGGACTTCCTATGCGCACAGCACTAGGCCACGGGGGCACAGCACAGGAGAGATATGGCGTTCCCAGGAGAGATTGGCGTTCCCAGGCCTTGCGTCAGGGGTAGAGTCACGCACAGGAGATGTCGCCAGGGGTAGAGTCACGCACAGGAGATGTCGCCAGGGGTAGAGATGTCGCCAGGGGCTTCGTCAGGAGCGATCAGCGGGCTCCAGGGGATGAAGGCTCACGCGCGATCAGGAACGATCAGGAGAAATCGCCCGAGATCGCGCAGGAGATGAGCAGGTGCGCCACGCGCGATGGGGGCGCCACGCGCGATGGGGGCGCAGGAGATCAGCAGGTGCGCCACGCGCAGGAGATCAGGAGCAAGGGCTCCAGGCGCGCGATGGAGGCGCTAGGCGAGGAGGGCTCCAGGCGCGCGCGACGAGGAGGAGGCGCGCCGATCGAGAGAGAGAGAGAGGCCGGCTGGGTGGGGTGGGTTAGGGCTAGGGTTTCGAGAACTCCGGTCTAGGACCGTCGCTCTGATACCATGTTGGGAAACGCGAATGAGATAATCTATTCCATAGCCCTAGGCTCTCTTATATAGGAGAGTAGCCTATGGGTAAATTACATAAAGAGAATGGCAAGAAAATAAAATAACAAAATGATACAAATAAAGCATATGCGTCAACACTCTTATATAGGAGAAAAGTTCTAAGAGAAAATTACATAAGATAGACTAGAGAAATAACAAATATAAATAAAGGCCAAAAGATACATGAATCTCAACACTCCCCCTCAAGTTGGAGCATATATGTTTAACATGCTTAGTTTGGAACAGTAGCAGTGGAAAGGACCCCCTCGCAAGAGCTTTGATAAACATATTTGCAATCTGATCACCTGAAGCAACATGAGAGGTTGACATCAACCCCTTCTGTATCAAATCACGAGTGTAGTAACAATCAGCTTCCATATGTTTTGTTCACTCATGAAAAGATGGATTGTTAGCAATGAATAGTGCCGCTTGATTATCACATTTGAGGTGCATAGGAAGAGGCATGTCAATGGTTAAGTCGGTTAGAACAGACTTGACCCACATCATCTCTGTACTCCCTTATGCCATAGCTCTATATTCGGATTCAGCACTGGACCGAGTAACAACTATTTATTTCTTACTATTCTATGACACCATTGAGCTACCAATGAAAACAATGAAGCCAGAGGTGGACTTCCTATCCTTGGGACACCCAATATAACATCCAGAGATAGTAAGAGACGCATCTCTTCCGAAAAACAGACCTGCACCTGGAGAGGACTTCAGATATCTCAAAATCATATAAACTGTATCCATGTGAACTTGTCTAGGCTGCTCCATAAACTGACTGACTCTACTCACATCAAATGATATATCAGGCCTGGTAATAGTAACATATAACAACTTTCCTGCCAGCTCTCTTTATCTTCTTTTATCCACCTCTTCAGAGTCATCATCATAAAGCCTAGCTTTAGGATCTATTGGTGTCGTGGTAGGTCTGCATCTTGTCATGCCTGTCTCAGATAGCAGATCGGTAACATACTTCCTTTACATCATAACCATACCCTTCTGATTTCGTGCAAACGCCAAACCAAGGAAGTAACGTAGAGTGCCAAGATCCTTGGTTACAAACTGTTGTCCAAGGAAACCTTTAGTTGCATGAATGCCATGTTCATTGCTGCCAGTAACGATGATATCATCTATATAAACTAGAATAACAACAGTACCTTTCTGAGTTCTCTTAATAAAAAGAGAATGATCTGCAGTAGATCTGACAAAACCCTTCTGTTCAATCACCTCTGAGAGCTTCTGAAACCAAGCTCTCAGACTCTGCTTAAGGCCATATATAGCCTTGTGAAGACGATACACCATACTAGACTCCCCCTCAGCAACAAACCCAGGTGGCTGCTGCATGTAGACTTCCGTCTGCAGATCACCATACAAGAATGCATTCTTCACATCTAACTGAAACAACGACCACTCACGTACTCGTGCAACTGCAATAAGAATCCTGTGTGTAGAATAACGTGCAATAGGAGAGAAGGTGTCTTGGTAATCCATCATGTAGGTTTGGGTGAACTCACGAGCAACTAATCCGACTTTATATCTATCCACAGTGCCATCAACATGATGTTTTACAGTAAAAACCCACTTATTGCCAACAACAGACGCAATTGATGGAGCCTGTACAACACTCCATGTGCCCCGAGACTATAAAGCTGCCATTTCCTCCATAGCCAGACGCCACTGGCTACTCTGCAATGCATCTTGATAGGTCCGTGGTATGTCCACAACAGACAGTCCCATAACAAACCGCTGAAAAACCTTGGAAAGGCGTTCCAAGGAAGCATGCGAAGCAAGGGGATGTATAGTTCATGCCCGCTTCTGTCTTCCAAGAGCAATAGGGACATCTCGATTATCATTATGCGCAGAAGGCATATCATCCAAGCCGTCCTGTACCTCAGTATGTACATGCAAATCACTAGTGCCATTAGAAGAACTCAAATGTTCAGAACATACCTTTGACGTGCTGGATGATGGAGGAGGCACATGAGCATGGGGTCAGTGCTGGTAAACCTGCGGATATAAAATAGGTGATGGCGGAGGTGGCGATGGAGGTGGTGAAGAAGGTGGCAGTGGAGGAGACAGAGTACTGGAGGTCGGAGGTAGAGGCATATAAATCTCTTCCCCATACTTTGAAGGAATGAGCTTGTCACCTGTGGGAGAAAAGTACATAATGGACTCAAAGAACGTAACATCTGCACTGACGTAGTACCTTTGTCGTACCAGGTCGAAACAACGATAACCCTTTTGGGTCTTGGAATACCCAACAAACACACATTTGACAGCTCTGGGAGAGAGCTTGTCAAGACCAGGAGACATCTTGATGCAGATTGAAATCGGCGTAGACGAAAAATAGTATTTTTTTATGGTGGATTTTTGGTAGAAGAACGAGATGGGTTGAGAAGAGAAATTGGAAGGGTTGAGAAGAAAAAAACTCGTCGGTAACGAGGGGTTGAAGGAGGAGAACCGCGGAGATCGCGTGGAGAGAGAGAGAAAGGAAGATACTGAGATAAACTCAATTTTTTAATTCATACTTGACTGCCTAAAAATACCGGACTACCATCTCTTTATATAGGAGAGATGGTTTACAAAAATAGTAAACAAATTAAAATTGACAACCAACTTTATCCTAATTGGACTCTGACAACTTCCCATTGACCTCTAATTACTCTAATTAGACTCTAACTAATTAATTGACCAAAATTACAATTAAAATCTACGAAATAAACGTTGAGATCACAGGCGATCTCTATTATTTAATCAGACCATTACGACCACTAAAAACGTAATTAAAATTGACGACTAATTAATTAAATAAATGCGGCCCTATAATTTGCGATCACGCTGCATCACATCTGATGAACAAAAGCTACAGAACCAAAAACACGAGGCGTAAGTGAGAAAAGATCCGTCTCGAGAAACACAATCAAGAATGAGATCTTTTCCCCTAAGAGAAGAAGGCATTTGATTTACTAGGTAGCAAGCGGTTAGAACCGCATCCCCCAGTATGAATGAGGGGCACGACTCTGAATCAAAAGAGTCCTGGTAACGTCCATGGCAGTGTTTTCGTTCAGCCACCCCATTCTGTTGAGAAGTATACGCACAGGATGTCTGATGAACAATACCATAGGATCTAAGGAATTGAGAAAGCTGAGTGCTGCAAAACTCTAGTGCATTATCTGAACGTATAAACTTGACTTTTCCTGAAAAAGTGTTCCTTATTTCATTAATGAAAGACTGAATAACAGGACCAGCGTCGGACTTATTCTTAAGAAGAAGAACCCAAGACAATCTTGAAAACTCATCAACTGCAACAAGATAAAACATATGTCCCTGATGATCTGGGACACGACTAGGACCCCAAAATATCAAAATGAATTAACTCAAACAGACGATGACTACTCTGACTCTGGCGACTCTGAAAGGTAGAGCGATGATGCTTCCCAAGCTGGCAGGCCTCACACTAAAAGGTAGAGCGAGGGAAATCTGTGGAAGAACATGACACAGCTTTTGCAGAGGAAGATGACCAAATCGAAGATGCCACATATAGGGAGACATAGATCCAGTGCGAAGAGAAGAGGCACCAATATAAGGCGATTGCACTAGTCTGTAGAGATCTCCTTACTCACGGCCAGTTCCAATCACCCTGCCCGTTATTATATCCTGAAACACAAGAGTAGATGGATCAAATATGGTACGACAATGTAAATCCTTGGTGATTTGACTAATTGAAAGTAGATTCATAAAAAATTCAGGAGCGTAAAGGACATTTTGATGCCCCATTGTGGAGGTCAACTGCACCTCCCCCTGACCAGTGATCGGAGAGTGTGTCCCATCTGCTATCACAACAGATCGTCCAGGCCGAGTCGAACGAAAAATACTAAACTGCCCTTGTAAATATATTTACCCACTTATGTATCTTTTTGTTATTTTCCTTTCCCGTTGGACTCTTTATGTAATTTACCCATAAGCTACTCTCCTATATAAGAGAGCCTGGGGCTTATGGAATAAACAAGTTCTCTTATTTTCCCAACATGGTATCAGAGCGATGGTCCTAGACCGGAGTTCGTGAGCCAAACCCTAACCCTAGCCCTACCCTCAAGTCTCCGCGCCTCCACGCACCGCCGCGCGCCTCCGCACATCCACCTGCGCATCATCGCGCCTCCGCGCACCCGCAGTGGCAGCGCCGTGCGTCTCCGCGCACGACTGCGCAGCGCCACCGCGTGCTTCAGCGCCTCCGCGTGCATCAGCACGCCTCCTGCGTGCGCCTGAGCGCGCCTTCTGCGTGCGTCTGTGCGCCTTTTGCGTGCGTTTGTGCGCCTGTGCGCACCTTCTGCGTGCGCCTTTGCGCCTGTGCGCGTCTATGCGCCTGTGCGCGCTGGTCCTCTGCAAGCTTTCGCCTGAATGCCTGAGCGCCTGAGCGCCTGTGAGCGCCTATGCGCTGGTCCTCTGCGTACACATCTTTGCATGTGCACATCAGCATGCGCTCGCGTGCTCCTGAGCGCCATCGCACGTGCGTGATCTTTGTGGGTCTCTCGCGTGTTTGATCGTCCAAAGTCAAGCGCGCGTGCCTCCAAAGTAATGGGTTTGGTTCCGTGAAGTCTACACATGCAACTAAACCCGTTTATGTCCATGTAGACGATCATATCTTCAGTCTACTACTCCAGTCTTCTGTTATCAGTATGCCAGAAAGCAAGGCAGATATTCCATCTATAGGCACCTTCCGAGGTCCAGCGCCGATTGTGAAGATGGATGGTTCGAACTATGAACTGTGGGCTATGCAGTTCATGAGTATGATGAAGTCAACCGGTAAGAAACACATTCTTACTGAAGAAGAGCCTGCTGAGAAGACTGGAGTTAATGCCTCGTGGGAGGCAGATGATGCATATGCCAAAGTATGGCTATCTGGAACTCTGGCAATTGAGATTGCCAATGATATTCTTCATCAGCCCACAACCAAAGCAATGTGGGATATTCTGGCTGCCACATATTCTCAAGCGAATAATGAGACAAATATTCTGCAACTCCAGCATGACATATTCAATATCAAGTAGAATGGACGTCCTCTACACTCACTGTACACATCTCTACGAGGAATGTTCGAGAAGCTTTATAGCTTCATGCCCCTGACAGCCATACCAGAGCAACAGAAGACCTACCGGAATGCTACTATGGTAGGAGTTTTCCTCGCTGCCCTTGATCCTGAGTATGAGGCAGCATGGTCCCAGATCTTAGCAGATTCTACTATTCCTCCTATGGAGGAAGCCTTTCACAGACTGAGCCGCATCACTGTTCCTTCTACGACTATGAATCAGACTGCTTCAACTATGGCTGCCAACCGAGGTCGTGGAGGTCACCATCATCAGGCCCGTGGCCGTGGCCCTTGTGGCAGAGGAGGCCGTGTTCGGCCAACGTGTACCTACTGCCATCACACTGGACATACCGAAGACACATGCTACTCTAAGCATGGATTTCCTGCATCTGCACGAGTCGTTGAGCAGATAGAGCCTCCATCTGCTGCTTCTTTGGATCAACGCTTTGATGATCTTGTTGCCCGTCTAAGTGGCATTATTCCTCCATCTGGCCCAGCACCCACTACTGAGAACCAGTCTGATGTTGCCGCATCCACCTCTGCATCTACTAGTACATTAGGTAGCACATATGCATTTACTAGTAGTGGATCAGATACTTTAGCATGGATTATGCACTCTGGCACCACACATCATCTATGTGGCGATCAAAGTCTACTTACAGGATACAGATAGATCCCTCCAGGTCGAACAGTGGTCATTGCTAATGGTACACATTTCCCGATTACAGGTCAGGGGGAGATTAGATTGAAGTCATTTATGCAGCTCAAGAATGTGTTACACACACCTGATTTTTCAATGAATTTGTTGTCTATCAGTCAAATTATAAAGGATTTACAGTGTCGGGCAATTTTTGATCCATCTTCTCTTGTTTTTCAGGACATCCTTACGAGCAACGTGATTGGGCGTGGCTATGAGCAAGGCGGCCTCTCGCCTCAGTCCAGACTCCTTTTGCTGGAACCTCATCTCTACCTGCTGGACCCGGTCTCTCCTCTGCTATGGCACCTGCACTTTGGACATCTACCGCTTCAGAAATTACGTCGTGTGTTACCCCAGGTTTCGCCTCACACGTTTATTCAATGTGAGGCTTGTCAGTTGGGAAAGCATCATCTGTCTACCTTTCCCAGTCGTCAGTGTCGGAGTAGTACCTCCAAGTTTGAGTTGTTTCACGTCGATATCTGGGGTCCGAGTCGTGTTCCTGATCATCAGAGACCAATGTTCAGGAAGGCGGTATGCGGTATTCAGTCGGAGAGGTCACTGCATAGAGAGTATGCGGTATGCGGGAGAGTATGCGGGGAGTATGCGGTTTTATGCGGTTTGGTATTTTTTATTATTAAAAATATAATTAATGTTTTAATATCATGTTAATATCATCTAAATATATATCTCTTGATTATAATAATAAAGAATTGAAGGTACAAGGAACAAAACTATTGGAATAAAAAGTAATATAGAGTCAAATGAGCAAAAACATCAATCGAAAGAGCGTTAAGTCGGGTGTTCGAGTTTAAGATAGAGGTCCAGAAAATGTTTATTTGAAAATCGGCCGCATACTCGGCCGCATATACGGTATACTCGGCCGAGTATGCGGCCTGACCGCCTAGTGGCTGATTTGGCCATACTCGGAGCGCCAAGGCTTCCGAGTAAGAGTATGCGGCCGAGTATACGGTATACTCGGCCGATTTTCTGAACACTGTCAGGGACCCATGTTTTATATAGTTATTGTGGACGATTTCTCTCATGTGTCATGGGTATTTTTGTTAAAGAATAAATCTGAAGCAGGGAATATTATCATCAATTTTCTTAATGAGATTCGTAATGTTTTTTCTGCATCTGTTAAAATTGTGAGAAGTGATAATGCCCTGGAATTGTGTTCATGGTCCTATCCAGTTATTTCTCATCCCAAGGATCATCCTCCAGACATCGCTTGTGCCTATACCTCCCAACAGAATGGGGCCACTGAAAGGAAACATCGCCATTTACTGGATGTAACCGGTCGCATCTTATACAGAGTCATGCTCCTCATTCTTTCTGGGGTGACGCTGTTCTTACAGCATGTTACATAATCAATCGTATGCCGTCATCTGTTCTAGGTGAGAAGATCCCTTTCTCTCTTATCTTCCCTGGAAAAGAATTATTCTCCCTTACTCCTCGTGTGTTCGGTTCGATTGCGTTTGTCCACCAGTTGTGTCCCGGGACTGGCAAGCTCTCTCCTAGGGCTGCCAAGTGTGTCTTCGTTGGGTACTCCAGAACTCAGAAAGGGTACACGTGTTATCATCTATTGCGCAGGCGGTACCTTGTCAGTGCATATGTTACATTTTTTGAAACTGTTATGTAATTCTCAGCCTCAGGTGATCAGTTGATACCCCCCGCTAATATTGATGCCATTTACATGTCACCACCACCACCATCACCACCATCACCACCACCACCATCACCAATACCACCACCGCACGATTGGGTCTGCGGGTAGAGTGCTTATTGCTTGGAAGGAATCAGCCTTCGCTCTGCGGGCAGAATTGAGGGGCTCTCATGTCCTCACGGTGCTTTTGGAGAGCTTTAGCTCGGGTTCCATGGTTGCACTATCATGTGTTTATGGGTCGTGTCAGGCTTCAGTGCGTCATCAGCTGTGGGCAGATCTAAGAGCTGCTAGGGATGCTTTCCAGGGCAGCCCTTGGTTGGTAGGAGGTGATTTTAATGTTACGATGTACTCTACGAACAGACCGAGACTGAGGGATGGGCAGGATCCGGGCTCAGAGGACTTTGTGGAGGTGGTCGATTCTCTAGAACTGAAGTTATGGACGCAACTGGCGTTAAGTATACTTGGAGAAATGCTGGCTTCCGGTCTCGCCTGGATCGGTTTCTGGCGTCGATAGAGTTGTTGGAAGTATTCCCTTTGTCATTTGTCGCTAGCAGGCTGAGGACAAGGTCGAATCACACTCCCATACTGTGGGACTCTGGTGATCCCTCAGCCCCGCGAGATTTCTTTTTAGTACGAGAAGGCTTGGTTGTTAGAGGACTCCTTCAGGGAGTTGGTGGCGTCGCATTGGGCTGCTGTGCATATTGTTGGGTTGGCGGCTTCGAGGTTTGTACAGAAGCTGGGGTCATTGCGGACTCGGCTATGCGAGTTTAAGAGAGATTCGGAGAGAGGCCCGCCGCGCGGCCAGAGGAGCAGCGGAGATGGAGGTTAGCGAGTTGGACAGCTTGGAGGACGAGAGGCCATTGATGAGGAACAAATTAAGGCAGAGAGCAGATGCACATAGAAAGATACTCGAGGAGGACAGGAAGAGAGTGACATAGTGGAAGCAGAGATCCAGGCACAGATGGATTAGAGAGGGTGATGCCAATACGACATTTTCCCACCGTGTAGCTAGTGCCAGGTGTCGGGGAAACACCATCAGATCAGTGGTGATTGGCGGGGTTAGAGTGGATGGCAACATGGAGATGAGGAGAGCAATTGTAGATCATTTTCAGGAGGTCTCTTCGAGGGGGGCGAGCAGGCGGTTGAGGTGGACTGGTTTAGGTGCCGCACAGCTATCGGAAGCCCTTGCATCCAGTTTGACTCAGGAAGTGACCAGGGAGGAGCTAAATGCGGTAGTATGGGATCTCAACGGGATAACGCGCTGGGGCCAGACGGTTTCCCTATTTCCTTTTACAAGGAATTCTGGGATTCAGGGGGAAGGGAGGTGTTTAAGGTTATGGTGGAATGCTGCCACCACAATACGGGCTTTGAACGGGTAAATAAGGCGCTGGTGGTCCTACTGCCTAAGCGGGAGGGTGCTGAACAGAAGAGTTTCAGCCTATTGCAGTCTCCAACGCGCTTTACTTGATTGTGACGAAGGTATTCACGACGAGGTTAAGCAGAGTGCTTGAACACATTATCTCCCCTTTTCAGTCGGCATTCGTTCCGGGGAGGCAAATAGTGGACTGCTTAGTAATGGCATCTGAGATTGTTGCTGATTGGAAGAGGGGTGGGGAAGAAGGCGTTGCTATGGAAAGTGGATTTTGCAAAAAGCTTATGATACGATACTGGCAGTTCCTCTGGGCGGCAATGATAGGAGGGGCTTCCCGCGCTCTGGATATGTTGGATGAAGCGCTGTGTGACCACTGCGTCTATGACGGTCCTCGTGAATGGGCGCCCGGAGGGGGGGTTCTTCCAACCGCAGAGGGGAGTGAGGCAGGGTTGCCCTCTTGCTCCATTGCTCTTTATCATTGCCTCGAACGTTCTGGCTTGTATGGTGGACCGGGTGCAGCACAGTGGGATCAGTTGTGGTTACTCGAGAGATGAGTTGAGAATCCCTCTGATTCAGTATTGCTGATGACACTATTTTCTTCATTGAGGGGGTTAATGAGGAGGCCACTGGCATGGCAGCTACGCTCGAGCTTTTTAGTGAGATGTCGGGGTTGGTTCAAAATCCAGTAAGTCCAAGGTTGTTCCGTTCTCATTATCAGACGAGGAGGCAGTTTGCTGTGGGCACGTGCTGGGAACGCGTGCACCGATCTCCCCATTCACTATCTAGGTATTCATCTTGCCGCTGGCAGGGCCAAGCTGGCGGATTGGTTGCCTCTGGTCGAGAAGCTGGAGAGGAGGCTTACAGGGTGGAAGTCCGCGGTCCTCTCTAAAGGAGGGCACCTTGTGCTCCTGAAGGCGGTGCTCTCAGCTATACCGATTTACTTCACCTCCACGAGGCTCATGCCGACGGGTATTAGAAGGAGGTTATTCTCTGGGACAAGAGCGGCCAAGACTCTACCGGTATGCACCTGGTCAATTTGGGACACTATCACGCTTCCGAAGTGCGAGGGCGGGCTAGGAATCAGAAAGCTGGACGTGTTGAATGACGCACTATTGCTGAAGTGGGTAGGCAGGATATGGGGAAGTTGTGGCGATCTGTGCACTTCCCTTATTCGTCGGATTTATGCGGTTTCTGGTGCTGCGCCGGAGGCCAGTGGCAGCGGGCTAAGGTCCTCGCCCCTATAGAAGGGTATTATGGCAGTGGTCCCCAGATTCCGGGCATTGCTCAGACTGGTGCTGGGGAATGGGGAGAGCTTTGCTTTTTGGAGAGATGACTGGGCTGATAAGGGAGCTCTGTGTGAGCGCTTCCCGCGTTTGTTTGCCTGTGGCTGCAGATCCAGAGGTACATGTTTCCCATTGTTGGGCGGATGGGAAGTGGATGCCACTTTTTCGTTCCAATTTTTCGGATCAATGCATGGAGGATTTTCTGCTTATGCTTGACTCACCAAGGGAGGTGAGGGGCCCCTCCCAACAGTGTACATTGTGATCTTGGGCGTGGGGGTAATGTCTCGATGAGAAAGACATATTTAGCGATTTGCAGGCCTCCACCTTCTCTTTCGGTTGAGATTGCGAGAGACTGCGGTTTCTTCTGGGGACTTGGCCTTCTTGAGAGGATTGGCTTTTTCTTATGGTTGTTTAGGAGGAAGAGGCTGATGACGTGAGATCGGTTGCCAGACGCTTGGGACGGTCTCTGATAGATGCCTTCTGTGTGATATGGAGATTGAGACGGTGGTACATTTCTTTTTCAGTTGTCAGGGCGCGAGTCAATTTGGGAGGACTCTGAGCTAGGCTGGGTCCGTACGGAGAACCTTGCTTCTTTCTGTGAAAGCTTGATAGCGGCCAGGAGTCAACCAAGGAGGGAGATGCTTCGCCCTATCGCCATGATTTGGGCAGTTTGGTTGGCCAGGAATGCTCTTGTGTTCTCTGGGCAAAGGTTTTATAGGGAAAACATTTGTATCCAGGTGTCGGGGTTGTTAGACTTGTGGCTCTGATAGAGCTTCTTTGTATAGTTGTATTTTTCTCGCTTTTTATTAATGCATATCTAGGGTGAACACCTATGAGTGATTCCCCCTTGCTTGGCTTAAAAAAAACACAATTCTTATTTTTCCCAACATGGTATCAGAGCGGCGATCCTAGACAGGAGCTCTCGTACCGAACCCTAAACCTAACCCTCCACCTTCAAGCCGCCTAGGGCTCGACCCTCTGTGCGCCGCCTCGGCCCCGCCCTTCCGCCACGCGACTTAGCCTCGCCCTGCTTAGGATCGGCCCCGCCGTACGTCTCGGCCTTGCCCCCTCACCGTGAGCCTTGGCCCCGTTGTGCTCCTGTGCCCTAGGGTCCCGCCGTACGCTGATCCTAGGTGCACCCGTGTGCCGCTGCCATCCCTAGGGTCCCGCTGTCCCTAGGGTTCAACCGTTCCCTGTCTAAGGAGCCCTTCGCCCGCCATCCAGGTTGATGGGTTTGGTTGTGTAAGTCTACACATCCAACCAAACCTCGTCATGTCAGTGTTGACAAAGGTTTATCTTGTCTACAACCCTTGTTGTCTCCAGTCATCATGTCAGAAAGCAAAGTAGAGATCCCCAACACAGGCGCCTTCAAAGGTCCTGCACCTATTGTGAAGATGGATGGGTCCAACTATGAGTTATGGGCCATGCAGTTCATGAGCCTAATGAAATTGATGGGTAAGAAACATATTCTTATCGAGGACGAGCCAACGGAGAAAACAATGTTGTATGCCTCATGGGAGGCTGATGATGTATATGCTCAGGTTGGTTATCTGGTACTTTGATTCCAGACATTGCTAATGATGTTCTGCACCACCTACGGCCAAAGCCATGTGGGATATCCTTGTTGCTATGTATTCCCAATCCAAGAATGAGACAAAAATCCTGCAACTCCAGCATGACATCTTCACGATAAAGCAAAATGGTCGACCCCTGCATGCTCACTACACTGCATTGTGGGGAATGTTTGAGAGGCTTCATAGTTTCATGCCTCTCACAGCTACTCCAGAGCAGTTGAAGACATATCGGAATGTCACGATGGTGGGAGTCCTTTATAGCCTCTCTTGACTCACAATATGAGGCCGCTTCTCAGATTCTAGTAGATGCTATCATTCCTCCCATGGAGGAGGCGTTTCAGAGATTGAGCCGAATCAACATCTCAAGTCCTACTACCGTGCCAAATTCTTTTGCTATGGCGGCCTCTCGCGGAAGAGGCAACCCATCTCATTTTCGTTGATGCGGACCACGTGGTAGGGTTGGCCGTGGTCGTAGATCGCAGTGCACTTACTGTCATCGGACTGGTCATACAGAAGATACATGCTACTCCAAGCATGGTTTCCCAGCATCTGCCCGTGCCGCAGAACTGATTCAGCATCATGGTGCTACACCCGCGCCAAATCCACGATATGAGAACTTGTGTCTCGACTGCGTGATATCATGCCTCCAGCTAGTACTCCTCTACCTTTTTCAGAGAGCAGCTTGGGCGTTGCTGCGACTACAGAAGCTAGTTCCTCAGGTAGTGCTCATACTTCTACTTTCTACCAGGGTTCAGGTACCTCAGAATGGATTGTAGATTCAGGTGCCACACATTATTTGTGTGGAGACATACATCAGCTCACATCCTACAAGCAAGTTCCCTAGGAAAGACAGTGATCATAGCAGATGGGACTCATTCTCCCATCACAGGACAGGGACAGATTGCCTTAACACCTTCTATGCAGTTGCAGAATGTGCTTCATGCTCCTAATTTCTCAATGAATCTACTGTTTATTAATCAACTTACTAAGGATTTACATTGTCGAGCGATATTTGACCCATAATCTCTTGTGTTTCAGGACATTTTCACGTGCAACGTGATTGGACATGGCTGTGAGCAAGGTGGGTTGTATCGACTGGTCCATACACCTTATGTTGGAGCATCATCTCATTCCACTGGACCTGTCTCTCCTTATCTATGGCATTTGCGCTTTGGTCATCTTCCGTTTCAGAAACTGCGTCAAGTCCTTCCTCAAATTTCACCCCGCTCGTCGTTCAATTGTGAAGCTTGTCAGTTAGGGAAGCATCATCGGTCCGTCTTCCCTAGTCGTCAGAGTCGGAGCAGTAACTCTCCATTTGAGTTTTTTCATATTGATATTTGGGGTCCAAGTCATTTTCCCGATCATCAGGGACACATGTTCTATTTAGTGCTGTGGATGATTTTAGTCATTTGTCTTGGGTTTTCCTGTTTAAAGAATAAATCTGAAGCGGGCAACACTAATTATGAATTTTATTAAAGAAGTGCAGAATATATTTTTTTCTTTTTCTGTCAAAATTGTGCGAACTGATGATGCCCTTGAATTATGTACTTAAACATTATCTCAATTTCTTTCATCTCGTGGCATTCTTCATCAAACGTCCTGTTTCTACACGTCCCGACAGAATGGTGTTGCGGAAAGAAAACACCGCCACCTTTTTGATGTCGCGCGTACGCTTCTTATCCAGAGTTGTGCTTCGTACTCGTTCTGGGCGATGCAGTTCTCACTGCTTGTTACCTCATTAACCGCATGCCCCTCGTCTGTGTTGGGGGAGAAGATACCTTTCTCCCTTGTCTTTCCTGATAAGGAGTTGTTCTCCCTTACTCCTCGTGTCTTTGGGTCCGTTGCATTCGGTCACCAAATATTTCCAGGGATTGACAAGCTCTCTCCTAGAGCTATCAAATGCTTTTTTGTCGGGTATTCCATGACTCAAAAGGGGTATCGTTGCTATGATCCGTTACGTCGAGGATGTTATATAAGTGCAGATGTCAC
Source organism: Ottelia alismoides (assembly GCA_037367405.1). Classification (NCBI taxonomy): domain Eukaryota; kingdom Viridiplantae; phylum Streptophyta; class Magnoliopsida; order Alismatales; family Hydrocharitaceae; genus Ottelia; species Ottelia alismoides. Next base: position 165,195 of record JAZKJV010011425.1, read on the forward strand.
GCTTTTTGAGTCAGTCATGTTCTTCTCTCCTACAGGTGATAGGTTGGCGCCATCAAACATAAATGATGAGATCTATATTCCTCCTCCACCCTTGTATGCACCACAACAAGCTCATAAACCTCCACTACCATCCCCACCACCGCCACCACCTCCACCATCGCCACCACCTCCACCACCTTCCATGTCTTTGGTTCCTCCTCTACCACTCCATTACAGTCGACGGCAAGCCCTTGCTCATGATCATGGTCAATCATCAAGCATGCCCCAGGTTTGTTCTGATAGCATTAATTCTAATGATGGGACTGATGGTATTTCTCAGCAGGAGCAGGCAGGGGATGACACAGATGGTGGTACAGCTGATGCAGAACTTGATTTGCCTATTGCGTTGAGAAAGCGAAGAGGTCATGTGCGTCATATCCGATTGCCTCTCATGTTACCTTTGATCGTCTGACAGGAGATTTCAGGAGGTTTTTAGTTGCTTTATCCGCTGTGAACATTCTACAGACTCACCAGGAGGCATTTGTTCCAGCTCCTACTGGGGCATCTATTGTGAGTTGCAAGTGGGTTTTTACGGTGAAGCAAAATGCAAATGGCGGTATTGATAGGTACAAGGCTCGACTGGTTGCTCGGGGCTTTACTCAAACGTACGGGGTAGATTATCTTTACACGTTTTCTCTTGTTGCTCATCATTCTACCTTACAGATTTTTTTATCAGTTGCTGTGATTCGAGATTGGCCCTGTTTCAACTGGATGTCAAAAATGCTTTTTTATACGGTGATCTTCAGGAGGAAGTGTACATGCATCAGCCACCTGGGTTTACTGCTGAGGGGGAGTGTGTACAGGTATGCAGGCTTCATAAGGCAATCTATGATCTGAAGCAGAGCCCGAGAGCTTGGTTCCAGAAGCTCTCAGATTTGTTTGAGAAGCAAGGGTTCAAAAGGTCGAATGCAGACCATTCTCTCTTTGTACAGAGGACATCCAGAGGTACGACTGTTATTATGGTGTATGTTGATGATATACTTATTACAGGAGATGATATGCATGGAATAAAAAGAGCAAAACAATTCTTGGGCCACGAATTTCGTTACCAAGGAGCTAGGAGTACTTAGATATTTCTTGGGATTGGAGTTTGCTAGAAATGAACAAGGACTTGTGATGACTCAGAGGAAATATGTCACTGACTTGCTAAGTGACACATGTATGCTTGGATGTCGACCTGCTTCTACACCCATGGATCCAAGCATGAGGATGCATGATGACGATACTAAGGAGGTTGACAGGAGGAGATAGGGGGAACTGGTAGGAAGGCTCCTTTATGTTATTATTACCAGACCAAACATTTCATTTGCAGTAAATAAAATGAGCCAGTTCATGGAGCAACCTCGTCAGGTATACATGGATGCTATACATATGATACTAAGGTATCTTAAGTCATCTCCAGGTGCTGGATTGATGTTTAGGAAGAAGGGCACTATTACTATCTTAGCAAACACAGATGCAGATTATGTAGGGTGCCCACTGGATAGAAAGTCTACATCAGGCTTTGCTATATTTGTTTGGGAGTCACTTGTCTCATGGAAGAGTAAGAAGCAAAATGTAGTTGCGAGATCCAGTGCTGAATCGGAGTATAGAGCTATGGCCCAAGCATGTGCAGAAGTGATATGGGTTCGCGCAGTTCTGAGAGATCTACATATAGATGTTCCTCTTCCCATGTCACTAAAATGTGACAACAAGGCTGCATTATTGATTGCAAATAACCCTGCATTTCACGAGAGGACAAAGCACATTGAGGTTGATTGCCATTATATCCGTGATATGATCCAGAAAGGCTTCATTTCTACAACCCATGTTAGCTCAGGAGACCAAACGGCAGACATTCTTACCAAAGCTTTACTTCGGGGTCCCTTCCAGAAGTGCTATTCCAAGATGAGCATGATAGATATATATGCTCCATCTTGAGGGGGAGTGTAGAAGTTTATTTTATGTTCTTGTATCTTTTATCTATTTTTCCTTTTGTTTGTCTACCGTATGTAATTTGCCCATAGGCCTCTCCCTATATAAGAGGGTTTAGGGCTCAAGGGAATAAACACAACTCTTATTTTTCCCAACACGCACAAAGATTGGTCTGCCTGCATGTAATTTTACCGTAATTGCGGTGTGCACCTCCTGGGTGCCCACCCTCATTTCTCTCAACAACAACAAAGATGTTGTAGAAGAATACAAGATGAATTATAAAGGCCAACATATTTATGTGGTTTAAAAGGTTGTCATTATAAACAATAGTACACGACTATTATAGATCCACATGCTTAGACAAACTCTTGAATTAGATGAATACAATCCAGATCTGTTGCCATATGGATTTTGACAGGAGCCAATTGTCCACTAAAATGACACAACTCTCAACATACGTCTATAGCTATTTCCCCTTCTATGTCAACATCAAGTGTCCGTGAAGGTGCTACATGTGTACTAGAAATTTCTAAGACGCGTTAAGTAGAGGAGTGTTGTTTTTTAATGTTACCGCGATCATGTAAGAATTTCTTAATAGAAATCTTCAACAAGCTTATAATATAAATTGATGCAGAAGATTGTAGCTCTCTCTGTATCTTAGCCAATCGTTGACTTGTCATTTCTACATTCATTATCTAAAAAATTACTGCAGAACTTATCAAGGCTCGACACATCCCTGCTTTTAAAAGGCTAAGATGCCACAAAGTTTGAGTTTATTACCTAATCTATGAAAAAAACCACATTGTAAGGCTCTTTATAGTTCACAAATCTTTTATCTTGCTTCACATTTCTCTTATTCCTCTTTCAATTGTTCAAAAGAAAAATGCTCGCATTTGGCACTGGATTATCTGGTAAAATTTCTGGAGATGCACCTTGATTTTTTCCATGATAAGTATGATAACAACAGGATCTCCCCAGGTTCCTTGGCGGGTTCCTTGTGGAGGAGTTTGCTATGGAGATGGGAACCTCGTTTTTATTTCAAATGACTGGCATACGGCATTGCTACCTGTTTATCTCAAGGCATACTACCGTGACAATGGAATAATGTTATATACCTGTTCAGTTCTAGTGATACCAATATAGCACATCAGGTTTGCTTCTTGAACTTCAACAGGATTGAGTTATTGGAATAATGATATATACCTCAACAGTTCTAGTGATACCAATATAGCACATCAGGTTTGCTTCTTGAACTTCAACAGGATTAACAGGGCGGCGGCGGAGGATGTCATTGCGCTCCTTGATCGGGCTAAGAATGATAGGGACCTGTTTCCTGAGGAACTTCATGAGCGACTAGCTGCACAAAATCAGGTCGCGGCGAAGGACAAGAAAAGGAACATTGAGTGGCGTCAGCGGTCGCGTATGAAATGGATCAAAGAAGGTGATGCCAATACGGCTTTTTTTCACCGTGTGGCTAGCAGTAGAAAGCGCTTTAACACGATACGCTCTCTTTCCATTAATGGTGCTCATTTTTGTGGGGAGAGGGAGCTGGGGCTCACCATTGTTGATCACTTCAAGCGCTTTTCGGCGAGTCGCTCCCCGCGCAGATGGCGTTGGCTGGGTCTTGGGGCGCCTTCCTTGTCGGCCTCGGACTCTGAGGCCTTGACTCGGCCAATTTCTTTGGAGGAGGTTAAGGAGGCAGTGTGGGACTTGAACGCTGATGGGTCCCCGGGCCCTGACGGGTTTTCGGTGGCGTTTTATCGTGATTTTTGGGAGGTGATGGCCAATGATGTTATGGAGGTAGTGTCCGAATTTTGCGTTAGGAATTCTGGTTTTGATAGGATTAATAGGGCCATCATTGTCTTGATCCCTAAATCCTCAGCGGTGCAACGTATCGAGGACTACCGTCCTATCTCGATCTCTAACGGTATTTATCTTATCGTTGCTAAAGTCTTAGCTAGACGGCTTGCTCGTGTACTGGACTCACTTGTTTCTCCGGCCCAGGCTGCCTTCATTCGGGGCAGGCAGATTTCGGATTGCATCGCGGTAGCCTCTGAGCTGGTCGCTGATTGGAAGAACTCTGACAAGAAGGGAGTACTTTGGAAGATCGACTTTGCGAAGGCATACGACTGCCTGGAGTGGCGGTTCTTGTGGTCGGTTTTGAGAAGGCGGGGATTCCCTGAGGTCTGGATTTCGTGGATGCGTCGGTGTGTGACCACCGTATCCCTCTCTGTGTTGGTTAATGGTCGGGCGGTTGGGGGCTTCTTCCAGCCGAGAAGGGGGGTGCGCCAGGGGTGTCCCCTCGCTCCCCTCCTCTTTGTGTTGGCTTCGGATGTCCTGGTGCATATGGTGGAACGTGTGATCGAGGCTGGGCTGTCAAAAGGGTTCTCTAAGGGCGCCCTGCGCGTGCCCTTAATCTTATTCGTGGATGATACTATTTGCTTCATTGAGGGCGGCCCTTCTGAGGTCTCCGGTATGGCGGTCACTCTTGACTTGTTCAGCGAATTATCAGGGCTGTTGATAAATGGCAGTAAATCCGAGGTGATCCCCTTCGGGATGTCGCAGGCGGAGGCGGTGGAGTGCGGCCGGTTGTTGGGGTCTCCTCCAAGTGAGCTTCCTTTTGATTACCTGGGCTTGTCGCTGGTGGTGGGCCGAGTCAGGCTTCGGGATTGGCGCTTGATTGTTGAAAGAGTGGAATTGCGCCTTGCTGGCTGGCGCGCGGCGCTGCTTTCTAGAGGGGGTCGTCTTGTTCTTCTCAAGGCGGTGCTTTCCTCGATTCTGATTTTCTTCCTATCGATTTGTCGCATGCCGATGGGGATTCGTCTGCGACTTGAGCGTTGTATGCGCCGCTTCTTGTGGGGAAGGAAGGGGGAGGGGGGTAGGGGTTGCATCTTGTGGCCTGGGATGAGGTTACTAGGGCCAAGCGGGAAGGTGGCCTGGGTGTGCGGAGGCTGGAGGTTGTTAACGATGCTCTTCTACTCAAGTGGGTGAGCAGAATTTGGGGTCAGGGTGATAACTTCTTCATTACAGTTCTCAGGGAGTTCCTGGGTGAAGCGAGGTTGGGGATGGTGCGGGGGGGGGGGGGGGGTGAGATCGGTCGCCATTCTCTGTTTTGGCGTAATGTGCTGGATGCTTTTGCTAGGAATGTTTCGTTCTTTAGGCCGGTGCTGGGGAAGGGGGACTCTTTTAAATTTTGGTTTGACGATTGGTCGAGAAGGGGTTCTTTGAAGGAGCGCTTTCCCCGGTTGTTTGCATTGGCGGCTGACAAAGATGCTTCGGTTGCTTCCTGCTGGTTGGATGGCTGCTGGTGTCCGCGTTTTCTCGCGAATTTCTCGGACCAGCGGCTTGATGATTTTGTTTCTCTTTTGGACGCCATCTGTGACTCTGACCGGCCTAATGATGGGCATGATCATTGGACTTGGAAGGACGGCACCTTCTCCACGAGAAAAGCGTATCGGGCGTTGGATCCACCCCCTCCGGCCGGGGCCGATCTCCTCGTGCGCGATTGTAGTTTTTTTTGGAGTCTGAGGCTTCCTAAACGCATTGGCTTCTTTTTTTGGCTTCTTCGCAGAAGGAGGTTGTTAACGCGTGATCGCTGCGCTAGATTCTTGGTTAACATCGGTACTAATTGTGTCCTTTGTGATTCAGAGGTGGAAACAATTGATCACTTATTCTTCGGCTGCCACATGGTCCGAGGGATCTGGGATGATCTAGATTGGGTGAGATCGGATGACCTGTCTGCTTTCTGCGAGATATTGTTGTACAACAGGAACAGGGATAGGAGGGACATCTTGGCCCCGATTGCAAGACTGTGGTGCATATGGCTGGGAAGGAATGAAGCCCTTTTCTCAGGCCAACGATTCTACCGGGATAACGTTCTTATCCATTGTTCGCGTCTTCTGGATGACTGGTGTGCGGTGTAGGCCGCAATTTGTTTTTTCTAGGGGTGATGGTGTATTGTTGTTTATTCGTTTTTTCTGACGGGTGCAATACTGTATTTTTTTCTTCTCATTCTCTGTAATATTCTTTTCTTACTTTTTTAATATATTGGGGCGAACACCGTTGAGTGTCTCCCCCTTTTTTTGAGCTTCAAAAAAAAAGATTGAGTTATTGGTCATTAATCCATATATAGTATACTGTCACAATCTAAAATTTGAATGGTAGTTACATGATGGAAAATGCTTCTCTATGAACAAAGGCGTTCCCTAGTGAATTGCATCTTAATAAAAAAATAAAATTAAATTAAAATAAATGAAAAATAATAAATTGGGCTGCATTATCATCATTTTTAAAGGGAGATCACTCCAAAAGGGGTCTATTTTTTATCAGTCAGTTGGTTTTGGAATAGCTTCTCTTCAATCTGTCATTTCTAATTGAAATAAGGTTCTTCATCAAGTTGGTTAGGGCGGTTCATTCAATTTGAAAATCCAGATATTCATTACAGATTATAATTACATGGAATTTTCTAGAACTTCCATCTTTAGTTTTCCAACTAAAATTCCCAAACCTCCAATGGGAATCAATGAGATAGCTTCTTCCATTTTTTGGGTTTTATCACTTACTAAAGTTTTACAAAGATTATGCCTGAGGACCTGGAAAACTATATTTTATATTTCTACTTCACAGTCTCTAATAATTTAAGCGATTAACCTCAAAGAGAACGAGTATCAACATTATTTAGCATAGTGAAAGTCAGAAACCATATTGAAATCGAGCTAAAAATTAATTTTCTATGTATTAACAACTGGGTTGACTGCTGCACTTGCTGTCCTCGCCAACACATTGGGGGCAATTTCTTGATACTCCACTTTGATTCACAGGGGTAATAGAAAGAAATCTCCCATGTCCATTAAATTGTTGACTTCGATGGTTTTAAAACATTAAGATCTTTGCAGGGCCGTGGCCTAATTGAAGACATCAAATATGTAGATTTGCCGGACCAGTACCATGATTTATTCAAGCTTCATGACCCATTTGGTGGCAATCACCTCAACATCTTTGCAGCTGGTTTAAAATGTGTTGACAGGATAGCAGCTGTAAGCCATGGTTATTTATGGGAGCTGAAAACACCAGAAGGTGGATGGGGCCTCCACAACATCATAAATGAGAATGATTGGAAGCTCCACGGAATTGTGAATAAAAATTGACACAAATGAGTGGAATCCTGAAGTTGATATCCACCTAAAAACAGATGGTTATATTGATTACACTCCATAGAAATTTAAGTCTGGAAAGGCACAATGCAAGGCTGCACTACAGATAGAGCTTGGTCTGCTGGTTTGCGAAGTTCCTTTGATTGGGTTCATTGGAAGGTTGGACCACCAGAAGGGCGTCGACATCATTGGGGACGCCATCCCCTGGATGGTCGGCCAGGATATGCAACTTATCATGCTGGGAAGTGGAAGGCCAGACCTTGAAGAAATGCTAAGGAAATTTGAGTGCCAGCATCATGACAAAGTACGTGGATGGGTTGGATTCTCTGTTAAGACAGCACATAGGATAACTGCAGGCAGTGACATTTTACTGATGCCATCAAGGTTTGAGCCATGTGGACTGAACCAATTATATGCCATTGTTGAGTTATTATACTTATATGGGTAAACGGATCTTTGGATGAGAGACTGTTTACCCATCCTCTATATAGTGTACTCATCCCTCCTCATTTGAAAATAATTTTTAGTGAAGAGAGCCCTAATCTCTAGTGAGGGAGATTAGGGATTGAGAGCCCCTGTGGTGTTTGATTCTAGCATGGTATCAGCGCCTCGTTGAGGCATATGATTGTGTTTTCTGCTGCTCGAAGTGCTGGAAATTGGTTCCACTATGCTGGATTTTGTCTTTTGGTGGTGATTTTTTGATTTCTCTCGTCGCCGGTCAACCATATTGCGTTGCGGCAACCGGTCCACGCATTGTGGAGTTGTGGTGAAGGTCTGAATCCACCCGCAACAGGCTGTTGCTGCTGCTGCTATCGTGTTTTTTGGCATCTAAATTGATCCGAACTCCATTGGTGTTGTGAGGTAAGTTCCCTGGTTGTTGGGGGAACAACCCTTGGTGTGAGCTTTGTGCTCTTAAGTGCTGTTGTGGGCGTAAAACCCATTTCTTGGGGACATTTTCTGCCCCTCTTTTGCATGAGAAAATTGGGTTGTTTATTGTTGTCTATCAAGTGTTCGACAAAAAGCCACAAAGAGCCTCGTTGAGATCTTATGTGTTTCAAATTCTTTGTGCTGAACTGCTACTCCTATTGTACTCAATGTGTATGATTAAATGTCTGTGAGAGATAGTCAAAGTCTAAAGACTACGAATTTTCTTGTAAATGTTTCTATGATGCTTGGAGCATCCACAGAACTCGACTCGACAAAAGATACCATTATGGAGTTGCAGACCTTCTTGAAGTAATCATTTACGAAAGAACACGTCTCCTTGCAATCGGCAGACAATGGTTCAACTTTTAATATAAGGAGAACTAACAATACTTGCTCTATCAAATCTGAGTGGATTATGGACAATGGTGCTGCCGATCACATGACATGTGATCATAGAATGTTTCATGACTACATGTTGTCGTCTGGAAGAGAGAAAGTTACAGTTGCAGATGGGTTTCCAACTACTGTTGCTGGAAAAGGAATGATTTCTATTGTTAATCGTTTCCTCCTTACCGATGCACTTCACGTCCCCGATTTCCCAATAAATCTTTTGTTAGTCAGTAAGATTACTAAAGAATTGCACTGCATGCTGATTTTTTATCATAATTCGTGTGTTTTAGAAGACTTATAGATAGTGAAGAAGATTGGAATTGGATTAGTTGAGGTGGATTATATCGTCTTCCAGCTCGGGTGGGTCAAGCCCTTACATCTGTGATGAAATTTTGCTTTGAAAGGACGATTCTACTTTAGTACGAAAATGGCATGGGCATCTTGGTCATATCCATTTTTCTTCTCTACATAGGTTGATGCCTGAGATATTCTCTGGATTGTCTGAGCATGATTTACAATGTGAGGTTTGCCAATTTACAAAGCAAACACGAACTACATTTCTCACATCTACTGGTAAATCTACTTATGCATTCGAATTGGTGCATTCTGATGTTTGGGGTTCGTCAGGTGTGAAGAGCATGGGTGGCCATATGTATTACATCACTTTCATTGACGATTTTTCATGGAGTACTTACGTGTACCTTTTAAAAAATAGAAGTGAAGTTCATGTTGCTGTAAAGAACTTTATAAATATGGTAAGCACTTAATATGTAACAAGAGTAAGAACGCTTGCTAAGTAATACATTTTTTTTGAGAAGCTGCTAAGTAGTACATGGAAAGTTCCCTACATGTTTTTCTTGATGAGAAGGGTATCATCCTTGAAACCTCATGTAGTTACACACCACAACAGAATGGGATAGCTGAAAGAAAAAATCGTCATTTATTTAATGTCACAAGAGCACTCCTACTTTAGTGAAATGTGTCAAAGAATTTTTGGGGAGAAGCCATCTTGATAGTTGCCTATCTAATCAATAGGACACTATCTGCCGTAATCGGGAAGAGAACTCCTTTCTCTGTCATCCATCCATATACCTCTCCCTTCAGTTTGGACCCATGGGTTTTTGAATGTGTCTGCTTTCTTCACGATTCTGGACCAGGTTGGCGTAAGTTGGATACAAGAGCCACGAAATACATCTTTCTTGGGTATTCTAGAACTCAAAAAGAATACAAATGTTATGACCCCGTGGCACGTCGTTGTCATGTAAGTAAGGATGTTACTTTCTTTGAGAGTGAGTCGTACTTCTCTAAGAGATTTCCTCAAGGGGAGTCTGTGAGTACGAATGTTGAGAAAAATGAGAATGAGATTTATTTTCTTGGTGATACACAAGAGGCTATCCATGTGGGGGAGAACAATGAACAAGATAGAGATAAAGACAGTGAAAATGCATGCAAATTTGGACAAACTTATAGCCATGGAAGGAAATATCGATATCGATATCGTTTCGATACAATGTCGATACCGATATATCGCCGATATATCAGCGATATATCGACACATATCGCCGAAACCCGGTATCCATTAGGCATTTTCTCCTGTCGATACCCGATATCGTCCATATCAGCGATATATCGGTGACCTGTCGATACCGATATATCGCCTATATATCGACGATATATCGCGATATGGCGATCCCTGCTTATAGCAGAGAAAGGGATCATATAAAGTGGTGGAAATCGAAGAAGAGATGATATCGAATCAGGGTGTCAACCTTTCCTGCGACCATGACGTCAACCCTTCCATGGGTGATTTTGGCCATGAAAGCTCTACAAGTGTTTCTCTCCTTCCTAATATTCATACTGATAATGTCAACCCTTTACTGGATGAGCGTCCCATTGCTATAAGAAAATCTACTAGAATTGTTCGAGCCTTTACTCGTTATAGAGTCGAGGACTTTGTTGCTTATACCAATATGAGATCAAGATATAAATGCTTTATTACCTCTCTTGATGCTCATCATTTTCCCAAAAATTTTGATGAAGCCAAAAAGGATCTGAAATGGATTAATGCTATGAAGGAATAATGGATGCCTTGGTTAAAAATAATACTTGAGATATTGTTGTTGCTCCTAAGGGCGTTCACCTTGTTGGCTCTAAATAGTCTATACAATCAAATATGATGCGGATGAGAATGTCGACAGATTCAAAGCTCGGCTTGTGGCTAGAGGATACAACCAGAAATATGAGATTGACTACCTGGAGACATTTGATCCTGTTGCCAAAATGAATACGATCAGGGTTGTTATTTGTCTAGCAACCCATTTTTCTTGAAAAATGTATCAGTTAGATGTGAAAAATGCTTTCTTGAATGGTGATCTTAAAGAAGAAGTGTATATGAAAATGCCACCTGGGTTTGAGAAGGACAACAAGTGCTGCAAACTAAAAAGATCTTTATATGGATTAAAGCAGTCACCAAGAGCTTGGTTTGAATGTCTCCGTGTGGTTATGATTAGAGATGGATATATCCAAGTGAATAGAGACCACACCTTGTTTATAAGGAGGAATGACAAAAAAAGATATATTTTTTAGTGTATGTCGATGACATGATCCTTACAGGTGATGATGAAGAAGAAATTTCCAGGATAAAGAATAGTTGCAGGTGAATTTGAATTGAAAGACTTTTTTTTGAGGGAACAGTGGGATGGACCTCCTTTAGAGATCCTTTCAAATTATATATATATATATTAAATTTTTTTTACACCCGCCAGGATTCATAAAGGGCCTTGGCATGCCCCAATACATTTTCTAAATAAAACCTCCCTCCCTTAAAGATGACATCATTTCTCGCCAATCACAAAGCCCACATGATCGCACAAACCTTCGACCTCCCATCCTCAGAACCTGACCATCCTCTGCCTAAGGAGCTCCAAAAAGACAACTTGTCAGTCCAGTCCAAATCCAGGCAATCTCCCCTTTGTCACACCTCCGCAGAGCCGGGACACGCAAAAAATAGATGATCTATGTCTTCTACAGGTGATCCACAACGAATACAACCTGCCTCAGCCCCAAGAAAGTGCCTGGCCCTCCTAGACGCCGTCAGAATCCGCTCTCTTCTAAGAAGGCAAAAGAAAACCTTCACCCTTGTCAGAATACTCCACTTTTATATATTCACACAATCCATGTTTACCTCGATATCAGAGACCGGTTGCTGCCCCACAAGGACCTTATACACTTTCCGTATTGAGAAAGAACCATCCCTCTAGCACCTAGAATCCCTCCCCTCAGTTGGTATGACGCTTCTGCTCAAAATGGTAGAGAGACGCAAGAACTCATCAACCCTTTGCTCAGATAAACCGGAGACAAAAGTCAGCGTCCATGAGCCATCCGACCACACCTCCGCCACAGAAATATCCCGATTTGAGGCCACAATGAAGAGCCTCGGAAAAAAATCACAAAATCTTCCAGAACCCAATCGATTGTCGGACCAAAAGCGAAAGCCCTGGCCACATCCCCGCCGTGGGTGGAGAAAAACCATCAGATCATGCAAAACCGAACAGATACCTCTCCAAAAAGTCGTTGGCGACGCAACACAGTCTGTACGAGCTCGTAGATCAGCTGACACACCATATATTGATAAAATCATCCTGGATGGAAGGTCGCTGCTGGGTCCCCAGATCTTCAATACCCATTTCGCAAGCAAGGCCCTGTTCATATTTGTGATATTTAAAGCTCCAAGACCCCCCTCCTTGATCGGAGTGGAGACCATAGCCCAGTCAACCAAGGCAAGGCCCTTCTCCTGTGCCTAGGACGACCAAAAGAAGCGACGCATCAATGCCACCAATCTCTCCTGCACTCCCACTTGCAAAACCCACGTTTTAATGAAAAAAACCAGAATGGCAGACAACACCGCCTTCATCAATACCAAATTCCCTCCTCTTGATAGAAAATAAGCTTTCCACCCCGCCAACTTCCTTCTTTTTTCTCAATCAGCGGCAACCAATCGACCTGTCTCAGTCTCCCTACCAACAGAGGCAGTCCCAGATAGTTGATAGGTAAAGATTTTTCCTCCATTCCCAAGATCTCCACACACCTCTCCGTTGCCTCTGAACGCAGGTTAAAGGGAACAAATGCTGACTTCCCACAATTCACCTGCAGGCCAGAAAGTTGCCCAAAAATGTCAAGTAACGCCTTCACCGCCCTGCACTCCTCAACACCACCTTCAATGAAGAACAAAGTGTCATATGCGTATTACAACATTGGTACCGAGCAATCACCACTATTGTACCCTTTGAAAGACTTGGGGAAGTTAAAGTACTTCCTAGGCATTGAGATGGCTCGATCTCCAGGAGGTATGTGTCTAAGTCAACGAAAATATGCTCTGGACTTATTGAAAGATTATGGCATGTTGGGATGCAAGCCTACTACTAATCCTATTGGATGGTGACCTTCTTGATAATGCAGGAAAGGGTAGGTATCAAAGATTGGTGGGAAAGTTGATCTATCTTACCCTTACTAGACCGGATATTACATACGCTATAAATGTGGTGAGTCACTTCATGCATGCTCCTACTACCTCTCATGCTAATGCAGTAAATAGAATTCTATGCTACATAAAAGGATCACCGGGAAAAGGTCTTATGTTCAAGAAGAATCATGAGGTCACTATTGAAGGATACACTGATGCTGATTGGGCTGGCTCCATTGATGACAGAAGATCCACCTCAGGTTATGCGATATATTTGTGTGGAAATTTGGTTATTTGGAGAAGTAAGAAGAAGAATGCGGTTTCAGGATCAAGTGCTGAAGAGGAATACCGAGCTCTTGCCAATGGCGTTACAGAAATTCTATGGCTAAAAAATTTGCTCCATGACTTGGGAATCAGAGTTAGTATGCCAATGCAGATGTTTTGTGACAACATGGCTGCAATAAATTTGTCCAACAATCCTGTAATGCATGACCGAATGAAGCATTGGGAGATTGATAGACACTTCATCCGCGAGAAGATTGATGGATTGTTGTGTCTGCCTTACTTGAAATCTACTGATCAGGTCGGTGATCTCTTTACAAAGGGGCTTCGTACAATACAATTTGAGTTGAATGTAGGCAAGTTGGGCATGGTGGACATGTATGCCCAACTTGAGGGGGGGTATTGAGTTATTATACTTATATGGGTAAACAGATCTTTGGATGAGAGACCATTTACCTATCCTTCTCTATATATTGTACTCATCCCTCCTCATTAGTGAAGAGAGCCCTAATCTCTAATGAGGGAGATTAGGGATTGAGAGCCCCCGTGGTCTTACCCTCTCCGTAGGGTTTTCCACGTAAATTCGTGTCTCCATCTTTGTGCGTGCTTTGTTTGTTTGATTCTAACAGCCATGAAGTACGGGACCATTCCCATTGTGCATGCTGTTGGCGGGCTATGGGATACTGTCCAGCAAATTGATCCCTTCGCTGAAACTGGCACAGGGTGGACCTTTGATCGCGCTGAGTCCAACAAATTAATAGATGCATTAGGTCATTGTTTCAACACATACTGGAACTTCAAAAAGAGCTGGGAGGGGCTTCATAGAAGAGGAATGTCTCAAGATCTTATTTTGGACAATGCTGCTCAACAGTATGAGGACGTCCTTGTCAAGGCCAAGTACCAATGGTAAAGAAATCACGGTAAGGCTATTTAAATCAAGTTTTCTTTCAACACATACACGAATATCAAGAAGAGGTTTGTTGTGGGGGTGTGGGGGTGAGGGGTGAAGGGGTGTTCAGAGTCGAGGAATGTCGCGGGATCTTAGTTGGGACAATGCTGCTGAACAGTACGAGGATGTTCTTGCCAAGGCCAACTACTAATGATGAAGAAATCATGGCATACCCATTTGATTCAATTTTTTATTTCACCAATTATTTTTATACATATTACAGTTGTCATCTCGTCAAGCAGTTGCGATGTAACCCGGCATTTTTAATAAGCCATGATCATTTTTACTAAAATGCACAAGTGAATTTTCTGCATTAATAGGAGACACATTGCTTTTTACTTGATTTTTTTATTATGAATACGACTTGAAAGAATTAATCAACTTTGGCAAAAAGCTTGAGGTAGGGATCATCTTAACCATTTACTCCAATCATAATATAGGAGTGTGGGAAACACCTAGGTTTGGATTTGATTTGATAGGATAGAAATTATTTACTGAAGTTTTGTCGAAGGTCAGATTTGATTGGCTAAATGTTTATTCAAAATCAAGCTTTCTTTTATGTTACATGTTTTACTGATGTTCAAAAGGGTTTGATTAACATTATTTTAGATCACTTGGTGGGATGGTTCTATAACATCTTTACTAAAAATATTATATGCTGCATCTTTCATATACTAAAAGATATTCTTGAATAGTAGGAATCTTGTTGATTGCATATAACTTATAATCGAAAATTTAACCAAGATGATTTGAGCTAACTCACGCTCTATTAACACGTAGAAGCTCGTGTTGAGGTTTCGGGTTATTTATTTTTGTTGAGGCTTGTTTCAGGTTAAACAGATCTCATCTCTTTGACTGAAGTCTCAGCACGGTTTGCTTTACTAGTTTTTTTCTCTTTCCGGTGCTGCTTTGTTTGATAAATATAGATAAAACCTGGTAGTTTGTGAGAGGCTGCTAAGTCATGGTTTCCTTGATTTTCCCCCTCTTGTAGAAGAGAACTTCTACGTAATTTGTGGGTCCTTTATGCATAATTCTTTGGTTGTTTCTTACATTATGGTATCAGGGTTAATTGAATCGAGAATTTGATACTTTGTGGATGCTTTATATGCACTTGTTAAATGTTGAGAATACATGTATAATCATTGGTTTGTGGTTGATTTTTGTGCTTGTCTAGATGTCTTGAACAAGGTTGGGCCATGATTTTTTTGAAAACTTATTTACAGCTCCATGTAAAGTTTGGTGGTGGAGTGCGTCTCACTCCACCATCTAAACTATCTGTGATGTCACATGTCATCGACCCATCAAAGTCGATCAGTCAGTCGTCCAAGACAGAAGCTAATTCGATGTCATAATCGACTTTTTCAAGTGTGATCGATCATGAGTGCCTATTTATGAAGTGATCATGAACAACCACTTCTCAGTCTTTAGTCAATCAATCTTGATTCTGGTTAACCTTAAACTACTTCCTCTTTTGTGATTGATAAGCGAAAGCAATATGATCACGATCACATGAAGCAATTATCTTTGGTGTGATCGGTCATCTGTACCATTGTAATCGACTATACCTTGCTATTGTTCATTGTCTGATTGATCATTCTTTGGAGGGGTATCGAGATTTCTATGATTGGTCATCATCCTCTTGGTGATCGATTACACTCTCAGTGTTAGAGTGGTTGAGATGACAAATGCTGAAGATGAGAAGTTTGTTGCAACCTTTGTAATGCAGAAGTCTTATAACATGAGTGCCTTTCCTAAAAAACAGAGTATCGAGATCGTGTACAGAAGCTAAAGACGACTACCTTTTGTGGATGATTGCCTCATAGATAAGAATAACTGAGCATGGATGCATAGGTCATCTCTAATGTACAAAGAAAGCCCTTTTGGAGGATGACCTGCCCCACTTTAGGTCAATAGTATCTCAAAGATAGACATGTCAAGACATGGATTACCAACTCAGAGGCCACAGAATCGCAACCACTGATTAGTTGAAAGGGCGCTCACTTATAAAGCATTATAGCTAGCATGTTTGGCTTATAGAATTAAGAAGTTTCAATCTAACAAACACCCATGACATACATGATCTTAGAGAGGGAGACAGCATTGGCCATTTACTATGGGGTCTTAAATTTCGTTTGGGATTATTTGGGTCACAATGCACATGATGTTTGGGAATCTCCAACAGACTAAACCTAGTATTGGGATCGACTTTTTATTCCTTGGAGCTCTCAACCTAGCATATGAGAATGTTCGCAGTCAGATTCTCGACTTTGATAAGCTTCATTATCTGGAAGAGTTGTACCACCAAATCAATGCAAAGGATGACGTGAAAGAGATTGTGAATATTGCGCATATAGAATCGTATGGTGATGCCATGTAGCATGGTGTCTTCATGGCCCACAGTAGTAGATGAAAAAATACCAAATGAGGGCAAACCAAGAAGTGTATCATTATGCTAAGCCTAGACATACCTTTAATAGCTGGTGGGATATTCACTCAGTGGTCAGCCTTGGCGATAGGGTTGAAATCCTCTAAGTGCCCACATTGCTAGAAGTTTGTGGAAGTTGCTGTTATTAGAACTTTATACCATTGGTAAGCATGGTTCGAAGGAACTCATACCAAGTATTAGATCTTCAAGCTGTGATATCCAAGATTATGTTTGGAAATGATAAGATTGGTGATCCTATTCCCCAACGACAAGCCCTTCTACTTCAGGGAAATAGTGATAATTTTAATGGCATTTCTTCTTCCAATGAGTTGGTTCACGATAGTGAAGCAATTGGCCAAATGATAGAAAATGACCCATTCTTTGGTAAATAAAGCATTGAAATGGTCATGATTACTTGGATATGTTATATATAACTAATGAAAGGGAGTATTGTTATTGTGATTATATTTTGCTGTGAGATGTTCTTTTTGAAACTACATACTTTTGACACTTGAAAAGTTCTCAATATCCAAAATATGATAACCAATATAGGATGGATAAATCTCGTCGAGACCTTTCTCAGGAGTCTTGAACCCATGAAATTAATTTTTTCTAGGTCAAGAAATTACCATTTTGATGTTAATGTGTTAACACTAATTTAAAGATCCAAAACAGATCCAAATCCAAGAATAAACCTATAAGCAAAGGGGTGTTGGATGTCTTAAAACCTAAACAGTCTCATCCACTATTTTCCCATCATGAGAGCACTACTACACCACCATTAGAGTTCACCGGAGATCCAAGACCATTGTCGTTTAGAGTTACTCGAGGGCATCCCAGGTTTATCTTCTCATGGTCGTCAAAGTATCGAAGAAGTCCATTTTGTGGAGTAGAAGAACCCAAGGGAACATTATCAGAGGGAATGATTTGATCTCCTATCATTGTTTTCTCCAAACGAGTACAACTGTGATCCTTGAAATCTTTTGTAACCCTTGTGTGTCTTTTGTAGCATGGTGCATTGATTGCAAGTGTATGTATGTATAACACATTTTTGTGATTGGCATATCTATGCTCTCCAAACACCACCCACCTTGGGGATGAAATACTAACAAAATATACAAAAGTAATTTAAAAAAAATCCTATGAACATGTTGCAATTAGTCGATCACCCTAATGGTGTGATTGATCGATTAGGCTTGCTAGACCCCTTTGTTTTCCACTTTTGATCGACCAAGAAAAAGATGTGATGGAAGAAAAAGGCATATTAAACCCACTGGGAGAACACTTTTGATTTATTAGCGTGATTTTGTTACGGATGAAAAGACTGTACCACATCCTTTTTGAATCACTTTTTGATTGATAAAAAAAGTGAACTTGAATGATCAAAATAAGAAGAGTTGAACGAAACTCAATTTTCAAATTAGGAAGATGATCGATAATGAAACATGGACCACGATTGATCAATCAACCTGAAAGGGTGATTGTTTACACTTGATCCTTCTAGCATAGCCTATAATGCCTTTTGATCGATGACATCGAATTAGTTGATCAGTCAACGACAACCACTAGATTACATTAGGAAGTTGCCTAAGTGGGTGAGATGACTATATAAAATAATGAGCATAAAAAAAAGGTTTTAAGTTGATTTTCCTCTTTTGAATTAAACAAAAGCAATAAGTATAATCTAAGAGGAATACAATTTGTCTACTTTACAAGATATCATTCATATTATCTAGAGCTAGTTTGATGTATTCAAGGTATATATGAGTGAATTCAACACAAATTGGATTTCTTTGCAAAAGTTATAGAGCAACACCAGAAAGTAGAAAAAGAAAATAAGAACAATGAGTCAGCAGTCGAAGACTTGGTAGTTGAAAGGCCACACATCTGTCATGCATAACAAGAATCCTTATTTCTATTTCCCTCTTCAACAAACCCTTCACCCGCCAATCCACTCGAGTATTTTGGTTTCCTTGAAACGAGATGCCTCGTTCTTTCTTCCAATAAAATAGATAGTGAAAATACCAAAAAATAATTGATACCTTTGAAATAGAAGCTATTGTGGGAAAATAATTTTGAAAATTCCATTAATAAATGTCTTGGACAAAATTCTTGATCTCAAGAAATAACTGAAGAATACACATACAACAAAGAGAAAAAGTGAGAAAAGAACTCAAACTGTAAAACATATTGTGTCCATGATCAGTTCATTGATTTTGAGGAACGACATCAAGAATAAAAGAGCAAAAATGTTACCTAAGTTTGGAATGTACCATTAATGACATGACATTCACCTTTACTCTATTGGACAACGTCTTTTCCGTAAGCATTCTCCATACCTCCGTTCTCGACAAGCTCAAGATCATACCATTTAAGATCAAGGGAAAATATTCAACTTTTTGTTCAACCATTAAAAGGCCAAGAGGAGTGTTAAAGAGTATCATCATAACCATCCATGGTTTGCAATACAAAGTGGACATTATTTTCCTAAATATGGAGTTTCTCTGATAGTTATCCTAGTCTCCCATTGTCTTAGGAAAGTCATTCTTAGCCTCCGCTAAGGCAATAATCAATTGTGAGACATGCCCCATGCTTCATAATAGTAGTTAATGTGAACCAAATGAAACAAATAACACACCCAACCTTTAGGGAGCCTAAATGTGACTTTGAAAGATGTGATTATTCTAGAATAGATGAGTTATATCTCTCTGATTCTTTTACTTAGGCATTTCTGGTTGAGGACTCGTTAGAGAAAAAGCCTTGTCTTCTCATGACTTGACCTTAAGAGAATTACATAATAACATGATAAACAAGTTGATATGTGGTGTTAAGGAGTTTCTAAATCATAAATCCATACTACCATCAAGGGAAATTAGAAATACACCTTCTGAATACATTATGCCCATGATGGAGTTTTTAAGACAAGAGAGGAAAATTGATAGCGGTGTCACTAACCATTTGACAGGTGACCCAAAGCTCTTTAGCATCTATAAGTTGGCATTGGGTAAGGAATGTATTTCCCTTGGTGATGGATCTCATGTTACGGTAGAGGGGGAAGGAACTACTTCCCAACATGACAAATTTGTTATCCACAATGTGCTTCGCATTCCTGACATGCCTTTAAATCTCTTTTTTATTAACAAGATAAAAAAGAATTGAATCGTGAACTAGTTTTTTCTTATGATCATTGTATGCTGCAAGACTTAGTGACAATGAGGAGAGCCAGGATTGGTGTAGTTCTGAAGATCTGTATCATCTACTAATTAAAATGGCAGCAACATTAAAGACCACGATTCAATGAGGGAAAAACAATAAGAATTGCCATAGTCTGGTTATATAGTGTCACATATAAAAGAACTATTTACTTTATTATTTGAAGATATGAGCTCTAGGGACTTAGTGTGTCATGCTTTTTTAAAGTCAAAGTACATACACGCTCTTATTTTGTTATTGAGCTAATTCACTCTGATGTTTGGGGCTCCTCCAATGTTTCTACTCTAAATGGCTAAAAATACTTCATTTAATTTACTGATGATTATTTTAGAAGCATGTTTTTTTATTTACATCATGATTGTGGAGAAGTTTCCAGCATCGTGAAAAGTTTTTCCATCTTATTGATACACAATATGGGAAAGTGATTCATCGCTTTAGGTCTTATAATGCTCGTGAATATTTATCTAAGAAACTATACGGATTTTTTAGTAAAGGATCCATCCATGATACTTATTGTAGATATTCCCCTCAGGAGAATGGTATAGTAGAGAGAAAGAAGAAACACCTACTTGAAGTTAGAAGAGTGCTTTTATTTCATAGAAACTTCTCAGTAGAATGGTATAGTAGAGAGGAAGAAGAAACACCTACTTGAAGTTAGAAAAGTGCTTTTATTTCATAGAAACATCCCTAAAAGTGTGTGGAGCGGTTGTTCTCACTAGTACCTTATAAATCGATTGCCCTCAAAGTAGTTGAACATGACAACTCTTTTGTCTATTATTCAACATGATAATAAGTTGTTTGCTCTTCCTCAACGAGTTTTGCTTGTGTTTTCTATTTCACAATTCTGCACATGATGCAAAGAAACATAATGCACGCACACTCAAAGGTATTTTTTGGACACTCTCCTATCAAAAATATTATAAATGCTTATATCCAGAGGTTAAAAAAATAGGTGTGACAAAAGATGTGAACTTTACTAAGCATGAATCTTACTTTTCTGAGCAATACCTTTAATGGAGAATGGATGTAGTGGTGAAGGAAACACCTAAGATGTTCTCCTGGATGCATGTGATGATTTTATTAGTTATATAGGTAACTCCATTAAAATTGTTGCGAAGATAGAGGGGTGAAAGATTCATTCACCTTTTTGGAATGAAAAAACTTACAACAAAAAACTAGCAAGGGACTCTAATGCAAATACAGGAAAGATAAATCAATCCCAATCATGTTCAAGCCCTCGACGATCCAAGCCGTCCACTGCCATTGGTGATTCTAACTCTAATATGGAAAGTAATAAGGAAAATGATGTTGATGGGTTGATCATCTTTGACAAAGATTCAATTGCTTAGAGACATGGATAAAGAAAGATAAATCCCCCACCAGATAAGAGTAGAATGTACTAAATAGCATAATAACGTATACATTAGCTACTATGAAGTTAGGAAAATAATAAATATTTTATCTCTTCACTTTTTGATTATGTGATTCCCAATAATATTGTTGAAGCTAGTTTCTATCTTAAACGGGTTTCAACTATGCATGAGGAGAAAGAAATTGTACATGGCACATTGTCGATATTCCGGATCAGGTGGATTTGATTGGTTCGAAGTGGGTCTATACCATAAAATACAAGCCAAGTGGACAATAGAATGATACAAGGCCATCCTTATTGCAAAGTGGTTTAAATAAAAAATATGGCATTGACTACATGGAGACTTTGATCATGTAGCAAAGATCATTGTGGTGCATGTTGTTCATTCTTCTATATTGTCTAATCCAAACCAACCAAGGGTTCCTAACAAGGCTGGAACCCTAATCATTGTGATGATCATCTCAAATAAAATAATAATTAATCCACAATATGATAAATGAATCAATAAATGTGAAATGAGTTAAAATTTATTACAACTCTACTATAAGTTTGTATAGGTGCAAGTATGTGTAGACTGTCGAAAACTGGGAGCAAATATGTGTACATTAATTATTAAATATTGATACTTAATAATAATGTACATTCTTGTTTTTTTATTTTTATGTGGTTTTTTACTTACACTAAATTTTTTATGAATTTTAATTTTTTATATTTTTTATATTTTTAATATTATATTTCTTTTTTTTTTACAAATTTTATTACTTTTTTATTTTTAAAATAAGATATATATAATTATATATAATAATGATGATATTATATATAATATAAGTAACATATAGCACATACATTATATAGGTTATTATATTTGTAAATATATTAAAATATAGTAAAAATACTGGAAATAAAATATTTTTGTGATGTTTATATTTTTCTTTTGGTAATTTTTATATACAAAATAGTACATAGAATAATACAACATTATTCTGAGTTTAATAATATAAATATGTCCAAAATTTACTTGAAACTATTTTTTATAGATACTATATATAAGAAAATTCATAAATCGGAAGTTATATTTTTAGATTTTTAGATATTTTTTTGCTAATTTTTGAAAGATTTTCAGGGTTTTGTGATTTTTAAGTTTTATATTTTGTATTTTGAGAGGTTTTTAGATATGTGGTAGAATATAATCAAACCTAGATACTATATTTTTTTTGAAATTTTTGGAAATGAATTTTATGGGTTCGAATATTTAGATATGGCCAAAATGCATGTTTTAGATTTTTAATAAATTGGAAAATTCGGTAAAATGCCAAATGGAAAGTATGAGAGCTTAAGCATGGTTACATGCATCTATATAAATTTTCCTATAATTTTTAGAGAAATAAAAATATTTAATAAACAAAAAAAATAAAAGAAAATAAAATAATACAAGAACATTGACCTATTTGCAATTAATTAAAACGAAACATATCTTCAATAATAGGTCCTGTAAACATGGAGCACATATGCATTAATTATAGAGCCTCACGTGTAGATACACATGAGGAAGAAGGATCTTTATATAAAATCTAGAAAGTTCAAGGTCACGTGTACAATTTTATGCAGAATATTACACTTAGTTTAATATTTACAATACTAATCTTAAATACCAAAAATATGTGGGGGCTCTGAGAAATATACCCAAGAAGGGGGCGTGTGGTGCATGTGGGTCTTGGTCCTATGGTTGGCGTACGTCCATGTCACTCTCATTTATGACGGACGACTATTTTACCCCCTTGCTCAGAGGAGAGAGTCGTACACTCCACACAGGGCAGGAGCGACGTTGTTGAATTGACCTCTCACAAAAACCAAGCGATTAAATCGACAATTAATCCATAAGATAAATATGAAGCAATAGAAACATGAGATGCAGATAACAATTTATTATACCCTACAAACAAGTGTATAGTGGACAAGCAAGTAGAGGTCGAACTCATGAAGCAAAATACGGTAGCATAGAATATTATTTATACATGAATAACAAATAATATAATTATGGATGTATATACCTGCACACTATTTACTTAGGTTTTGTATGTTTTTAATATTATTTTTAATTATTTTTTATTAATAATATTTTGTTATTTTATAATTTATATATTTTTTATTTTAAAAATAATTATGAAGTATTTATAACAACTAATAATCTTATAAATTATATATAACTATATATATAATAATATAAGGTAATATAATTATAAATATAGCTAAAAAATAATCAATAATTGCAAAATAAAGTATTTTTGTGTTTTTTACATTTTTCTACTATTTTTTATTTTTCAGATATTTTTGTTAATTTTTATGTATTTTTAAAGTTAAAAATACATAAAATCAAGGACTTTTTAAAAAGGCTTAATTGTTTTGAGATTTAAAAATACTAAATAAGTTCAAAAATTCTCAAAACTATTTTCTATATGTACTAAGATGCTTAAATAAAATTAAGAATAGAAAAAAATATTTTTTGGAATTTTAAAGAGTTTTTATATTTTTTAAAGGATTTTAGAGCTTTTTATTTTTTTATCATTTTCTTCTTTTATTTTTAGGTATTTGTCTGAGGGTACTAAATACTATAATAAACAAATACTATTTTTTTTATAATTTTTAGATACAAGTTTATAATTTTTTTGATTTTTTAAGGCAAATAGGGAATATCTGTGCTATTTTTTATTTTTAAATAATAGGAAAATGAGTGAAATGAAAAACCAAAATGACATGTGGAGAACAATTACATCAGACACATTAACCTATTTTTGCAAGATTTTTGTAGTACAGATGACATTTATAAAAAAATAGACAAACATGCACAAAAATACTTGAACTAGGGGTATATTTGCAATTAAAATAAAAAATAGGGGATATAGTGTACCCAAAGTTTTCAACTAATATTAAAAGTTTTAATATTAAAATAGAATTACAAAAATTCAAAATTATTTACATGCAAAATACCCATGCATGTGGGCCGCCACGTGAGGTGACATGGCGGGTGCCTAAACTACAATTTTAAAAGTGTCCAAGTGTGTATATGCAATTTATCCACTACTTTTTAAACATTACAAAATATTTACAGGACATGTTAGATATTACAAAAATGCGAATGGGGTCTTCGATATTTACCGACTTAAGCGCTAAGGATCAGTCCGTTCATTGTGTGCCACGTGGTTGATCATCCGATTTTGAGGGGTGCAACGCTTCGATTTGAACCAAGGGCTAGGATTAGACCTAGGCCCTTGTTCTTGATCTGACATATGTGAGGTATGAAGGAAGAACACTGAAGAACTGCGTGCCCTCCTTGATTATATCAGTGAATTCTCCTCTGTCCGGCCCCGAATCTCCTCGCCAATGGGTCCTTCTCCTTCCTATAGGTCCTCCGTGTGAGCAGGTGCCTTTATATTGAGTCTATGTCCCCTTGATTGGGATCGGGGGGAGCACTGGTTGAGCTTGGGGCTGAGCTCCAAGGGTTCTTATATGGCTCGTGTCTTTTACAAAAACATCCAACGGCTCGAGACGAAGGTTTCAGCCCAAAAAATGGAGGCTCGAAGCATTGTGGGATGGAATGGATGTGAAGCTCAGGTAAACATGATGGAGAGAGACTCGAATGGCTTCGAATCGAATCGAAATGGATATGATGGGGGCTCTGTGAAGAAACGTTAAGGAAAGATAATGTGAGCGGAAGTGACTCGGAACAGTAGACGGAGACAGGTGAATTTGGGACCGAAGTTGAAGCTCTGATTATTTTTAATTTTTAAAATTACACTACAGATGCAAATGAAAATTCAAATTAAACCTAGATCTAGATTTCTGGAAAGAATGTGAGATGGAAACACTAACCTAGCAGCTTAACGAGCTGGGAAAGCTCGGAGTAGAGATGGTCATTGGAGACTGGCGGTGACAGATCAAGATCACCTCCTCCACCTTATCCACGCCGCGGTTGCTCAGAGCCGTTCCTGCTATCACCATGAGCTCGACGACAGCAGGAATTGGGGGTTACGATGGGCTTAGAGTGATCAAACTCCGCAAAAAGGATTTGGGGGTTTATTTATAGATGGAGTTTTGGGCGAGAAGGATCACGAGATGGAAATTGATTTTGTGTTCGTGTGATTCCTCTATTACCCTAGCGTGATGGATGAAGGTATTGGCGTGGATTAGGCAAAGAAATCAAAGATTTTTTAGCCTTGGATCAAGGCCGACATGTTGGTGAAGAGGGACACACGTGACTCTGACACGAGTCAGAAAGGGTTGGGGTACAGTTGACCCTAGGTCAAGAAAAGAAGACTCCTGGTTGGTCCACGAGGACCAACCAGGAAATTCCAAGGTAAAAATGCCTTGTAAAATGAATGAGAATTAATAAATGAATTAATTATTTATAGGTTATAAAATAAAAAATATTTCAAATTTTATGTAGAATTTGATGCGTATTTTTATTTTTTTACGGGGTGATTTATTAGAAGTTATTATATACAAGTATACATATATGTATATAGACATATGTTTTGAATATTTTATTTTTATTTTGTATTTAAAATTTTATTATTATTGTACTTAATTTATATGTCTTATTTAAATATGCACACATATATTTTTATTGTATTTTTTTGATAAAATACGCACATTTAAATAAATAGATGTATTTATTATATAGGTATATATATGGGTAATTCATCTATGTATTTTATACACTTATTTATTTTAGCCTATTTTAAATTATTTTATTTTATTTTAATTATGTACATATACTATAAATAATCTCCACAAAATTATAAATATAAAATAATGAAAAATATAAAGAGTAAATATAATGAATATTTTTCGGGTATTTTGTACAATAGGGATCCAACCTAACTTTTGCATCTTAACTCCAAATTAAATGAAACCACCTTCATTAATTAGCTAATAAAAAGTTATATACAATTAAAGATGATTTTAGTGCATTTTGAGTTCATATAGAGGAGATACATGTCTAAGAAATTTGGATTTTGGATTTTTATTCTAAGTGTAAAATGTACAGTGTATATTATTTTAATGTGAAATAAATTTTATATTTTTTTGTAATTCTATCTACAACTTTCATGAACAAGTTTATCGATTTGATGTATAAATAATAAAGAATAATTGATTTTATGTATGGTTTCCTGTGTATCTTTATACAGTTGGCCGCCCTATCTCCCCCTACTTTATTCCTTGTTGACTAAGTTATCATGATGATTGGGTCTTAGGGGTTAGGGTCACTCAACACCTATGGTATCCCATTTCTTATTTTTTTCTTCCTTTATTCTTTAATTTTGGAATTCAATTTATAAAGTATCTTGTACAGATTATAGAGTGTTTATTTTAATAAATTAGTGATATATACATGCATTTACCAGGTATTTAAGGCCAAAATGAAAGAACAAATGCTATGAAATGGAGATTCATCAATGACAGAGGCGAGGGTAACATTTTGATTTAATCTTTAGTGGCTCGGATTACATCTGGGTTGACTTCTTCATTTGATGGCTCTGGCTGCCTTTAGAAAAACATGGAAGAACATCTTTCCTATTGAGCTTTGATCATTCAATACTTTTGACTCCGACGTCCTCCAGCCACCGTGATCTCCCCAGCTTCCCGGAAGCTCACTGCAGCTACAGAATGACTTGGATGCATTCGGACCTCACTATGTAGAGGCCTGGAGCTTTGGTTTTTTAGGAGACCTTGATGTTACTCGTTCAATACTCTTCCCAACCGCCTTCTCGGTGGCTCAAACCCGCACAAAAGGGATCACGGGCTCGAGGGTTGTCTCCTTGACCCAAAACGTGAAGCTGAACACAAGGGGAAGAGGTGGGAGGTGAGCTCTGACGAACGATAGAGGATGGAGATCAGATTCCTAGATCCGTACATGATCTGGATGATCTGGGTGAGGGCAAATAATGAAGAAGCGAAGAGAAAGATGATGGAGTTCTCATATGGGATAGAAATAGGGCGTGGGACAAGGAAATAATAGCTAAAGCCTAGTGTTATGGCGAACTTCGATTTATTAAATTAAAGCTAAGTAACATAAAACTAAACTAAACTAACCCTTTGACTAAGATAAGGAATTAAAATGCAACTAAAAACTTAAAGAAATCAGGTCGACAGGGGTTACCTAGAGCAGATGAAACTCGCCTGAGTAAAGCTTCTACGATAGCTGGATCTTACCGTTCCTCCGCCTTATCCACGTCGACAGGGATGGGAATCACTTGCTATCACCAAAGATTAACTCACAGAGGGTCCCTTTGGGGTTACACTGGAAGAAGATGGATCAAACTCAAAAAGGGAGATGGGGGGAGGTTATTCATAGGCATGTCGATTGGTCATCTCATGAAGAAGGTGGCGTAAAGGAGGATGTGGGTTGGTGGAGTCTAGCGAGTGCAAATGTGTAAGGACATGGTAGCTACAAGTTGGTGGTGAGATCGAGGGAGATGGAGTTGAGGAGGAAGAGTGAAAAAATGGAGAAGGTGAGGGGGTTGGCGATTTTGACAGAAGTCAGAAGCTAGGCAGTATAGTTGACCTAGAGTCAACCTTTGGAAGGCTCTCATTGGTCCTTGTAGGACCAATAAGACAAAATAAAAATTAAAAATATTCGTTAATTCAATAATAAATAATAAAATGATTTTATTAATTAAAACTCAAAACATGAAAAATGTTTCTATTTTCAAACAATTTTATCACGATTTTTATTTATTTTTACAACTTAATTTATTAGGTATTAATTTTCACAAGTGTATATACATGTATATTTACATATATTCTAGGTATTTTATTTTTATTTTGTATTTTTAATACTTATTATTCTATTTACATAATTTGTATATGTATAATATAATTAAATGGATTTTTTTATTTTTATACATTTATAAATAAATACATGTATATATTATAGGTATTATATACCTATATATTCTAATGTTTTATTTATTTCAATGAATTTTTTGGTTTTATTTTGTGTTTTTATTTTTAATATGTTTTAAAAAATATTTACAGTTATTTAAAAATGGTAGAAGAGTAAAAATATAAATAACAAAATATATTAATATTATAGACAGATACACAGTACAATGATACCCTAGAAAATCGACTTTTACATCTTAACTCCATTTTAATGAAATCACCTTCATTAGATAGATAATTTAATTTGGAAAACAATGAAGGAGTTTGATTCAATTTGAGTTCATATGGAGAAGATATTGATATGTGATGTTCGGTTTACGATTTTTTCATATGTATGTCCCAGTTGCACTGTGCATTATTTTTATTGGAAAATATTTTTTATTTTCTACATACTAATATGTACAAGTTTTATGTTGAACACGTAATTATTTGAGGTGTAGAATAAAGAATAATAATAGAGTAAAAATAGCTATTTATAGGGCGTAAATTAGGATTTCTATATACAGTATCTGGTTCTTATCTCCCCTACTTTATTCGTTGTCGAACTAGTCAATATTGACTTGCTCTCGGTATTTAGGGTCATTCAGTGTCTTCATATTTCATTTATTTTTTATTTTATTTTCTTTATTACTTTATTTTACATTTAAATACATGTATTTATATAGTAATTATAGACTAATTATAGAAGACTAATGAATTTTAATTTGTACAAGTTAACTGTATTTACATGTGTTTTAATAGGAATTTATAAACAAAATGGAATAATAAAGCTAGATGAATGGATATTCATTAATCATTCTCAAGTAATTGTATCTTCATCATGTAGATGTTAAGAATTCCTTTTTAAATGGAGATATCCCACAAGATTTTTGCAAAAATATGCCATCTAGCCATGAGAAGGCATGAAAATATTGCAAAATGAAGAAAGCTTTATCACTTAACTCTTTCCTAGATCCAGATTCGAGACACTTAGAATGGTGAAGATCAAATGGGATATCATCAAGGAACTTTTGATCACACTCCCTTTGTCAAGAGGGGCGAAAATAAAGAATCTCTTCTTCTCATTTATGTCAATGACAAGGCTATCACATGGGACGATGAATAAGAGATGGCTTGTATTTTATATACAATAAATGGAATAAAGGATGAATGCTAATTTGTACAGATTAGCATTCATCCTTTATTCCATTTATTGTATATAAAATACATTTTTTAATGCCAAAATTATATAATAAAGAAAAGAAAAGAAAAATAATAAAATACCAAAGGTATTTTATGACTTAAACTCCGAGGCCTAGGCATCTTGATGATTGGGTTGACAAGGAATAAATCAGGGGGAGATAAGGGTAAAAATCCATTAACTCGTTATTCTTGTATTCATCAATAATGCATTTTTGGGATCTATTTTATTTTTACCTTTTTATACATCAAACAAATAAACTTTGTACATGAAATTGTAGATAAAAATATAAAGAAAAATACAAAGTTGAGTTTACATAAAAATAATATATAGTGCACTTTTTATACTCTAAATAAAAAGCCAAAAGCCCAACTTCCGAGACCGATATCTCTTAAATAAAAAACAAAATGTATCAAAATAACTTTAATTATATATAACTTTTAATATGTTATTTAATGAAGGTGGTTTCATATTTTTTAGAGTTAATGTGTGAAACTTAGATTTTGGACCCCTATATAAAATATTCATTTTATTTATTCTTTAATGATTTTATAATTTTATATTTTTAAAATTTTATAAATATTATTTATAGTATATGTACATAATTAAAACACAATAAACCATAAATACAATTAGAAATAAAATATGTATACAAAATACACATATGAAATACTTATACTTATACCTATATAATATATACCCTTATTTATTTAAGTGTACATAGTATATCGGAAAAATATAATAAAAATGTATTTATGTGTAAAAAATTATCTAATTTTATGAAATAATAAAAATAAAACAATAAAAATCAAAAATACAAAATTAAAATAAAATACCCAAAACATAGATGAATATATCTGTTAATGGAACCCTAAAAATTAACCTGTAATAAATAAACTCAAAAAAAAATTATTTTAAATAATATAAAAAATAATAAACATTTTTATTTTATAGCTTAAAATTAATAAAATCATTTATTATTTAATATTGAATTTTTAAATAAATTAGGGCTTCTAGTTGGTGACGTGGACCAATCAGGTCGCTCCGCTAATTAACCTTGGTAAACTGGCCGACCTACCCTCCTAACCCTGTCAGACATGACGCCTCCCTCTCCTTCTCGATTTTCCCCTCTTAATACACTGTCCGAGGGCTTGTCCTTCCTTCATGAAAGATGTATATGGTTCATCCATGATTCTCGCCGTGTACATATCTTGCACCATGCCATTTTCCTTCAATCTCCATGCCACCTCGAACCTCGTCTCGTCATCACCTGTATATAGTTGAGCTCCCCCCTTCTTTGAATTTTTGAATCCCTTTAGCCCCCGTTTTGGCTCTCTCTCTTGTGCTCTGGATCGAAGCTGCTGACATGAGCTTCTCCAGCTGTTTGTAGCAAAGTTAGATGTCGTCTTAGGTCGATTCCAGCCATCTCCAGTGGAGCACCGTCGTGAGGTTCTAACCTTGTGGCTCTGGCTGCTCGAAGTATTCTTTTCTTTGTTTTATAGATATGACTTACCGTAGCTTCCATATCATGTTTTTAGAATAAGCTTTAATTGCTTTTTTTAGCATGTAATCCTTGATTCGTAGTTTTCCGGAGGTTAGCTCCGACAAACATCTCCACCATGCTCCGCCTGTTTCAACCCCGCTTTCCACCTTGCCTTCATTCCCTCACCGCTTCTCTTCGCCCCACCACACTCTAGTCAACCAGATCCACTATGGATCTGGACTTCGACGTTCCACCTCCTCCCCTCACCGGAATAGCCTCTGCCCCCTTCCGTTCTGCATCCATTCTCTAAAAAAACCCCAGAACCACCCTTTTGTTGGGCTTCACTCTTCTGCAGGTTCTAGAAGGGCAAAAGGACCCTTCAAGGGTCGTTTTTGAGTTCAACTGAGGTGCTTGAAGCCCCCTTTTTCCTTGAGCCCGTTCGACTTCAACGGGGCTCCGACATACCTTCTGAAGAGTCTGGCATGCGTGGAGGAGCTTGGGCTCCATTTTGAGTTTTCTACGATCATCTCAGGTGGTTGGAGTTGAGTGCTACATCGGATCGATCTTAGGGAGTGCATGTGCTCTAGCCTGTTCTAAAAGACCCTTTAACAACCGTCCGATAGAGCTAAGGCACCAGATTGATCTTGCATCGTCGGATTTTGCGAGCCCTCCACCGTCGATCTCATTTCAAAGAACTAATCAGAGCCGCAGAGAATGAATCAGTATCGGTCGCGCAGGTGGTGACACGTCGTAAGTGAACGCCCTTCAACCATTGGATTAGGCGCCTACATTATGTATTTTGCATATTTGACCCAATGATTATTGTAATTTAATATTTTATACATAAACATTCATTTGTTCTTTTAATATTTTTGTAATATTTACATGGAGGGCTATGTCTTTTTTGTATTTGCAATTAAATCCAGTCCACATCACCTCACATGTCATCCCATGTGAGGTGGCGATTTTGCAGAAATACCCTCATTGGTATTTATATTTCATTTTGGACCAAAAACCTAATTCCAGTTATATATATTTAGGAAAATTGCATGTAAACCCTAGACATTAATTTTAATCGCATATATGCCCCTACTAGTACATACATTTTTGTTGATGTTTTTAATTTATTAAATATATCATTAATGCTAAAAAATCTCCTAAAATAGGTTTAAGCTCTTGCTTGAAGATATATTCACATTATATATTAAGATTTGTAAGTTAGGATTTTTTTCTGTTTTATAAAAATAAAAAAGAGCACAAAAAATCCCTGTTTGACTTAGAAAATACCAAAAAATATAAAAACATTTTGAAAAATTCCAAAAAAAAATATTTTGTTTATTTTTGCATTTCCCGCCTTCAGACCAAAACTCACTAAAAATAGAAAAAAAACTCACAAAAGTAAAAATATCTAAAATTCTTTATAAAAATCTAAAAAATTCTTAATAATTCAAAAATACCATTTTTGTTGTAATTTTCTTTTTATTATATATTATTATATAAATTAGTTTTGTAAATGACATTATTTTCTATTTTTAATTTCCAAAATAATCTGGAATATTTGTTTAAACCTTGATTTGGGGTATTTTGACTTAAAAATATATAAAATTTAGCAAAATTAACTAAAAGTTCATAGAGTAGTAAAAATATTCAAAATCCAAAAATAATTTATATTACACTTTTTGCTTATTTTTAATAGTTTTTATAATTACTTTATCCTACATTGTATATATAGCTTTATATATTCTATAATATATATTTTGAAAAAGAAATTAAAAATTATAAAATATAAAAAGAAAATAAAAAATTATAAAATTAAAAATTAGAAAATATATATAATTAAAATCCATATATATATATATAATCTACGAAAAAGACAAATAGACCAGAAAAATACACATTTTTGGAAGTAATTTTCCCCGATCTCCCGTTTGCTCCCTATGTTCGACACTTTACATATACTTGCACTATAAACATCATTTGTAGAGTTATAATAAATTCTAACTCCATACATTTATTTTCATTGCTTGATTATTGAATTAGGGTTTGTGTGAGGTCGCTTCGACGACTATTGATCTGCCTTGTGGATTGACAAGACCTCCCCAAAATCCTATTCAACAAATGGTGCCATTGTCGATGAGCAACGTCGTGTATATTGGATTTTTACCGTGCCTTCTTTCTTGCCTTTATTTTCATTTATTTATTTTTATTTATGTGATATTATATTGTTGAATTATCTAATCACCTCTTCTTTGTTGACTTTTTTTGGGGATTGCAGATCGAGGGAGGCACTCTTCTAGGAGTGCCTATGCACCCACATAAAGTTGTGCCACTCTTCTGACCTTTGAAGACATTCACATTTTTTCCTTTTATTTTATTTAATTTATAATTCAATGAGAGAGAGATTATTTAATTATAATAATTCAGGACTCTTAGGACATTATTACACTTCACAAGGTCTACTGCCTGAGAGATTGTTCCCTTGGGGGCCTTGTTGGTTTTTATCGTGTTTTTCTCGCTTTTCTTTTTATTTGTTTCATGATTTTATTTTTCATTTATTTTGTGTGATTGAGCCTTAGCATATGATTTTGCCTTCTCAATAGGTTAAGTCCAAACACTTAATTATATTTGCATGTACATATAGTGTCACTTTTGGACTTAGTCAAATCGTATTTGTTAATTATTTGGATTTGAGATCGCCTACCGAGATAGGTCGCATACATCGCTTGCATGACCCATTGTAGTCGGCATCAAGTGGCATCGAAGACCGGACCTTGGCCTCATTTCTGAGTAGTTAGCATTTGGTACTTCACGCTAATAGCAAGTACTATTTTAGGGTGATTTCATCGGATTGCATTTGCATATAGATAGGTTTTATTTTTCTTAGCATACTTGCATGAAGAGAGCTGGAGGCAAGGTTAGCACTTCTACTTAGCATGCATCATTGGTTTCGCTTGCATTGCTTTTCCGACTATCTCCCTCTGATTTTTTGACTTTAGAGATAAAAGGAATCGACTCCTCGTTAGGCTCGTGCATTTCTATTAAAAATACAAAAAGTGATAACAAATAAAATTGGGACTGCTAAATCTACTCGACCCTAAAATCAAAAAGGAAAACCATTTATCTTGGGGAGAGTAATCCCCTTATTTTATTCGCATTTAATTTGCCTATGTACACACTAAGGACTAGTGCCCAAATCCCATGCCAACCTAAGTGTTTGTACAACATTGTATTGCTCACATAACTATAAAATTTGAAAAGATAAAAGACCGAACTTTCAAGATCATCACAGTGTTGAGTAGGTGAATTAAGGGGTTTGTTTGTGTGTACTTGTTTGTTCTTGTGCATACTCGATCTTCTCTACACATTTGCACCTTTTCCCTTGCATATCTTGATTTGACCATCATATTCTCCCGATCATTTTATTTTATTTCGGAGATGGTCGACTAGAGTGCTTTTTATTCGAACTTTGCGGATCCCTTGTACCCTCCAGTCGGTCCACCTTCATTTTATCAGGAGGACTTTGCTCCTACTTTTCTTTTTGTACATATCAGCCTCAGCCATAGTATTAGGCCTCGAACTTTTACCTATCACCACCCTTACATTTTCCTCTACCTCACCCACCCAAGACTGAGCTATTGGAGTCACCTCTCATGGAGTCCACCCTTGAGCACTTGAGCAAGATGATGGAGCGGATGAAGTAGAGGATTGATGACCTCACTTGTATAAATAAGGGCCATAATAACCTTCACCATTTTATGATATGGGTTCACTCAAGGATGATTATGAGAGCTTGCAATTGCCAAAAATAAAAAAAAATGAGAAAAATTCAAAAGACAAAAAGATTTTAGGAGACACACAATCGATTCATTTTGTGAGGAGAGGGTACACCTGCCAGATCCTATACCCCCCCACACACACCAATTCCCACCTTTGACCTCAAGGATGACATTGTACAGACTACTCTTAGTCATCCTTGTGTAGATGTTGATTTTGATCTCCTCTCTTGTATAAGGAAGATCCAAAATTTTAAAAAAATATTGGCTGAACTTGAAGTAGTGGCAGCTATTCATGAGATCCTTAAATCCCCACTTCCTAGGTCATGACTCAATTATCTACTCTTAAACTCAACAACAGAAAGCGAAGGAGCAGATCTGAGTGACATGTTTTGATCATGGCCACTACCTACGTCATCTCTCATCGTTCACCTATTAGGAAAGGGAACACTATCACACCTCTTGTGAGTTACACCATCTTTGACCATTCATGTGATAAATTTCTCCTTGACGGTAGTGCTTCAATTAATATAATACCCTTCTCACTGGTACAGTCTACTCATTTAGGGCCTCTTAAGAAAATCAGGGTGATTGTTCAATTTGCTGATAGATCAATAAAGAGGGTATTCTAGAGAACGTTGTCATTCAAATTCAAGGCATGAGCTTCACAACTGACTTTGTCTTATTGCCCATGGAGACCTCCACTCCTGTGGAGCACCCTACAATCATTCTAGGACGACCTTTCCTCGTCTCTGTGAGATCCATTATTGATTATGGATCTGGATAGATTCACTTCCATTCTGATGTCGGGAGTGATGTGCTGATCACCGCACCTACCATAGTTGACCAATGACCTACATCCCATGAGAGTGTGCCTGTGTTAGCCGACCCTGAGGACTATGACCTTGATGATGATATAAGAGAGTTTTGTTGTATGTTGGATGACATTGAGGCCTGAGATCTCCTCTCCAAGGAGGAAGACTCGGAAAGCAAATACCTTGGAGTTCCCTCTTCTAGTGAGTGGCGATGCATTGATGATATCTACGGGATTTACATGATTAACAATTTAGAGAGGTGGGTAGGCATAGTAGAGACTGAAGAGGCCGAATTTGATCTTATTGCTTTCATAAATGGATTTGAGCCTTTCGAGGATGACTTAGCTAAGACCCCCAAGGACGAACACGACCACACTACTTGTACTGACCAGCTCATGCCTTTCCTCTTTGATATCCCTGAGGATCTTCACCATGTCGATACTGATTGGTTTATGTCTACTGAGGACCCCAATATCGACCTGCATCTTGTCAGATCCATTCCTCAGCAATCATACAAGAAGATCTGCTTTCTACCTTATTGATCATTTGTAAATCCATTTCTTTATACATCCGCTCTCATTTTACTTCTCTCTATCTCATGCTTTTGATCATCCACCTCGTTCCGTGTGTTTTGACTTGCTTAGGACATACTCTATCCTAAGTATAGGGGAGGTGGATGAGTTGAGTGATCTTTTTCTTCTTTTCTTCTTTTCATTTTCATTTTTCTTTTTTTGTCCCAAAAGGTGTAACCCCTTCTTCATTGCTATACCTAGGGCGTACTTTGTCCTAAGTATAGGGGGTGTGCACCCCGAGTTGTCTTTCATTCTTTTGTCGTTTCCACTGTTACCTCTTCTTGTTTATACCTAGGGATATCTTACCCTAAGTATAAGCGGAGACAGTCTGAGTGTGATCTGTTCATTCCCACCCTCTACCCTCCCTGCTTTGTGTACAGTCTGTTATACTTAGGATTAGTTGATCCTAAATATGGGGGGATGGTCGAAGATGAATCCACGATTCATAGCCTTTATTCTTTTATTTTAACCTCTTTTCCTTAGTCAAATACTTGTAAATATCCACTAATTGCATAAAATTACCATTTTGCATGCATTTGTTAAAATTGCATTTTTAACACTTTTTGTACATAAATAAAAGAATAAAGAAGAAAAGAAAAAGAAATGATGTATTTATGCAATAAATACAGACTAACCCGAACCCCGAGAGAAGGTCAAGACTTGACCTGATCGATCAGGAATAAAGTAGGGGGAGATAGGGTCTTCTGTTAGAAAAACCAAAAATATTTTGTAAATATTTTTCCTTTATTTTTGTACAAAACTTACCATATTTTATTTGTACATAATTTAACCTCAAATTAATTATTTTTGTAAACAAAATTTGTAAATAAAAATGTGTTGTAAAAAATAAAAATGAGTGTAAAATAAAATAATGTACAGAGTGCAAATAATCACCCTCAGATAAAGCCGCAAAGAAATAATTGAAACACCAATTCTGGCTCCATACGAGCTCAAATCGAACCAAAATCACTTCCGTCATACTTTAAATTAAATTATCTTTCAAATGACTGTGGTTTCATAATTTTTGGAGTTACGTTTAAAAAGTCAGTTTTCTATGGTGTTTTGTGCAGTTTAACCAATATTTGTTGTACATATTTATTAATTTATTTTATAGTGTATATTATTGCAAATATTGTTTTCAATAAAAATAAAAAAATTAAAATAAAAAAATCTTTTATAAAAATATTTCCTTATTTGTACCTATGCATATTGTATTATATGTGTATAATATATGTATACAATTAACTTCCTTAAATAAAAATCACCAAAAAAATTTAATTATCTCACATTAATTAATTTATTTTATTTAATTACAAAATTCATATTTAATTTTTTAATTTATTGGATTTATTTGAATTTATTTGGTTTAATAACTTGCCTTGTATATATGATTCTATTACACACCATATATGGCCACCATTATAGTGGTTAATTGATGTCCATTAATTATTTAATTTATTTAATTAATTTATTTCCGAAATTCGTTATTAATTAATTAATTAATTTAATTATTTTATTTATTTTAATTAACCAATAAAAACTTTCCTTATTTGTATATACTTGCCATTTTTATTTTTTATCTTCTTTTTAATGGGCTCCGCCTCCCTCATTTTCTCTTGAACAATCTTTGAAGAGAGGAGCCCGATCTCCGAGAGCCACTCGTTGTATAAGGGTGCCTAGCCTCCGATCCGGTCGGTGACAACATTTCGGTCGTTGTCGAGGCCATCACAGCGTGTCCAAATCCAAGGAGAGATCCATATTTTATTCTGCGTCAATTTTTCTCTTAGATAAATCGTAGGTCAAGTTTTTAATCTCATTTTATTAGTCTTTAGATTTTAAAAACCCCAAAATTTTCACCACATATTTTTCGTCCAAAATCGATTTTTCATCTCATCTCGTGATCTCCACGTTTCTTTTTCTATCTCGCACAACCTATCACCTCCAACCACGCACGATGGTCGGAGCCACGGATCGCTCTTCTGTCACACCAAGATCCATTTCCATTTACGTCTCCTAATTTTATGCATAAATTAAAAATAATATAAAACAAAAAAACACATATAATTGTTTTTCTATCTCTAACATTTTGTTTTGCAGGAAAATATTAAAAAAATAATAAAAATTTTCCTTTGCTGCTCTGCTTATAGTTAAAAAAATAATAAAAGGGTTTTTCTTATCATCTCTCTGTTTACATAAAAAATAAAAAAAATAAATCAGGCCGCAGGGTCGTCACCTCCCGCCGCCAGCCCCTAAGCGCGAGTTCAGCCCTCACAGCCGTGCCCAGGCGGCCCGCCTCCTCCACCTTCAAGCGCCACCACGCCTGGGCGGAGCTCCGCCCGTGCACGGCTCCTCCGCCAACCTACAACCGTGCCTCCGCGCCCAGCCCGCGACGCCGCCCCCCGCGTGGCGGCCCCGCCTGGCTGCGTGTGCCCGCACCACGACCTCCTGGAGCCCTCGCAGCGCCCACCAGCATCCTCCCGGAGCCCCTGTGCGCGAGCCGCTGCGCGGCCCAGCCTCCTCACAGACGCGCCACCGCGCCACCACCTACAGCGTGCCCTCCGCACTTCTCCGCCTTCACCCGCGCGTGGGGCGCCCAGCGCTCCTCGCTGATCTGATGCCATGCCACATCCCAGTGGCCCCCTCGCCTCCGTCGCGCGGTATGCGCGCCATCTCCGTGCGCGTCACCGGCAACACCCTCCTCCTTGAGAAGAAAGAAGATGACAACACAGGCCCTCCCCCTTTGGGTTTTGTTTAAAGAGAAGGAAGGACAACAGGAACCCTAGGGGATTTTAAAATAAAAAAATCATTTGGGCAAATTACATATTAATCCTTTGGAGTTCAGATATTCGCAAAAAAGCCCCTGTGAGAGCTTCAAATCTAGATCACATGCAATGCACATGATTTAGTGGGAAAATTTCTTCTTTCATCCTGCAGTTATCTATTATTATTTTATTATGCAGAAACTTTAACTATTTGCAATTAAACCCCTGTACTGCAAACTTTAATTTGACATGCACTTTTCATTAGAATAAATGTTTTTATGGTTGCTAAAGTTCTAAGAAAATTCTTATGTTCTCCTGCTATGTCATATTACATTGTTTAAATTTTTCATGAATTTTTATTATTGTTTGATATTTTAAAAAAATCAAAAATAATGACTTTGTGTCTGTCCAAACTTTGAAAATTGATAAAAATTTGAAAAATTGCTTAAAAATTCCAAAAAAATAGTGTAGGTGCATTTTGGTGTGTTTTAGTTTCTGACCAATTTTTGTGCATTTTCACTTATAAAACACTAAAAATTTGTGAAAAATGAAAAATCTTTAAAAAATTGTAGAAAATTGTAGAAAAATAAAAAAAATGTGATTTAAGTTTCTGATTGTAGATATAGTTGTGTAGTTTTATTAAAATTAACCTCTAGGAGTATTGGGCACTTAAAGTGTTTTTAAGTTGTAAAATACTCTTGGTTGTGCACTGTTTGCCTATTTTGCACTGTTTATTTTTTTAAAAATACCAAAAAAGATCATAAAAATAAGTAAAAAATTACTAAAAATATTTTAAAATATATAAAACACAAAAACATTTTCCTTTTAATTTTCTGAGCATTTTTGACCTTTTTGAAAAATATAAAAAGAGTGTAGTGTATGCGTGTTTTTTATCACTTGTGCATATTGTTCTTAATTTAAAAAAATAAAAATAAAAAATTCAAAAACCAATAAAAATCACTACTAAAAATTGACTGCTTAGTTTTTAAATCGTACTCCTTGTGTTCGACCCTGGCCGCTATACCAGGTAAAAAGAATAGCGAAAAGCCGCTTACATTGTTTTCCTTGTTTTATCCTATTTTGAGTGGTTTAAATATTTTTTCGTTGATCGAATTGATCGATTAAGAACAACGACATTGTGATTTATTTTCTACTTTAGTCGCATCGATTTTCAGGTCATCAGTCGACTTCTCAGTCATTCATGTCTTCCTTCTTTCATTCATTCCTTATTCGTTATTCTTTAGGCTTTTCTATACTCAGTACGAGTTATGTCTTCGCTTTTTCTCTTTGATCTATGAGGACATAGCTCAAGATAAGTATATGGGGGTCATATATACTGCGTATATACTTTAGCCATAACTCGTACTTTTGTATTTTTAAATAATATGGCTAATTAATAAAAATTAATACAAACACATACCCAATTCTTTATATTTATTGATTGATAAATCAGATTGAAAATATTTTTTTGTAAAATATTTGAAAATATTTTGAAAACTATTTGGAAAATGTTTTGTTAAATATTTTCAACCTTTGTAAAAATATTTTTGTTTGTAAAAAAATCTTTCTTTGTGTGAAATAAATTCTTTTGAATTTTTTTTGCAAATGATTTTGAAAAATGGTTGCGAAATTATTTTGAAAAATCTCTATATACAGTTTGAAAAATCTTTGCAAAATGATTTTCAAATTTTGTAAAATGTTAGTAAAAATTATTTGTCAAATTAGTTTTCAAAATTAAAGTTTTCAATACTTTTTGTAAAATAATTTTCACATTATTTTTGAGGATTGGGTACCTAATAAAAATCCTTATAAAACTTGTCTGAATATGTAAATTCTTAAAAACCCAACTCTTGTAAATAAAAGATGCACTTCATGTAAATTTTTGTTCCTATTTCTTTTGCCAAAAACTTTTGTTTTGAAAAATCCAAAAAAAAGTTTGCAAAATCTTTTTGAAAAATTACATAAAAATTTGCAAAACCTTTTCAAAAACCCATAAAAACTACAAAATTCGAGAATTACATCACAAAAATATTTTCTGCATTGTGCATAACATTTGCATTTTTTGGATTCATTTTGATAATTGAACAAGTCTAAGTAAAATCCGAAGATTGGTGCTTGGTTGGACCTTAAATATACTTAATTATAGGAACCTTATAGGAACTGGAATTAAGGTAGTTCAGGTCAGGTTGACTTAATTCTTTGATATCACGAGACTTGGTTCTATGTCATCTTGACTACCTAAGTAGAGTATTTTTGAACATACGCATGACTCTTGTTGATAACGACCTAGCTTTTACACCTGCACTTTCACTTTGCTCACCTCAGTTGAAGTGGTAGAGGTGATGAATCTCCATTTCATCACCTTTATTCTTTCATTTTGGCCTTTAAACCCTAGCTGAATGCATGTATATATCATTAATTTATCAAAATAAACGTTTATTAATATGTTCCAAATACTGTATAAAATACCATATGTTTATCATATTTATTGTCAAAATAAAAGAATAAATGAAAGAAAAGAAAAAGAGCAAAGTATCAAGGACGCTAATGTTACCCTAGCCCTCGAGAATGAATCATCATGACAACTTTGTCGACAAGGAATAAAGTAAGGGGATATAGGGCAGCTAATTGTAGAGAAGACACATACAAATTACTCTACAAAATAGGTCAATAATTACTTTTTAGGACTTATTTTATTATTTATTATCTATACCTTAAATAAAGAAACATTGTACATGAAATTTGTAAATAATAACATATAGAAAAATACAAAATTTTCTTCATGCAAAAATAACACATAGTTTACAAGATATACTCTGAATAAGATTCCAAAACCCAAACTTCCCAGATCCATATCTCCCTAATAAAAAACTTAAAATATATCAAAATCACCTTTAATTGTATATAACTATTAATTAGCTATTTAATGAAGGCCGTTTCATATTTTTTGGAGTGAAGGTGTGGAAGTTAGGTTTTGGACCCTTATAATACAATATACCCGAATAAAATATTCATTTTATTTATTCTTTATTATTTTTATAGTTTTTTATTTTTAACATCTTATAAATATTATTTATAGTATATGTGCATATTAAAAGTAAAATAAAACCATAAATAAGACATTAAAATAAAATACTTATATAAAATACATAGATAAAAACCCTATACTTATATCTATAAAAAATAGACCAATATTTATTTTAGTGTACATCTTATATCATAAAAATTTAATAAAAATATATTTAAGTATATAAAAATAAGTTGTAAATATATAAAATAACAAAAGGAAATAATAAAATAAAAAATACAAAATAAAAATAAAATATATAAAACATAGGTAAATATACCTATAAAGAAAACCCTAAAAAGCAACTCATAATTAAACACCCAAAAAATAAATAAAAATGCATATAAAATACTATACAAAATTAGAAATATTTTTTATTCTATAACCTAAAAATAATAAAATCAATTACTATTTATTATATATTTTCTAAAGATTTTTTGCCTTGGAATTTTCTGGTTGGTCCATGTGGACCAACCGGGCGCGTCCTTTTGTTGACCTCGATCAACTGTCCGTCCTACCCTATGACTTATGTCAGATCTTTACGAGGGCACCACTTCACCATATTCTCCACGCCCATATCTTCACTCATTACCCTCGAGACCACCATCGTCCTGTAGCCCCTTCGTCCCTCATTTTTGCCCATCACCGGATCCTCACCAACCACCGATCGATCTCACATCATCATCCCTCTAAAATCACCAAAATTTCACTTATAAATACACCCCCTTTGCCCCCATTTTGATTTTTGATCCATCTTCTTCGAGCTTTAGCCTCTCAAATCACCCCTATGAGCTTCTCCATGGTGACAACATGGTAGAGCTCGTGGTTTGCAGTAAGGAGAGCAAGCGGAGGAGGCATATACACCCCACCAATGGAGCTCCTCCGGCTGGTTTTGCTCGGGAGCGCCAAGCTCTGTTGAGCCCTCTTATCCGTCATTCCTAGGTAATCTTGTAGTTTAATGATCATTCTATATTTCTAATTTGAATGTTAATCAAGCGATTAACGCCCAAATCGAAAAGCCCCAATTCTTGGAGCTAAGGCTCCATATCAAAATCGTACACTCAGACACATGACGACCCCAGGACGGCTGGATCTCAGGCACATAAGTGGGTAAATTGCATAACCTCCCTTCTCCTTTTTGTAATTAGTAAATTGCATACCCCTAGCAGACCAACTATTTTTGTGCTTTGTTTTCTATTTATTAAAAATAGTTGTTGTGCCTCAAAAATCACCAAAATATAGGAGTAGGTACTTGGGTGCATGTTGTTCACAATATAAATTTACATTTGCATTTTATGCCATTTTCCTATTTTCTAAAAATCAAATAGTGCACGACTAATCCCTATTTGTCTTAAAAAAGCCAAAAAATGTAAAATTGTTTTGAAAAACTCTTAAAAAATATAGCATGCTAATTTAAGTATTATTAACTTCAGACCAAAAATCACTAAAAATAGAAAAAGGAAATGCTTAAGAATTAAAAATCCCAAAAACCTCTATAAAAATTTATAAAAATTTGTGAAAACTCCAAAAATTGTGTTTTCTATTTATAATTTTCTCTATATTATTATCTTTGTATTACAATTAATTTGAAAAATATTTGATAGTTTAGTATTTTTCATCTCCATTTTAATTTTGGCTTATAATATTTTCCCTATTTTAGGGTATTTTCTTCTTTAAACATATATATATAATAACAAATTCACTAAAAATCATAAAAATAGTATAAAATCATTTAAAACCAAAAAATATTTATTTATGCAATTTTTAGTTATTTATAGTTATATTTATATCAATATTAACTATTATTGTATATATACTCTATATATAGCTATATTACTTATTATAAAAGAAAAAAGAAGATACAAAATATAAAAATAATAAAAATAAAATATATAAAATATAAAAAAACAAAAAGAAAATAAAAAATTAAACCCACATTATTTGACTATTATTGTGCATAGCTATATATACACATATACCTATATTATTTATTTATAAATAATACTAAGTGGTACATCGTGTGTTCCATGTGTTCGACAACCTACTCTGCTTTTCGCTATAC
The DNA here is from genome assembly GCA_037367405.1 of Ottelia alismoides. Lineage (NCBI taxonomy): Eukaryota > Viridiplantae > Streptophyta > Magnoliopsida > Alismatales > Hydrocharitaceae > Ottelia > Ottelia alismoides. The sequence continues at coordinate 208,980 of JAZKJV010011425.1, forward strand.
GCATTTTATTGTAGGGTTTAAAATAAATTTTGATCCACACTGTATTTTCATTGCTGATTTATTTTCGTGGGTTGATTGTTGATTAAATGAGGTCTCGTGAGCGACCTCTTCAATGACATTGTAGTCTCTCCCTGTGTAGGCTACTCTAGACCCTCGCAAGATCTCATTTTTTCAAATGGTGCCTTTGCCGAGGAGCAACAGATTGTAGCACATCTTTTTTGTATATATATATATATGTTCATTATTTACTTGCATTTTCCTATTTTTTGTTCTTTGATGATTATTTGACTGTTCTAACCAATTTTTTTGTAGGGATTTTATCACTTGTGCCCCTCCGAGATATCGCAATATCAGTTATGCCCCTATCTTTTTGATAATATCAGTTGTGCCCCTCACTTCTTGCTATTTTATCACTTGTGCCCCTCGGGTTAATGACCGTCCATCCACAGTGCAAACGGACGTTAACTTTGAGGACATAAGTGGAATTAATTTTTAAAAAATGGTTCAATGGTCATTTTACACCATCTTCCTCATTCTCTTCTTCTTCCTCCTCCTCTTCCCCCATCCTCTTCCTCCTTCAACCTCCTCCTCCCTCTCCGCCCCAGCCTCCCTCCGCCCCGACCTCCCCCCGCCCCTTGCCCCGACCACCCCCTTCTGCCCCTCCGTCTCAATCCGAGTCCTCTCCCTTTGTCCAGACCTCTTCATATTCTTCCTCCTCCATTTGTTGTGAAAATCTAAATCATACTAAAAATTGGAATTGCATAACATCTGTTGTGATTCCCATGAAAGCAGAGCATCCTTGTCCATGCGATACATGAATATGGAACGTGTAATATGCATTTTTACATTTGCTGTAGTATTAAAACCTCTTTTATTGAAAGCAACACGCCAAAATAATGAATGGCGAAAGCTTGGATCAGGTAGTAACGGAAGCAAAAATACAAACCTATATGACCAGAAAAACAAATGGAACAGAAAGACATGGACGAACATGTGAAAGTATCACATTAACAACGTCAATCAGAAAGACGGACGTGCTGAAGACTAATCAGTAGTTGTCGTTGCCGTCTTGGTCATCAGCCCTATGTTTGCCGGTGAGGTCCTCCAGACATTGCCCTTTCGACTCCGGCACCGTCAGCAGCGTCATAATCAGACCGCCCCTCCGCCCCGACCGCCCCTCCGCCCCTTGTGCCCTCGCCCCTCCGCCCCCTGTACCCTCGCCCCTCCGCCCCTGTGCCTTCGCCTCCCTCCGCCCTTGCCTCCCTCCGCCCTTTCCTCCCTCCGCCCCCTGCCCTTGCCTCCCTCTGCCCAGACCTCACCCCGCCCCCTGCCCTCACCTCCCTCCGCCCCCTGTGCCCTCGCCTCCCTCCGCACAGACCGCCCCTCCGCCCCTGTCGCCAGCCCGCACTTCCCCCGGCTCCTGCCGCCAGCCTGCACCTCCTCCCCAACCCTCCTTCTCATTTGATTTTTTTGACCATAATACCCCTCTTAACCACACCATGGTTTGAGTAAACTATGGTTATTTCAATTTTTTGACGGTTAATCTGACGGAAGGGCACAACTGATGACGGAGAAAGAAGTGAGGGGCACAACTGATATTACCAAAAAGATAGGGGCATAACTGATATTGTGATATCTCGGAGGGGCACAAGTGATAAAATCCCTTTTTTGTAAATCTTTCTTGCGAGGGACAACTTGACGAGGGCTATCTCCTAGGAGGTGGGTGCACCCAAGGCAAGCGGAGGTCAACCTTCTCTTTGTGAGCCGACCATGAGAGAGCAAGAAAGAAGATCAGGGAAAGAGGAAAAGAGCAGACTTAGCATAGAATTTTCCATTTTTTAGTGAGAGAGAGATTTAATTTGTGCAAAATAATTTGTAATTAATTTGGACACTACACTCTACACTACACGAGGTCCACTGCCCAGGAGTTTGTTCTCCTGAGGCCCTCGTACCAGTCTTTTCATGTTTTATCACCTTTGTTTTATTTATTTCCCATGATTTGAGCTTCTCGCCTTTGTTTATATTTGTTTTCTGTGAGTGAGCCCTTAGATAATATGTTGCTTGACTCGGTAGCTGGGTCCAAAGCCCTAATAACATTGCATGAACCTATAGTGATACGCGTTTGGACTTAGTCAAAATTAATTGTCAATTATTTGGACTTGAGATCGAGCACCGAGAGAAGTGTTATACAACTCTTACATGATCCGCTATGGTGGACACCGATGCACTTCAGAGACCAAACTTTTGGATCTCATTTCTGAGTAACTGACATTTGGTTCTTCCCGATAATAGCAGCTATTGTTCAGGATGCTTTCTCATTTTTTCATATCGTCACATAGTGTAATTATTTCAATTCTGCCTTGCATCCCACATGGAGAGAGCCGGGAAGCACTGTAAGTAATTCTATCTTTGCATGCATCATTAGTCACTAAGGTAAGATTTCTATCTTAGTGATGACTTGCACGACTTTTCCGTCCTCCCCCCTGTGTTTATATTACTTAGAACATAAAGGAAAAATACAAAAAAAAATCTTTAGACACCTTGTTTTAAAAAATACTCAAAAAATTGAAAACCCAAAAAATTTAAAAAGGGACTGCTAAATAAACTTGACCTTAATTAAAACTCATAATGAACCATTCATTGTTTGGGATTCATAAAGCCAACATTATTTTCAGGTAAACTCCATATTGAGTGAGGTACAAGCTGCTAAGGATAAGAGCCCAAATCTCTATCTATGGCACCTTGATTATAACATGGATTGGCGAAGTATTGGCGCTTCTATCATATGTGACCGAGTAGGGCCTTGTCGAGCATGGTGTTCCCGCCTTGTGCGGAGCATCCGACTTGGTTTGAAGTACTGAGCTTAGGCCACGCCCTCACGGGTGTGTCTGTCTCATCGGTTTGCATCTGAGTAGGTCCTTGAACGCTCACAGGTGTTTCCATTGTGAGCAAGATTCGAAGTATTGGTTTCACCTATTGGCTTCCTTTTTATATTTCTTTGGATGAGTAGCCATCTTGGCACGAGATCAAGGACCTTTAAGCACGCAGATCACAGGTTACAAAGGAGGTGGAATAAGTACGGGGAACTTGACTGGCATTACACACACTCCTATAGGGTTAGTGTACTTAAGGACTCGTTATAAGATTGCCTGAAAATAATAATAAAATTGAAAAGATAAAAATAACCGAACTTTTACAGCTTCACATGTGTTGAGTAGGTGAACCCTTCCTTGTTTTCTGTTTGTTTTAATTAGATTAAGGTTCAAAGATCAGTCCTGCACATTGTGTGCCTTTTTGCACTTTATTTTGATTTCCTACTTGATCCCCTGCTCATTTGGAGCCTTCTACTATTTAACACCCCCTTTAGTTCTTGTTTGACCTTCATATCATTCTTCCATTATCGATCTCCTCTTGAACTTTGAGATGGCGACACGGATGGCTTAGTCAGGACCCCGCCGACACCAACATCGATTCCATATGCTCATCACCTCCAATAATTCGGGCGGTTCCTGAAAACCCGGTTCAAACTCCGTGGACCGATCTCCAGACAACTCATCTTCTCCAATAATCAAGGATCACTCTCGTCCCAAACTTTACACATTTTGGATGCCTATTTATTTCATTCCTTACACAACACCATCCTTAATGAAGTTCTGTGTTGATCTTGACACAGACCGATTTGTTACATATGATGCCTCCATACAGATTGATCGGGGAATTATTCCATTTGCAGATCAAGAGCCCAATCTGGAGCCAAAAATTGTGATAAAATCAGACTCGGGATTAGAGAGAGATGGCTCTTGAAGGAAAAGGGAAGGGACGACAACCACACCTCATCCAGATCAAAGTCTGCAGTCGGATCAGAATGAAGTGAATTCCAAGACCCTTGCCTCTATTCAGGCAATCCGACAGCAACTCACTGACCAGGCTCTAGCACAGGTCGCTTTCCAAGACATGCTAAATGACTTGAGGAGAAGGGGAGAAAACCAAGGAGGATTTGAAGAACCTGAAGGTGGAGGTGGTGGAGGCCCAGTAGATGAGCCTAGAGTAGAGCGGCCCAAGCCGATTCTAAAAGAAACATACATCCTTGGGCAGGACAAGTCACTGAATGGGTTCAGATTCCTACAATTCATGCCCATTTTGAATTGAAGCCTCAACTACTGGCGCTCCTACCCATCTTTCGAGGAAACACCAATGAAAAACCTTACATTCATCTACAACAATTCGTGTGCATTTGTGGTACAACTCATTATCCTGGTATACCTCTTGGGGTAGTCAAGATGACGACATTCTCCTTCAGCCTTCAGGATAAGGCCTTTCATTGGATCAACCACTTGGGGAAGGTCATCACTACCTGGGAAGAATTGAAGTCAGCCTTTTTACATAAGTATTCTCCTCTGGGGAGACTCAATTAGATACGCGCTCGCATAACAAAATTCACCCAATCCACTCATGAGTCCATCTGTGAGGCCTGGAAGAGGTTTACTGAGTTGCAAGAAAAGTTTCCCCATCATGAGATTCCAAGGAACAACCTGGTCCAACATTTCTTTAGGGGATTTATAATAGAAAGTCAGAAGCTGGTGGGTGTCGCATGTGGTGGTTCACACTTCAACAAAGATGAGGACATCGTTTGGAAGATCTTTGAAGAAATGGCCGAAGGAGAGGCCACTCTATCGTCATCCCATGCCTATCAGCGCCAGCCACAGAATATTCAGAAGCTTGTGCATATGACAACATCCCACGAGCCAGACAAGGATGAGATCTCCAACCTGAGCATTTTTGGGAGCCACCTGTCCAAAGTGGAAATAATCGAAAAGCGATTACAAGACCTGGAGAAACTTGTTGTGATTGAACAAAGGACACAACACCTGGACATGCTTGATAAAATCACCAAGCAGCTTGAGCTGCTGGTAAGAACAATTAGTTCCTGCAACTCCTTGTCTACATCAGTTCCTACTCCAGCTCAAACGAAGGAACAAGCACCGCCACAACCTCCTCAGCATCATCCAGCGGTTCAACACGTCAACTACGTGCAGGCCCCAGATCCACCCACTCCACAACAGTCACAGCAGCAACTGGTCGTCTACCAGCCGGAGCCCCATTACATTCCAGAACAGTTCTCCCCTCCATCACCTCTTATTCAGGAGGTGAACGGTGTGTGGTCAAATGATGCGCAACCAACCCGTCCAGGAGGACCTCAATAGGGTCAGGTTGCTAATTCCCATCAGTTCCCTCAACAATAAGGAGGGAGATTTGTCCAAAACAGCCAGCCTCAACACCAACATCACCAGCAGTCGCCACAATTCCATGGCAATTAGAGATAAAACTAGTACCAATAATCGTAGTACCGACAGTACCAGCAAAACCAGCAGTATGTTGTTGTTCCTTATCAGTATCACCCTCCTCAGTAGTATCAACAGCATCATCCTTCTCCTCAGTATCATTCTCAGTACCCAAACTAGCAGTCTCAGTACCATCAACAATACCAGCGTAGCCAGCACGCCAAGGTATCTGAGGCTGCATCTTCTATGAACCCTGCCTTGGACTGCCTGGCCCAACTTGTAAAGGGCCTTGCAGATCTCAGTCAAAGTTGGACAATTTCACCGCCACCAAGGCCTCCATTCCCGCATAGGTGGAGACAAACCCCAACAATTTTAAGAAGAAAGAGTAGGTAGTCTGTGAAGTTCCCACCAGTCTTATAGAGTTAGATACACATAATTGTTTTTATCTAAATGTTGTCACTCTCAGGAGCGATAGGACCTTAAAGCCACCATCGACTTATAAGGGAAAGAATAAAGCAACCATGGGGGAGTCATCATCTTCTTTTGCATCAGCCATATCAGCAGTCAGGCCGGGTAAGGAAGAAGAAGGAGAAGCACCACCAAAATTCCAATAAAATCAGCAAAATCAGAAATCCCAAAAAGATAGCACCAATAGCAACTGAAGCACCAACCAGCCAGCCTTGGAGGAGACCGCACCTGTAGTTGATCCGACACCAGCTGATGGATCCTCGCTTGAAGATTTTAGATGCCCGCCTTTCCTAGATGACTCTGCTCATTTTTGTCATCCACATGTACAACCTAATGTGGGCACATATTTTGTTGTAAATAAGAACACTATTCCTGCTACCTTTGATTATGTACATATTCTGTTTCCTGATGCAATGAGAAAATCCAAAAAAATAAAAAATTTGAAAAATGCCTCGTCTAACCCTGATGTTGTGGAAATAATTCAGAATCTTATTCTTGAAATGCTTCTTCTCAAAGCCATCAAGTACATTCCTAATGTTAAGAAAGGTCTGAAGGAGGTATGTACCTCAAATAGACACTCATGCAAAGCTCATGAAAGAAATTTGAAGCATATCCTTACTGCAGCTATAGTAAACACAATCAGCAATCTCCCGATAAAAAAGAAGGACATGGGAGCTCCTCTAGTCAGATGTCAAATGTTTGACCAAGAGTTCGACCAAACTCTACTTGACAGTGGATCCTCAATCAACCTGATGCCCATGTCAGTGCTCAAGGAATTTGGGTTAGGACCGCTCAATTCCACTAGAATGATTCTGTAGTTCGCAGACACATCCATTAAGCGGCCCTGAAGTATCCTGGAAGATGTCGTCGTCGCCATTCAGGGAATGCAATTCCATGCAGACTTCATAGTTCTAGACATGGACACTTCAGCCCCTCTTCTTCATACCCCGATAATCCTTGGACGGCTGTCCGTTCCTTCAAACAGTCAAGGCAGTGGTAAACTATTACACCGGGCAGATAACATTTTGTTCAAATAGTGATAAAATACCGATTGAGACGATCCAAATGCATAAACCTTTAGCATATGTATTAGACAAGAGTGATCCAAGCAGAGCAGCAAACAAAAGACTGTGACTTTTGGGCCCGAGATCCGTGATACAAATCTGTTCATGGATGACATTGAAACCCAAGTGTTCCTATCAACAAAGGAAGGCTTGGATAGCATAGTCGAGTTCCCAGATGTCCGTAAAGATGAGATTCTTGCTGACTTGTCTGATGAATACATTCATGACCACCTATCCTTGGCATGGATAGAAGGCATCATTGAAAATTTCTGCGAACAAGATTCAATCATCGAAGAATTTTGTGCAGCACTGCACTTAGAGCCTACAATGACAATGGTAGACACACAACAGATGAAAGACCCAACACCATCGCCTTGCACCACAGCCGAAGTCACCACTGAGCTGAACCAATCCCCGCCTGAGCTCAAACCACTTCCAACACACATGAAGTATGTCTTCCTTGCGGGTGTGCCAAATATGTTCCTCGTAATCATCAATTCACAACTAATTGAGGAACAAGAATCTCGTGTGCTCGAGGTTCTGGAAAGAAACCGCAAGCCTATAGGCTGGAAAATTCAGATCTCCGTGGGATAAACCCTTCACTATGCTCGCATGACATGTACCTTGAAGAAGACTGTAAGCCCTCCCGCGAATTCTAGCGTCGACTGAATCCAAACCTTCTGGAGATTGTGATGAATGAAATCACGAAATGGTGTAATGTAGGATTCATATATCCCATCTCCGACTCAAAATGGGTGAGTCCCCTACATGTTGTACCCAAGAAGTCTAGGGTCACCATGGTTAAAAATGACAAAGGAGAGGAGATTGCAACCGGAGTTCCAACATCCCCTCGCGTATGTGTGGATTACAAACGTCTGAATTTACAACCAAGAAAGACCATTTTCCACTTCCCTTCATCGACCATATAGTCAAAATACTGGACGCAAAGGAATATTTCTGTTTCTTGGATGGATAGTCTGGTTAGAATCAGGTCGCCATTGCCCTTGAAGATCAAGAGAAGACACCCTTCACTTGTTCATTTTGGACATATGCCTTCCGCAGAATGCCATTCAGGTTATGCAACACTCCAGTAACGTTCCAGTGATGTATGTTGGCAGTATTTGCAGATATAGTTGGAAGTTTTCTCGAGGTCTTTATGGATGATTTCTCGATCTACGGAGACATCTTTGATCAGTATTTATCTTATCTAGACTGGGTTTTGAAAAGATGCTGTGAAGTGAACCTTGTGCTCTCGTGAGAGAGGAGCAATTTTATGGTGACCGAAGTTATTGTGCTTGGACATGTCATCTTGAAGTGTGGCATGGAGGTCGATCCTGCGAATGTGGAAGTAATTTCAAAACTAGAGCCACCTACAAATTTGAAGCTGGTCAGATCATTCTTAGGGCATGTCGGTTTCTACCAATGGTTCATCAAGAATTTCAGCAAAATCGCCCGACCCTTGACCGAGCTTCTAGGCAAGGAGTCAACTTTTATTGTCAATGATAGAGTCCTCCAAGCTTTTACGTAGTTGAAAGAAATAATCATTCAGGCCCCTATCCTTCAACCGCCAGACTGGTCTCTACCATTTGAGATCATGATTAATGCTTCTGATTATTCCGTTGAGGCAGTTTTAGGATAAAGGAGAGATCATATTATATTTGCTATTCACGATACTAGCAGAACTCTCGATAAAGCATAAAGAAACTACACTAACACTAAACCTGGAGTCAAAAATGTGGTGGCCGATCACTTGTCAAGATTGCCAGAGCCAGACACTCCAGAGCAGAGCCTGTTGCCTATCACAGAGACTTTCCAAATGAAATCATATTGTCAGTCACCTCGCTCCTCTGGTTCGCCGATATTGTGAACTATCTTGTATCCAAGAAAACTCCACAAGATTGGCATAAGATTAAAAGAGAAGTTCTTGTCAGATTTCCATTTCTACCAGTGGGAGGATCCACATCTCTTTCGAGAAGGGGCATACTGCATTTGGAGAAGATGCATTCCTCAGGAGGAAGTTCACAGTGTCCTCGAGCATTACCACTCTCGAGAATCAGGAGGACACCACTCTGGAAGAAAAACAGCGGCGAAAGTTTTACAATATGACCTTTGGTGGCTAATTCTATTCAAAGATGCAGAAGACCTTGTCAAGTATTGCACTGACTGTTAGAGACTGAGCGGTACCATTGGAATGAGAGACACAATGACTCTGAAGTACATTCAGATTTCTGACGTGTTTGATGCGTGGAGCATTGACTTCATGGGCGTGTTCCCTAACAGCCAAGGATTTGAGTATATTCTGCTCACTGTCGATAATGTAAGCCTTTGGGTGGAGGCTATCCCAACCCGAACCACTGACAATCGTACTGTCTACTGATTAGCCACTTCATCAATAGAGAGGTGAAGAAGCTGACACATGAATTCTGCATTAAACATCGTGTCACCTCTTCATACTACCCACAATCCAATGGCCTGGTCGAATGTTCAAGCATGGAGATAAAGACAATTTTGCAAAATCTCGTATGCCCTGATAGGAAGAATTGGTCGCAGTTGCTGGATTCAGTACTTTGGGTCTATCGAATCGTGTACAAGTCACCGTTAGGAATGTCTCCCTACTGCCTAGTATACGACAAGCCATGCCATCTGCCCGTAGAACTTATGCACAAATCATTATGGGCGATCAACGTCTGTAATTTGGATTCCAAGAAGGGGGGACAGAACGGAAAGTTTGATCTGAATTAGCTGCTAGAATTTCGTGAGTATGCATATGACAATAGCTTGATGTACAAAGAAAAGGTCAAGAAGTGGCATGACAAGCACATCCGCCGCAAGACCTTCAAACTAGGACAGAAAGTTTTGTTGTTCGATGAAAAGCTCAAACTATACTCTAGGAAATTGAAGAGCAAGTGGACATGGCCGTTCATAGTAAAACATGTGTGTGACAATGGAAGTATTGCCATAACCAGTTTGTCAGTTGATGCACAACCATTCGTGATCAGCAAACAACTTCTGAAGCCTTATCTCAAATATGACATATTTCTATCCATGGTCGATTCAATTCATGTGGTCCACGATGAAGAATTCACATCCACAGCATCCACTCATGCAGACGAGGCTAGCGAAAATATTTTTGAATAGTTAGTCATTTTTCTTCTTTTCATTCGTTATTAGTTTATTCTTCCGAAAAGTTGCATTAATCCCATGCATCATTGTTATACTTAGGATATGCTTCATCCTAAGTATGGGGGGATAAACGCATTTGGGTGCTTATTCTTTGATCCCTCACCTATCTCCTCAACTTTTGACATTCTTTATATACTTAGGGACATTTTACCCTAAGTATATGGGGAGACAGGTCGAGTCGTTGAGTTATCCGTTTATTCATTTCCCACCCTCGACCCTCCCTGCATTAGTATACAACCTGCTATATTTAGGATTAATTGATCCTAAGTATAGGGGGACGACCGACTTTCGATTCTTTAGTCGTTGTAGTATTGACTTTTCTATACTTAGTACGAGTTACATCTTCCTTTCTTTTCGATCTATGATGACATAGCTCAAGCTAAGTATAAAAGGATCGATATATACTTTGTATATATTTTAGCCATAACTTGTATTTTCGTATTTTCAATAAATAAGGCTAAAACACTATATATACAAATTTATTAAATTATTTAATAAAAATGATGTTTATTATTCCTCAAATTCTTTTTGTATGTATTGACTAATGAATATGGTAAAAAATGCTTTGCAAAATATTTGGAAAATAGTTTGAAAATCTAATTGAAAAATATTTTGAAAACTGTTGGAAAAATATTTTGTAAAATGTTCCAGTCTTTGTAAAATATTTTGTTTGAAAAATTCATTTTCTTTGCGTGAAATAAAAATGTTTGAAAAACAATTTGTAAATGTTTGAAAAATGGTTGCAAAAGTATTTTGAATAGATACTATTTGAAAAAACCTTTGCCAATTGATTTTCAAATATGTGTAAATTTTGTAAAAATTATTTGTAAAAATATTTTGGACTATAGTTTTCAAAATTGTTGTAAAAAATAATCTTTCAAATAAGTTTGAGAAATATATACATTACACTAAAATTCTTTACTAGATGTATTAATATATCTATAAAAATGATCACTTATCCATTGCAAATTCTTAAAAACCCCATTCTTGTAAATATGAGATGCATCCCCGTGTAAATATTTGTAACTATTTTCTCAGCCAAAACCACACAAACATTCACAAAACCAAAAATACCAAAAACATTTGTAAAAGTCCTAAAAAATCTACAAAATCTTTTTCAAAAATCCATAAAACATTCAAAAGTCTGAAAATGGCATTACAAAAATATTTTCCTGCATTATACATAGCATTAGCAATTTTCAGAGTAATATAGGCGATTGAACAAGTCCAAATAAAGTCTGAAGATTGGAGCTTTATGTAGACCTTAATGCACTTAATTTCAGAGGAACCCATTGAGGACTTGAATTGGAGATACTGCAGGTCACCTTGACTTAATTCTTTGGATTCCATAAGACTCTGTTCATGAGTCAGTTCAATGTGCCTAAATAGAACCCTTCGTATCATTCGTACGACTCTTGAGACAGTGACTTGACTGGAAACCTCGCACCTAGCACTTAGCTCAACTCAGAGGGACTGCTGAAAAATCTTGGGGTCTAAGTTGGGACGATGCAAGGCCACTTTTTCAAGGATGTCCCAGGAACCATTCTTGGGTATCACCGACACCGGTACTCTAACCCACTTCTTTTGATAACAATGATATCTAAAGACAGGGGATGGATTCAAAATGCTTTGGATGAGAGATGGTCTACCAGCGAAACGTTTTCCAAGACCCCAAAAAAGTGGGTGGAACAAAAGATGCTATATCTACCGGGGCACAAACAAGAATGCAGATGCTATGCAAAGTCAAAGAAAATACCCAAAGAAGCCTTAAATTAAAATTCCACAAATATGAGCTTCAGAAAATGCCTGCTTCTTGGTGAAGAGCTAGTTACACTGATCGACTTCACACAAGAATGAAGACTACACTGATCCATTCCTACTTCTCTTCTCATTCTTCTTACTTCTTATCTCACTCGATTGTAAAGACCATAAGCGCCTGACCTTAGAATGAAATATCTGACTCCACGAGGATGAGTTATTAGAAGAGCAGACACCTTGGTGGTTCAATGGTTTTGTCTGAGGAGAGCTAAACAATTCCACACACATGGTTCTATCATTTCAAGGTAGCAAGAGTATGCGACTGAGAGGATAGTTTTGACATGACTGTGAATCGGACTGAATAATAGGAGTATGGAACCTAAAGGGTGTTGTGCCACAAATCCTAACCTCTAAGTGGTTCTGAATACACCATTAATCTAAAGGTCTTCTCTAAGCTCCAAACTTTGACATTATTAAGATGAGTTTAAGAGTCGAAAATTACTCCAGGTTATTTCTTTTTCTTTTCTTTATTTTTTCTCCGCACTTATAGACATAAGTGTTTGCTAGGGACTATCAAAGGCAAGTATAAGGGAGTGATGAATCTCCATTTCACCACCATTATTCTTTCATCTTGGCCTTTAAACCCTAACAGAATGCATGTATATATCATTAATTTATCAAAATAAACATTTAATATGTTCCAAATATTGTATAAAATATTGTATGTTTATAGTATTTATTTCCAAAATAAAAGAATAAAGGAAAGAAAAGAAAAAGAGAGAAGTGCCAAGGACAATGAAGTGACCCTATCCCCCAAGACTTAGTCATCATGATAACTTAGTCGACAAGGAATAAAGTAGGGGGGTATAGGGTGGCTAATTATACAGAAGACACATACAAATCACTCTACAAAATAGGACAATAATTACTTTTTGGGACCTATTTTATTCTTTATTATTTACATCTTAAATAAAGAAACTTTGTAGAAAAATACAAAATTTACTTCATGCAAAAATAACACACAGTGTATACAATATACTTTGAATAAGATTCCAAAACCTAAACTTCCAAGACCCATATCTCCCATATAAAAACTCAAAATATATCAAAATCACCTTTAATTATATATAACTTTTAATAAGTTATTTAATGAAGGTAGTTTAATATTTTTTGGAGTCAAGGTGTGAAAGTTAGGTTTTGGACCCCTATAGTACAATATACATGAATAAAATATTTTTTTATTTATTCTTTATTATTTTTATAATTTTATATTTTTATAATATTGTAAATTTTATTTATAGTATATGTATATATTAAAACTCAAATAAAACCATAAATAATACATTAAAATAAAATACTTATATAAAATACATAGATAAAATACCTATACTCATACCTATATAAAATACACCTATATTTATATAAGTGTACATCTTATATCATAAAAATTTAATAAAAATATATTTACGTATATAAAAATAAGTTGTAAATATATAAAATAACAAAAGAAAATAATCAAAATAAAAATACAAAATAAAATAAATTATATAAAACATAGGTAAAATACCTATAAAGGAAACCCTAAAAGTAATTTGTAATTAAACACCTCTAAAAAATAAATACAAATGCACATAAAATACTACAAAAAAATAGAAATATTTTTTATTTTATAACCTGAAAATAGTAAAATCAATTACTATTTATTATATATTTTCCAAGGCATTTTTGTTTTGGAACCAACCAGACGCATCCTTTTGTTGACCTCGGTTAACTGTCCGGCCTACCCTCTGACTACTGTCATAGCTTCACGAGGGTGCCACTTCACCATTTTCTCCAAGTCCATATCTTCACTCATTGCCCTCGAGACCACCATCGTCTTGTAGCCCCTTCGTACCTCATCTTCTCCCATCACTGAATGCTCCCCAACCATCGATCGATCTCACGCCATCATCCCTCGAAAATCACTAAAATATCGCTTATAAAAACACCTCCTTAGCCCCATTTTGATTTTTGATACCTCTTCTTTGAGCTTGAGCCCCTCAAATCACCCCTATGAGCTTCTCCATGGTGACAACAAGATAGAGCTCATGGTTTGCAGCGAGGAGCAAAACTGGAGGAGGCGTATCCACCCCACCGTGAGAGCTCCTCCGGCTGGTTGCCAAGCTCTGTTGAGCCCTCTTTTCCTCCATTCCCACGTAATCTTGTAGTTTATGTTCATTATATATCTTTAATTTGAATGTTAACCAAGCGATTAGCGCCCAAATTGAAAAGCCCCAAATCTTGGAGCTAAGGATCCAGATCAAAACTGCACGATCAAATATGTGGCGACCCCAAGATGGCTGGATCTCATGTGCATAAGTGGGTAAATTGCATATCCTACCTTTATCTTTTTGTAATTAGTAAATGGTCCTGTAAATATTTTATATAGTTTAAAACTTGTGGATAAATTACACGTTGCCCTCTGACCTTTTGTATATTACAATTTAGTCCCTACTAGAGTCATGTGTATCCACACATTTTATCTTGTGATAATATCATGTAAACCCTTATGAGTTATTATAATTGTCTTTTAAGATATAAAATTTAAATATCAGTGTTAACTTTTGGGTAAAATTGCATTGGGACCCTTACCTTTATTTATATTTTCAATTATACCCCTACTAGGCCAATTATATTTTTTGCTTTGTTTTCTATTTATTAAAAAGAGTTGTTGTGCCTCAAAAATCACCAAAAATAGGACTAGGTACCTGGATGCATGTTTGTTTATGATATAAATTACATTTTCATTTTATGCCATTTTCCTATTTTCTAAAAATCAAATAGTGCACGACCATTCCCTATTTATCTTAAAAAAGTGAAAAAATTATAAAATCATTTTGAAAATTTCCAAGAATATGGCATGCTGATTTAAGTAGTATTATCTTTCAGACTACAAATCACTAAAAATAGAAACAAAAATGCTAAAAAATTGAAAAATCCCAAAAACCTCTATAAAAATTATAAAATTCCTGAAAACTTCAAAAAATTGTGTTTTTCTATTTTAAAATTTTCTGTATACTGTTATCTTTATATTAAAATTAATTTGGAGAAATTTTTATATTGTTTAGTATTTTCATCTCCATTTTAATTCCGGCCTAATATATTATCCCTGTTTTAGGGTATTTTCTACCTTAAACATATATAAAAATTAACACAATTCACTAAAAAATCATAAAAACAATAATAAATCTTTTAAACCCAAAAAGATCTATTTATGCATTTTTTGTTATTTTTAGTTATATTAAAATCAATATTATCTATTATTGTATATATACTGTATATTTAGCTATATTACTTATTATTAAAGAAAAAGAAAATACAAACTATAAAATATGAAAAAAAAATCAAAATATATATATAATCAAAAAATACAAAAATATAAAACAAAATTAAAATAGAAAATAAAAAACCCACATTATTTGACTAATACTGTGCATAGCTATATATACCCGTATACATATATTATTTATTTATAAATAATATCGATTGCTACATCGTGTGTTCCCTATGTTTGACACCCTACTTTGCTTGTCTCTAGACACATTTTATTGTAGAGTTTAAAATAAATTTTGATCCACATCGTATTTTCATTGTTGATTTATTTTCTAAGTTGATTGTTGTTTAACTGAGGTCTCGTGAGTGGTCGCTTCAACGACATTGTAGTCTCGCCTTGTGTAGGATACTATAGACCCTCGCACGATCTCAGTTTTTCAAGAGGATCGGATTTGCTGGCATGAGACATAAGTCAATGGTAACATCAAAAGTCACACTTTTGTGACCATTGTACCCTAACCCGATCCAATGGCGACGAGGTCTAAAGATAGAAGTTGTGGAGTTGCAATAATGCTTCAGAAGAGGGATAATCTACTGGCTCAACTTATATATATATATATATGTTGCTGTATATAATATTAAAAAAATCAAAAAGTCCAAAAAAGTGGACATGCCTGATTGAAAATAAAATGTCTGTCGGAGTGTACATATTTGTATAGTTAATAAGCAAGCTTGATCTTCAAAGTCATATGCTTGTGGCTGCAGCCGGGTGACTTGGCTACACTGGTCAAGCATCCTAGGATAGGTAGCGACACTGGCTACCATTCATTCTTCTCTCTACCTCATCTTCTTGAGTTGATTGTATTTGAACTTAGAAGGGAATACCCCGCTTCTCGAGGAAAGAGTTGCTGGATTAGGGAATTAGGGTAACCATGTTTGAGAAGACTGACTTTTACCGCTTCAACCGAGGAGAGCTACCTATCTCACACACTGTCCAAGATAGATTCATAGTCATAAGGATTTGTGTATGAGTTGAATTATTCTGACCTGACTATTGAGGAGACTTGAGCAGAGTTTTGAGATTCTTGAAGGCTGTTGTGTTTCAAATCTTGATTCTCAATAAGGTTCCACCCGCACCTAAAACCCAAAGGTCCGACTTAAGCTCCAAGATTTGAAATTGTGAATACAAGTTTGAGAATTAAATCAATCCACTTTCTTTCTTTTTATTTTATTTATTTCATTTTCTGCACTTATTTCATAAGTGTTTGCTAGGGATTAGCAAAGGCAAGTATAGGAGGGTGATGAATCTCCATTTCATCACATTTATTCCACCATTTTACCTTTAAAACCCTATCTAATGCATGTATATAGCATTATTTTGTACAAATTAACATTCATCATTTGTTCCATTTATTGTATATAAAATATAGTTTTAAATGCCAAAATTATACCAAAATCACTTTAATTGTATATAACTTTTAATAATATATTTAATGAAGGTAGTTTCATATTTTTTGGAGTTAAGATGTGAAAGTTAGGTTTTGTACCCCTATTATATAAGGGGAAAATGGGGATGCCCCCATGGCTGCCCCCACCCCCATTTTTTGCATTTTTTTTATTTTTGTGGAAAAATATCATCATGTATATTAATCCCTATATCCCTCCTATATGTCATTTGAATTTCGTCAGAATTAGAGACTCCTACGGCCTCCATCCAGACGTCATTTTTTTAACGGTCGCATGATTTTTTAAATAGACCCTGTCTGGATGGAGGCTGTAGGAGTCTCTATTTCTGACGAAATTCGAATGACATATAGGAGGGATATAGAGGTGAATATCAATGGCGATATTTTTCAAAAAAAATAAAAACATATTGCCCAAAAATGGGGCGGGGCAGCCATGCTGGGGGCAGCCCCATCAACCACATTATATAATATACCTATATAAAATATTCATTTTATTTATTATTTATTATTTTTATAAATCTATATTTTTATATTTTTTAAATATTATTTATAATATATGTAAATATTTAAAACATAATAAAACCATAAATAAAACATTAAAATAAAATATGTATATAAAATACATAAATGAAACACCTATACTTATACCTATATAATATATACCCTTATTTAAGTTCATAATATATTATAAAAATACATATATGAGTATAAAAATTAGTTATAATTTTATAAAATAAGAAATAAAATAATAATAATATCAAAAATACAAAAGAAAAAAATAAAATACCTAAAAGATAGATGACTATACCTATAAATGGAACCCTAAAAATTAACTTGTAATAAATAAACTCGAAAAAATAAATAAAAATCATATTGAAATACTACAAAAAATAATAAAATTTTTTTTATAACTTAAACTAATAAAATTGTTTATTATTTAGTATTGAATTTTTAAATAAATTAGGGCTGGTTTTCCTGATTGGTCCACGTGGACCAACGAGGTCGCTCCGTTAGTTGACCTTGGTCAACTGGCTGACCTACCCTCTTAGCCTTGTCAGACTTGAGGCCTACCTCTCCTTCTCAATTTTCCCCTCTTGATAAACTACTCGAGGGCTTGTCATTCCTTCATGGAAGATGTAGACGGTTCATCCATTATTCTTGCTGTGTACATATCTTGCACCATGTTATCTTCCTTCGATCTCCATGCCACCTCAAACCTCGTCATGTCATCACATGTATATACCCGAGCTCTACCCTTCTTTGAATTTTTGAATCCCTTTGGCCCCTATTTTGGCTCTCTCTTGTGCCCTGGATCGAAGCTGGTGACATGAACTTCTCCAGCCGTTTGTAGCAAAGTTAGGCGTGGTCTTAGGTCGATTCTGGCCATCTCCGGTGGAGACTACCGTGAGGTTCTGACCTTGCAGCTCTGGCTGCTCAAGATATTATTTTCTTTGTTTTCATGATAGGACTTAGCCGTACCTTCTATTTCTTGCTTTTAGATTATGTTTTAATGGCTTGTTTTAGCTTGTAATCCTCGATTCGTAGTTCACCTTAAGCTATCTCCAGCGAACATCTCCACTGTGCTATGCCTGTTTCGACCTCGCTTTCCACCTCACCTTCATTCCCTCACCACTTCTCTTCGCCCCACCGCACTCCAGTCAACCAAATCCACCATGGATCTAGACTTCGACATTCCACCTCCTCCCCTCACCGGAACAACCTCTGCCCCCTTCCATTCTGCATCCATTCACCTAAATAAAACCCCCAAAACCACCTCTGTGTTGTGCTTCACTCTTCTGTAGGTTCTGGAAGGGACTAAGGACCCTTCAAGGGTCATTTCGAGTTCAACTGAGGTACCTAGAGCCCCATTTTTCCCCGAGCCCATTCAATTTCAACGGGGCTCAGACGTATCTTCTAAAGAGCCCAGGAGGCGCGGAGGAGCTTGGGCTCCATTTTGAGCCTTCTGTGAGCATCCTAGGTGGTCGGAGGTGAGTGTTACGTCGGATCGATCCTTGGGAGAGCAGGTGTTTTATGTTGTTCTTCTAGACCCTTTCACCACTGCCCGATCGAGCCAAGGCACCAGATTGATCGTGCAACGTCGAGTTTGCGAGCCCTCCACTATCGATCTCATTTCAGAAATCTAATCAGAGCAGTAGAGCATGAACCCATATCGGTCGTGCAGTGGCAACGCGTGGCAAGTGAACGCCCTTCAACCATTGGATTAGGTGCCTATGTTGGCTATTTTGCATACTCGACCCGGAGATTTTTGTAATTCAATATTTAATACATAAACTTTCATTTGTTGTTTTAATATTTTTGTAATACTTGCATGGAGGAACCTGTCTTTATTTTATTTGCAATTAAGTATAGTCCACGTCACCTCATGTGTCGTCCCAAGTGAGGTGGTAATTTTGCAGAAATTCCCTTGCATGTATTAATATTTCATTTTGGTCCAAGAAATTTTGATCCCAGTTATATATTTTGGGGGACAATTACATGTGAACCATGGACTTTAATTTTAATTGCATATATGCCCTTGGCAGTACATGCATTTTATTGATGTTCTTGATTTATTATATATATTATTGGTGCTCAGAAAAATCCCTAAAAATAGATTTAAGCTCTTGCTTGCACACACATTCACATATATTTTCTGATTTGCAATTTAGGACTTTTTCGTATTTTATAAAAATAAAAGAACATAAAAAGTCCTTGTTTGACTTAGAAAATACCAAAAAATATAAAAACATTTTGAAAAATTCCCAAAAAATATTTTTTTGTTTATTTTATATTTCTTACCTTCTGACAAAAAATCAGTAAAAATAGAAAAAAGAAAACTCAAAAAATTTAAAAATATTCAAAATCCTTTATAAAAATCTAAAAAAACTTAAAAATCCAAAAATACTATTTTCTTTTCTATAATTTCTTTTTATTATATATTATTAATTAAAAATAGTTTTGTAAAATTTCACATTATTTGCTTTTTTAATTTAGAAAACAATCCAGCATGTTTATTTAAATCGTAATTTGGGCTATTTTGACTTTAAAATATATAAAATTTAGAAAAAATAATTAAAAATCCATAAAATAGTAAAACATATTAAAAATCCAAAATCAATTTATTTTCACTTTTTGTTTATTTTTAACAATTTTTATAATTGCTTTATCCAACATTGTATATATAGCTTTATATATTCTATAATATATATTAACCAATCAGAAAATATAAAAAGAAAATAAAAAAATATAAAATTAGATATTAGAAAAAAAATATAAAATTGAAATCCATAAAAAATATATAAATATCAAAAACCCACAAAAAGACAAATAGACAAGAAGAACGCACATTTTTAGAATTATTTTTCCTTGATCTCCCGTTTGCTCATGTGTTTGACATTCTACAGATACTTGCCCCATACACGTCATTTGTAGAGTTATATTAAATTTTAAATCCACACATTTATTTTCATTGCTTTATTCTTAATTGTGGGTTAATTGTTGTTTGAATTAGGTTTTCGTCTGAGGTCGCTTCGATGATTGTTGATCCGCCTTGTGGATCGACAAGACCTCTGCAAAATCCTATTCAACATAGATTCAAAGCAACTTGTACTTGATAAGATCTGCATGGATGATAATGGTGCGAATATGATGGCAAAGGCTTTGCCTCTTAGGAAGTTTGAGAGATGTTGTTCTAACATAGGTTTGGAGCAGTCCGTACATCATAGATGAGGTAGGATTTGTTGGGTGGGTTCCCTTCCTGATAGGAACTTCTTAAATAGGACATTCCTTAGTTCTAACTATCAGGGAATCTAATTGGAAAAAGAAATCAATTACCTTTTTGGAATAGGAGTACTTTTATCCTAATCCTACGGGATTTAAGATTTCATGACTCCATATTCTCCATATTCTCTCTTATTCATCTGTATATAAAGGACTCTTGGCCCCTCCTCTAAAGACGTCCAATTTATGAGAGAATCAAACAGAGAAAGAGAAGAGTATTCATTGGCTCGTCTTGACACACGATCAAATATTAAAGTGCATCCATATTTATATATTTTTGTTTCTCTACGGTTTCAAGGTGTTAATCAATTGATGATCCTGGTGATAAGTTTGTTTTAAGGGATAATTACACCCATAACCCTGAGTAATCTTGCAATAACATTCATAACCTTGCGTAATCGCGAATTACACGAGAAACCCCGAGTAATGCTTAACTCTTATATGACATAACCCTATGTTATGTTCCGTTTAGGATGCCCGACAGTTTCCATTAAAAATGACAAAAATACCCTCAATGTTCATTCTTATTTCCAAAACATGCCCCTCCAACTTCCATCCCTGATTTGACCGACCACTGCTCCTCCCAGCCTCCCACCCCCACCCTCTGCTAACCTGGCCCCTCCAACCACCTCCCCGTCGTGACCCACATCTTAGGCCACGGTTGATCGACC
The DNA here is from genome assembly GCA_037367405.1 of Ottelia alismoides. NCBI lineage: Eukaryota > Viridiplantae > Streptophyta > Magnoliopsida > Alismatales > Hydrocharitaceae > Ottelia > Ottelia alismoides. The sequence goes on from JAZKJV010011425.1 coordinate 229,964, forward strand.
TGCAAGGCTCAACCTCCGCCCGCCGACAACCAACCTGCAACCACCTCCCACCCCCGACCGACCTCAAGCCCCCTCCCAGATGACCCACGTGATGGCCTGCAGATGAACCCCCTCCCCCGCGAAGCCCCCAGCAACCCCGCCCTCCCCTCGTGACGATGGCTGCCTCCCCGCGTGACGATGACCGACCTCAAGCCCCCTGCGATTCCACCAGCAAAGGCCCCCGCGATAGCGGCGAGAGCAGCCGCCCAAGCACGGTCCCTTCTCGTGCACACCAGGCTCCTGGGGATATTTTTTTATTTAGGTTAATGTCAACCGTTAGATGGTTGATCGGTTAGATTAAATCAATCATCTGGTTGAGTTAACGAGGTCAAGTAACGGAAGGTTATAGATGTAAGACGGCACACTTATTCAGGGTCCTGCGTGTAATTCGCGATTACGCAGGGTTATGAATGTTATTGCAAGATTACTCAGGGTTATGGGTGTAATTATCTCTTGTTTTAAACTATCTTTATTCTCTATCATTTGTGCCATTGTAGAGATGGTCAGCTTTGTGCCACCCCATCAAGTTTTATAACCTTTCTTATAGGGTTGTGGTTTCTTACCCTCACATTGGGGATTTCCACATTAAAATTCTCTCTTGAATCTGTGGTTGATTTTTCTGTGATTAAGTTTTGTCCGTTTCTTGTAGGTGGCAAACTGTTCATGAACGGCTTATCAACTTCATGTTTTTTCTACAATTTTATCTATACAAGGATCCATTCCCAAAAATTATGTACCAAAATATTTTTTCCCAAGGGGCACAAGGGCATTGTCAGAACATAAGCCATGAATTAGAGCATGGCATTGGTCGCAAATAACTAGAAAATCTCAGTTTCTAGGAGCAGCACTTCATTAACTCACTACGATAAATCGCTACACAAATGCAGAGCTCCTATGAAGAAGTGCAGATCAATGCCCTCTCAACTTTGTTCTAACAACTGGTTTTCAGTAGACGAACTTTAGAAATCTGTTGTTGATGATGGGATCTCTTCCCCACAGTTCATATCGTCTAAACGAATCCATGAAAAATATGTTCTTTTCATGGCTTCTGCTAAAAACAACTGCGCAAATTGTCCGTAAATAAACAATATATTTTCCCCTGTCGACCTTAAGGGGTTGTCTGCTACCTCTTTTTTGCTGAATATATTCATCTACCATTGAAATGTTAAAAAGCAGGACTTCACATCCAAGCAAGGGCAAGAAAAGAAAATAGAGGTGCATACACAACATTTAAGTTTTTTTTATGCAACATTAAATCATTACATGGCCATCCATCTAAAAAATTTACTGAAAATTGCTACAACGCTACCTTATTACCTTCCTAGACTGAAAATAGCTGACATCTTTGAAGGAGAAAAGGAATTGATGGACAATAATTAAGCAACTATTCCAACAAAGACAGGAAAGAATGCGTCCAGCAGCTAAATATACAGAAAGATAGTAAAATCAATAGATAGTTATATATGCTTCACTCTATATCTCGGGTTTATTCATTCTATACCACAACTTGCCAACATCTGGAAGCAAAAATTTATGCAGCCACGGAAGAACCGACGTAGTCGAATCCCGCTATGAAGAAAGCAATCGCTTGTAGGAAGAGGAATATGAAGAATCCGGTTTTCTGAATCCTGACATCGTAGAGAGCAACAACTCCGAGAAATATGCCCATGACAATTTCTGAACGGTGAAACCTGTATATGCAAGAAATTTATAAATGCCAATTCATAGACATGTTATTCAATATATAGTCTCTTAATAAAATTTAAAGGTGACGGTTAGTACTCCAGATTACGACTTCTTCACGAGGATTAATTACCTGCATCTGGACCTTGCAATAGGTGAATCCACCTTCTTAACAAAATCTGAGCAAACTATCCCATTTGGCTTTCCATCATCTTCTAATAAGGGAGCATCAACCGTCACCTCTGTCATCGCTTTCGTGTGGTCGTTCAGCTTCTTCCCGAGCTTCGTGGTGACAATCCACTCATTCACTCTCTCCGCATCCAATAGCCCCGTCATAGCAGCCTTAGTCCGATGCAAGCTCATCACATTCTCAAAGAGGATCCAGAAGACCACAAGGTGTGCTGAACTGCATGTGATTAGCCACCCAACAAAACAGCTCAGAAAGACAACTACATCATCAATACAGTTCAAGATTATAACCATCATGTAACTATGGTACCTGGGAGTTCCAACCAATTTGCAGAATGTGATGATGGTGGGAACATAGGCTACACCCCACAGTGGAATCCGGACTTCAGGAACCACAACACACATAGGAATGACCACGCAGTAGAACACGAACGTCACCGTATGTGCAACTATCTTCCCCACAAAGAAGAAGCTATATATGATGTGCAGCTTCTTCCATCCCGACACTTTCTGCACCTCACATATGTACAGTGACGACAGCTCCCAACAAATTCAAAAATTAGAGTAAATTGTTGTTACTTGGGGTTACCTCGTTCCGTATGATCTCCTTCAGCATCTTCTTGAACAGATTTGCCGGTCCACATGACCAACGATGTTGCTGATAACGATAGGCCTTGAAGGTACTTGGTAGTTCATTTTTGACCTGAAATACCATAAACTTATGGTTAATATTTCAACCACTGTCTTTTCTTCTCACTTCAAATACTTCTCCCAAACACATGTTCACAAAAAGTATGCTGGGTTTTACATTAGTTGTTAATATTTGAACAAAGGAACATAGTTAATTTTTTAAGAGAAGAAATTAAAAATATAATGGCTTGACGGAGGAAGGGTGGGTGGAGGTGCGAGGGGGTCGGCGCGTGAGGAAGGAAGGTCGGAGCCGCGGTCCTCAAGGAGCTCTTCCTCGCAACCAGGGGAGGACTCTTCTGGTCGGTCGGGGCTGCTTTCGATGCGGCTCCCTTGGTCATTGGGCAAGGCAGTGCAGGGATCCTATCCGTTGTTGCAAATGCATGGGCTTCGCGCATCGAAGCAGTAACTGTGATGCGGGAGGATGGTCTGGGCAGGGGGTAACTGCGCCTGCAAAGGCACTGCGGCTTTGGTGGGGGAAGGTGGCGGCGAGGGGGCCCTATTCATGGGGACCTCTGACGTGGGATTGGCTACAGGAGGAAGCTTCAAGGGAGATGTAGTTGCATTATCATCTTAGAGGGTACTCATCAGAGGGCTGGCAGAAGGTGAAGTTAATGCCCTGTTATATCTGTCACAATCGGGGAGGTTGATGCTCAGTTGGAGACGTGTGTGAGGGTGAGGGGGCTTCCGCTACTGTGGAGGAGCCTGCATCGAGTGCGCCAGTGTGTGGAAGGGATTGCGGAGGTAGACGGTTTGGCTAGCACTGGTGTTTCGCCAGGGGAGGGGTCGGATCCGCTAATCTGGGTTCGTAGCCTTCACCCACTGTTGTTGGGGTGGTGGACGATAAGCGTAGAGGGGCGACAACTACATTTGGAGGTTTCGTCGGCATATTTCGTGGCGGTGGAGGAGCTTCGCCTGCTGCAGCGCGACATGGTGTTACAGAGGGGACGCGGCGGGGGGTAAATCTCAAACTCTAATTTTTGAGACTAACATGTGCGACGTTAGCTTCCCGCAAGCTAACCAGCCTTCCCTTGACGTGTAAGATGCACACAAACACACCGATCAACCACGCCGCTAGAATACTCGTAAAGTACTCGAGCACAAAAAGACAAGAGCTATTGGCACTGAACCCTCTTTGTATTGCAAGAGACTCACTCTAAGTGTGTTATCTACAAATGAGCTCTACCCTCTTTATTTAGACAAGGCGGGGGTATACGAAGGGACACCATTTATTACATGTACAATGAATGCAAGGACTCTTAGTCTTCTACGGAGACCCTTCGTCTTCCGAGATGATTCTTCGTGCGCTTGGCTCTTCATCTTCCGTGCAATCCCTTCGTCTTCTGCAACCGACGCCACGTCACCCGCTCCGTCAGCATGCCATGTCATGTCATCACGCCATGCCATCAGTGGGCCCCACGCTCCGACGTAGGATGTTGCAGCTCAAGCCCATCAAGTGCCGCCAAACACTTTTGTTGTACCAAGGAAAACCCGCGGTCCTGTGGTGAACCCCATCCTTAGTTGTCCGCAAGCTAAGGTGAAGTCCTCCAGAACTTCATAGTGTGGCCACCGAACCACACGGTCGTGCGATACCGCTATCGCACGGTATTCTCGTACCACGGGAGTTGGGGGTATTACATGCCTCCCCCACCTGATCCATCAGGCGTCCGCGACTGATCCTGCGTCTTCAAGAAATCCTCGATGAGGTCCTCGAACTGCCACATGATTGTATCACGTTCCCATCTTGCCTCCTCCTATGGGAGTCCCTTCCATTTGACAAGGAAGAAGATCCTCTAGTTCTTCTTGCTCTGACCCTCCACGCGTCTGTCAAGAATCTTCTCAGCAACCCTCGTATGTTGAACCCGGACGTAAGAGGGGCACGTTTCGACGCCCTCCTGGTGTTATCTTCTCTGTCTTCATGGTACTCCTTCAAGAAGCTAACATGGAACACGGGATGCAGCTTCAGTCTCTCTGGAAGATGTAGTTGATAAGAGAGCTGTCCCACGCATCGTAACGAGGAATAAGCCCTTTGTGTGTCGTCTTCTTTAGGATTTTCTTCCAAATCTGGGGCGTAAGCTTCAACATCACATTTTCTCCAACCTGAAACTCGACTGGCCTACGGCTCTTGTCAGCCGCCTTCTTCATCCCACGTTGAGCATGAGCCAACGCATCCTTCGCTTCCTCCCACCGATCCTGCCTCTCCGTTGCAAAGAGATGTGCGACATGACACCATCCTTGGCTGTTCTGCTTAGCCACTTCGTGTGGTGTCACGGGTTGCCTGTCCATCATGATCTCGAACGAACTCTGGCCTGTGGTGGAGGTCTGCTGCAAGTTGTAGCAGAATTGGGCAGTGTCCAGTAAACTCACCCAATTGTGTTGATTGGCTGTCACATAATACCTCCTGGCATTCGCGCGTCCATCTCCAAGGCTGATCCTTCCGAAGCAGGTCCGTTAGGGGCGCTGCCTTCTTGGAGTATCCTTTGATGAACTTCTTGTAATAGTTCACCAATCCGAGGAAGGATTGAGGCTCTATCGCCTTTGTGGGGATTGCCCACTCTTCTATCGCCTGTGTCTTCCTTGGTTCCATGCATATCGTGCCTCCGCCCACGATATGCCCGAGGAATGAGATGGTCTCCTTACTAAAGGAGCACTTCTCCAGCTTCAAGTATAACCGATTCTGCCTCAGCTTTTCAAGCACCATCCGCAGATGCTTGACATGCTCCTCCAAGGTCCTGCTGTATACTACTATGTCGTCCAAGTACACTACAACAAACGAGTCGATATACTCGCGGAAGACATCATTCATAAGCGTACAGAAAGTTATTGGGGCATTAGTCAACCCAAACGGCATTACAAGGAATTTAAAAGACCCATAACGCGCCACACACGCAGTCTTTGGCTCATCTCCCTCCTTGATACGGATCTGGTAGTATCCCGACCTGAGATCCATCTTTGAAAAGTACTTGGCTTGTCCCAAGCGATCGAACAGGCTTCAACGTTGGGGATGGGGTACTTGTTCTTCACCTTCACCTTGTTTAGTACGCGGTAGTCCACGCACATCCGCATGCTCTCATCTTTCTTTTTCTGGAACAGCACCGGTGCTCCATAGAGGGCTTTACTTGGACGTATCAGACCAGCGTCCACTAGTTCCTTGAGTTGTCTCCACAACTCCTATAGATGTGCAGGGGGCATTTTGTAGGGTACAAGTGCAGGGGGCACCGTACCTGGCAATAATTCGATGGTGTGATCGACGACTCTCTTCGGTGGAAGCTCCTTGGGCAGCTCCTTTGGCATCACGTTCTTGAACTCACCCAGCATCTTCTTTACTGTCTTGGGGTATGGATGTGTCTCCTCGCCATCTTCCTCGATGCGTACCGTAGCCAGATAGGTCGTCTCCCCTTTCTTCAGCTCGTTGCAGACTTGCATCGCAGACATGGCTCCAGCTTGTCCTTTCTTCTTGATAGCCCTGATGAAGAAGGGGCCATCTGCAGTCGTGAAGAAGACACCTCCCAGATAAGGCATTACATATGCCTTCGTCTTCTTCAAGAACTCCACTCCCAAGATAACTTGGAAGTCATCAAGAGGTACCACGAGGAAGCGTACCTTTCCCTATCATTCACCAAGTTGGACAGTGCAGTTTGCCATACCTTTGATCTGCAGTGACTCGGAGTTGGCAAGCTTCACACGACACTGGCTCTTCTCTAGGGGAAATCCCAAGCTCCCGAACTCATTGTTGGAGATGAAATTGTGTGTCGTTCCAGTGTCTATCATGGCTGAAAGGGTCTTCTTGTGTACTACGACATCAACGTACACCAGCTCTGGATCCTCGCGCTCCACCTCCACTTTCGCCTCTTTGCCCGACTTCAGCGGACACAAGCAAATGTTGCGCAGCAACTTGAGGTTCGTCATGCACACCTCTTCATCCGAGTTCTCCTCCATGGTCATGGAGTTCAGCTTCTCTCGCTTCGGTCACTCCCGCGCCCGATGTGGCCCGTCACAAATGAAGCAGCCCTTCCCCTTGGGTTGCTCGACCTTCTTGGAGGATTTCGTACCCTCCCTTGAAGTTTCGACCTTGCCGAACTTCTTGAACTTTCCCTTTCTCTTTTCCTTGGGTTTTCTCTTTGCCTTTTCGATGTCGTTTTCCACGGTGGGTTGGAATCGACCAACGCATCTGCAGCAGCGATGGCCATCTGGAGGTCCTTCACCCCTTGCCTCTTAAGCTCCGCCTGAGCCCAGTTTTGGAGACCCACCATGAAATTAAAGAGTTTATCTTCGTCAGACATACCTTTGATATCCAACATTAGTGACGAGAACTGCTTCACGTACTCCCGTACGGTTCCCGTCTACTTTAGCCTTTGTAGCGCCTCCCTCGCTACCCAAGCAGTGTTGGTGGGTAGGAACTGCTCCTTCAGTTCCTTCACCAACTCATCCCAAGACGAGATGTCTGGTCATCCTTCGGATGCACAGCTTCTCCACCATAAATTTGCATGGTCGGATAAGTACATTGCCGCCAAGGATACCTTCTCCGCCTCAAGAGTCTTGACAGTTTTGAAGTATACCTCCATGTCCCACAAGAAATTTTCCAAGTCTTTGGCACTCCGCATACCTGAAAAGGACGTGGGCTCTGGGACCTTTGGCCTACGAGACTCGTTGGATCCGCCCCCGTTCGCGATCGCTTTCTTGACGATGGAGAGTTCCCCATGTAGATCTTGCATCAGGGACTCGAGCTCCTCTAGCTTCTCCCCAAGTGCCTTCATTACGTCGACCGAGTGCTGGCTATCACCAACGACGTCCGATACATCCACGCCAACATCGTCCTCCAGACGAGCCAAGCATTGGGCATGAGTACCCAGCTGAGTCGGGATCTCCATCACGATTCCCTCCAAGGAAACAAGGTGATCTCCGGTGTTGGGCACCATTTCTCGCGTTGATACCGGTTGTCATAAGGGTAAATCTCAAACTCTAATTTTTGAGACTAACCTGTGCAGCTTTAGCTTCGCGCAAGCTAACCAGCCTTCCCCTTGTGTGCAGGATGTACATCAGCACACCGATTAACCACGCCGCTAGAATACTCGTACACAAGCACTCAAGCATAAGGACATAAGAGTAATTGGCACTAAACTCTCTTTATATTGCAAGAGACTCACTCTGAGTGTGTTATCTATAAATGAGCTCTACCCCTCCTTATATAGATAAGCTAGGGGTATACGAAGGGACACCATTATTACATGTACAATGAATGCAAGGACTCGTAGTCTTCTATGGAGACCCTTCATCTTCCGAGATGACTCTTCGTGCGCTTGGCTCTTCATCTTCCGTGCAATCCCTTCGTCTTCTGCAATCGACACCACGTCACCCGCTCCGTCAGCATGCCATGTCGTCTGCCTTATCAGCACACCATGTCATCACGCCACATCATCAGTGGACCCCATGCTCCGACGTAGGATGTTGCATCTCAAACTCATCAACTACTGCTGAACACTTATGTTGTGCCAAGGGGAAATCGTGGTCCTACGGTAAATCCCATCCTTAGATGTCCGCAAGCTAAGGTGAAGTCCTCCAGAACATCATAGTGTGGCCACCGAACCTCACAGTCGTGCGATACCGCTATCGCACGGTATTCCCGTACCACGGGAGTTGGGGGTGTTACAGTTGGGGTGGTGGACGATAAGCGTGGAGGGGCGACAGCTACATTTGGAGGTTTCGTCAGCAGATTTCGTGGCGGTGGAGGAGCTTCGCCTGCCGTAGCGCGAGAGGGTGTTACAGAGGAGGCGCAGCGGACCGGCTGGGTCTGCATGGATCGCGGCGACATCAACGGGAAATCCCGCGATTTTGGGGCCCGTTGGAATTCTATATGCAATCACGCAAGAGGCGACAAATCAAAAGGTGCAAACAACTCCTCGTATCCACCAATCAAGGCCCCTTGGAATTGTGCATGCAATCATGCAGGAAGCGGCCAAACACGTGGTACAAAATCCTCATCGTATCCACCATTCAAGGACGACGGTTTCACATAATCACGATTTTCTAGCGATATCGTTGGTACAGTCAATCCAACGTAGTTATGGTGGCACACGAGGATAGCGAAGCCGATAGGTCGTAGCTCTTGACAAAGCATATCGAGCTGGCGAAGAGTATGGGGGTGGGTCGGGTGCTCTTAGATTCTGGAGCAGCAGAGCGGATAAAATGTCCGAGTCATGTGGTGGAGGAAGCTCGAGAACGTGGAGCAAGTTCGGAGCCGGACCACGGGACTGCAGTCGACGTGGATCCGAATCCCGGGTACGCTGGCGAGTCAGGCAGGAAGCCCAGAAAGAGTTGTTGGTGGACCTATGACAGGACAATGTGAAGGAAATTGTTTGGTTGCAGAATCTGGAAGGTGTGGATGGGTATGGGGGTCTTGAGGTGGTCGACAGGAGGGTCCGAGAGGGGTCGATGGCATGCTATGTGGGGGGGAAAGGAGGTGGGATCCTCATTGTTGGTGTTGGACTCCAAGGCTGGGGATGGGTGTGTTAGGGTTTCAGACATCATGCGAGAGGGCTCAGCGGTCAGAAGCCATGCCAAGAGGATGTGTTCTGCAGGGGGAGTGACTGCTCTCGTAGGGGCGGGTGAGCCGGCGTAGGGTGATGTGTGGCCAATTGACTTGGCTGGGGGAGGTCTGCAGGGGATGGGAGTGGGGTCGGAAGTGGAAGGAGGTTTGGAAAAGGGGTTGAAAGGGTTCCAGGGTGCTGGGGGAAGCACACATGCCTTGTAAGGGGAGCGAGACGGGTGGTGCTTTGAGCGGAAGTCACAGGTTTGGAGGAAGAATGGGAAGAGGAGGTTGGGAGTGGAGTCGGCCCGGGGCCTGGGGCGAGTTGGAGGATTTAGATCTGATTCTATAAAGGAGGGACCGTGGTCTTCAATTGGGAGACCAAGCTTCTTCAGCCTGCTGGACAGAAAATTCGCGGAAAGCTTGGGCGTGGTGCCGTCGTGTGGGAAGGAGAAAATTGTTTCCTCATGAAGGTGCTATCTTGGAATGTTAGGGGGTTGGGCCGTCCCGAGAAACGGCTTTGTGTCAAGAATCTGATTAATGATACTAATATGGATATTGTGCTTCTACAAGAGACGAAGGTTTCGAGGCCAGGAGGAGAGGATTGGTGTGACCTGGGTAGTGGATTTTCTTTTGACTTTGCGGAGGTTGAGGCTCAGGGAACGGAAGAGAGATGCTTTTGAGAAGCTGGGGGAGGGGAGATTCTTGTTCTCGTTATCTGTGCGTCTGAAGCGGAAAGCAGACAAGGTCATTTTTACTATGACCAATATGTATGGCCCTACGGGTTCGGTTTTGGGCTCCTTAGTTATGGATCTATCGGAGGTAGGAGCTTGCAAAGAAGAGGGCATTTGGCTCGTTGGTGGCGACCTAAATGTGGCTTTGTTGTCGAAGATAGACCGTTGAGGGGGGAAGGATGTGAAGCAGGGTCGGAAGATTTCAGGAACGAGGTCGATGCCTTGGGACTCACAATTATTGATGCGGCAGGATGTGCTTACACTTGGCAGAATGTTAGGTCAAGATCTCGGCTGGATAGATTTCTCCTCTCACCTGAAGGGGTGGAGTTTTCCCCCTTTCTTGGACATGGTTACTAGCTCGTGCCCATTCGGACCACACACTGATCCTTTGGTCCTCGGAGGAGTGTAGAAGACCCAGGTACTGTTTCAGATTTGAGCGAGCATAGCTGTTGGAGGAGGGGTTTAAGGAGGGGGTGGAGGTGCATTGGAGGGGGTGGCAGGTCGAGGGGTCGACGGTGGCACGCTTGGCTTCCAAATTGATGCTGCTGAAGAATTTCCTACTTGAGTTCGGGCGTGGTGTGAAGTTGCAACGGAGAGAGAGAAGGCTTCAGGCACAACAAGGTGTGGTTCGACTGGATGGGTTGGATGATCAGAGGGGCATGGATCAGGATGAGGAGTTGGAGCGAGCAAGATTGTTAAAAGAGTTGCTTCTGGAGGATAGGAAAGAGGAAGTTGAATGGAGGCAGAGGTCAAGACAGAAGTGGTTGCAGGAAGGGGACACGAACATGAGGTTTTTTTATTCGATGACTTCTGGGAGAAGAAGGAGAAATTTTATACACGGTCTTGAGGTGGGGGGGGGGGGAGGTTCAGCTTGGGCGAGCTCTCAGGGAGCATTTTGTGGACATGTCGAGAAGAAGGGAGGGTCAAAAGGGTGATGGGTGGGGTCCTTGTTGGAGCCGCAGACACTTGGGCTTTAGGCACCTTTTGATGATGAGGAGGTTAAAAGTGTGGTGTGGTGATTGAATGTTGATGGGGCACCAGGACCAGACGGTTTTCTATTATTGTTCTATAGGGAGTTTTGGGACCTATTGAAGGAAGATGTACTTGCAGTTATCAATGAATTCAGAGATGGCGACAGGGGCTTCGAGAAGGTTAATCGGGCGTTGCTTTTTCTCCTTCCAAAAGAAGAACACCTAATACGAGTGGAAGATTATAGGTCAATTGCTTTATCAAATGCAATCTTTTTGATTATGGTCAAAGTGCTGGCAAATAGGTTGAGGCAGGTGCTTGATGATGTAATTCTACAGAATCAGAATGCGTTTATTCCTGTACGACATATGACAGATAGGCTTGTTATGGCGTCTGAGATTGCCTCCATTGGCGACGAGAAAACAAGAAGGGAATGATTTGGAAGATTGATTTTGAAAAAGCTTATGACTGCATGGCCTGGAGATTCTTGTGGACGTCCCTTCGGAGGCGCGGCTTCTCGGACCTCTGAATAGCTTAGATGAAGAGATGCGTCACAACCTCATCCTATGCAGTTCTGGTGAATGGAAGGTCGGAAGGGAGTTTTTTCCAACTACAAAGGGAGGTGAGACAGGGTTGCCCGTTAGCGTCGATGCTTTTTATTTTAGTGGTAGATGCTTTAGCAGTGATGTTCAGGAGAGCCATCGATGAAGGGTGGTGTGAGGGGTTCCGAATAGGTTCCATCTCAATTCTGCTTTTACAATATGCAGATGATACAATGATTTTTCTAGGGGGCACGGAAGAGATGCACAGAAAGTCGAGGCAGCTGGTGTATATTTTCAGCAGTACTTCTGGTCTCAAGCTCAATAGAAGTAAGTCAGTGGTGGTTCAGTTTGGGATGGGCGAGAAGGAAAGTAGTGCAAGGGCTGCGATTTTAGGATGCCCATTGGGTGAGCTACCAATTTCTCACTTAGGGCTGCCTTTAGTGGCGAGAAGGTTGAGAAAGACGGATTGGGACATGGTCCTCAGGAGATTTGACCAGAGAGTGGCAGGCTGGAAGGCGGTTACCCTATCTAAGGGTGGGAAATTGATTCTGCTAAAGCATGTGTTATCGACGATTCCTATCTCCTTCTTCTCAACAAGGTTGATGCCGGCAGGGGTCAGGAAGAAGATAGAGGTAATGATGAGGTGGTTTTTCTGGTCAGACGAGAAGCAGCAGAGACCCAGAATACATCTGGTAGGTTGGGACGAGCTCACGAGGCAGAGAAACGAAGGAGGGCTAGGAATTTGGGATGTAAGTTGTATGAATAAAGCACTGCTAGCTAAGTGGGTCGTGCAGATTTGGGGAAACACAGATAGATTAACAATCAACCTCTTACGCACCATATATGGTGTCAACGGATCCCTAGAGACAGGAAGAGCGTGTTTTGAATCTTCTCTGTGGAATGGTGTTCGTGATATTTTACCGCAACTAAGGTTGAGAATGATGCCAAAGGTGGGCATAGGGGACAACTTCAGGTTTTGGCAGGACAACTGGACGAGAGAGGGGGTACTCTGCAATAGGTACCCAAGATTATTTGCTCTGGCAGCAAAAAAGGAGTGTTCTGTGGCTGATACTGGTGGATCTGGCTCGTGGATTCCACAGTTTTTGTCTGAGCTTTCGGACCGAAGGTTGGAAGACTTGGGTAGACGACAACCCGAGCTGCCCTCTCCAGAGTGCATTACTCAGGGCAAGGACCATTTTGTTTGGGAGGGGGAAAGATTCTCGGTGAAGAAGGCGTATAAAATGTTCAGAGGGAGCACCGAGGATCTGGATCCAGACCTGCAGCAAGATATGAAGATAATTTGGGCAAACAAGATCCCAGGTAGAGTGGAAGTTTTTCTGTGGTGCCTCAGAAGGGGTAGACTATGTGACAAAGCAAGAAGGGGCAAGCTATTTGGCGTTACGGATACCCAGTGAAACAGATGTGGCGCACAAACGGAGGATACATAACATTTTTTCTTTGTATGTCCTTTTTCGGATCAGGTTTGGAAGGAGTTGGGGGTGACATCAGTTCGGCACGGAGGCTTTAAACGATTTCTGGAGATCGATAAGGTTGGTGGGGAGAAATTCGACAGACAACTGTGTGTTGCCATTTGCTGCTCTTTGGGCCATTTGGCGAGGAAGAAATGATCTAATTTTTAAAAATCAGAGGTTCTATTCAGAAAATGTATTATCTTATGGTCTTTCCCTATATCGTTTCTGGTCCATAAGGTAATGTATCTATCTATTACCTTCTAATATAAGTGCTTTTTGCGGTGAGTCCCAACTCGGGATTTCACCCTTTTTTCCATAAAAAAAAATTTTAAGAGAAAAGATTAATTACCTTGATGTCACCGACATAAACAAATTTCCAACCACGCAGGCCTGCGCGCACTGCCAAATCCATATCCTCTACGGTGGTTCTATCATACCAACCTCCTGCATCTTTCAGTGCCCCTATTCTCCATACACCTGCAGTTCCTGCAGTCCATTATGTAGTTAAGGAATCACTGGTAGCAAGATATATTGATCCACTTTATCATTTTATATAATTCGCTATACACGATCGGGAGGCCTTCTTGTGAAATTAAAAAAATTTCAACGAGCCAGCCAAACTTAATCTAAAATCTTAACTTGCATGAATGAGCTACTAAAACTGAGCAAGAGGAAACAAGCGATGATTATGAACATCTAACAAGCTAGACATTACCATTCTATGTAATCACTGGATAAAAAATCCAAGCCTATTGCCATGCATGCAAATGCATACATATATGCATGAAACACAAATGTAATTACTTTTTGGACTCTAAGTATATATTAAACTATAACATTTGAACAGAAGATTAAAAGAGAATTGTATAAATTATTCCAGCACGTTTTTTGTTAAAACAACCCAGTTAAAATGTCTGAGAAAGGATATACTTGTTCTATCTAGGAGATTTATGGAACATTGTTATTAACAGTACTCCAAAAAAATTATTGGAGTTAAAACTTCAAATGTAAACTGCCAATGTATCTATCCTGACTGAAGTTCATTGCTCGAATAAGACTCGAAGATAATAACTGAACTCAATCAAATCAAATTAAGCATGAATGAAAGTCCTTTTTTAACTTTTATCTGTGTTCTGGTACAAAAGACATGATCTGTAAAGGAAAAAAATAACCAAAATCAAACTAGTGAATCAATTTATTACCATTGAAACCGAAAAATGCAAACATGGAAGAGCCAGCTTCTTGCTCGACCTTGAAGTGATAATCCAGGGACATCTCTTGCAGTCTTGTCAGCATACATTCATTAGCATTCACTGTAAGGCAATGAAGAAAAATGTATTAACCTTTGTTACCAACATGCAGGCGCACATATATTATTGGAAGGTAGAGTAGGAGATAACGATTTTACCGAATTTCCACCTGGTCTGAACAAGCGCGATTTCTGGGTTATGGATGAGAAAAGGCATGATTCGAACTAGAAAGTCAGATTCAGGTTGGAAATCTGCATCAAACATCGCTACATACTCGCAACATTGCACATATAGATGCTTCATCCCTTGGTTGAGGGCACCTGCCTTGTAACCCTTCCTGTTGTCCCTCCATTCATAGCATATATTCACACCTTTACTCTCCCATTTCCTGCACTCCAACTCCACCATCTCCTGCTCTTTATATGCATCAATAATATCATGGATTAATTCCATATTTCTGAACCTGATGACCTTTTAAATTTTGTTTTTTAATGCGATTGACAATAAAGGAACGCGGTTTAAATTTGCTTTCATCCAATACACTAATGCGGATTAAAAGCAGACTACAAACATGATGGGGATAACACACGAGTAGGAGTATCCCCTAATTTATGTCTTGAAGCAAAGATGGCAGAACAATATGTGTTCCCCACAAGGGAACTAAATGGCAACAATGACAAGTAATCACACAAGCAACCACACGAGACAAAGATTTTTACGTTGAAACCCTTACTCGATGTGAGCAAGGGAAAAACCGTGGGGCAAGACCGGCAACGATTCCACTATGGTGAAGATGAACCAAATGTTCTTTCGGTTTTGTTGTCCAACAAAACCGAGATACAAGTCACAAGCACAATCCTATAGTTCTTGTACAAGTACCTAACTATCACTAGGTATCCAAAATACCAAAGATGTGCTCAAAACAAGAAGATGGAGTGGCTTCCCTGTGGGCTCCCGAATAGAGACCCAAAATGGTGGAATAGGCTTCTTAAGGTCGTCCGCAATGACCTCTCACGCTGCACCTCTTGAGCTCACCAAGACGGTTGCTCCTCCCAACTCGCACAGCCCTAGCTGCTGCACCCCGACTGCTGGGCGTCAGCCCGCTGCTCAACCAACGAAGAAGAGGAGGGGAGCCCAGCTGCACCCTCTCTCTTTCTCTCTCGGACTCTCTGTCTAGCGGTTGGAAGGAAACGAGGGTTTCTCAAACCCTCGTTGTTGTGCTCGTTCTATGGAATTGGGGAGAGGACTACGATTGGGATTTTTGGTCCCAGGGAATGGGCATCCGAGTGGAGGTTCTCCCAACTTGCTGGATAAATATCAAAAGGGCCCCCAAGGTTGGGGAAAATCTGTAGCTCTAAGTTGAGGCTGGACAGTAAAAATACCCAATAACCTTCCACTCTAGTCCCAACGGGGAGGTGTGGATCAGTGATGGAGATCAAGAAGAAGTGACACCGCTCAGCTCTCTACAGAGGTGAAGCTTGTTACGAGTGACTGCCTTGGTCAACATGTCTGAGGGGTTCTCATCAGTGTGAATCTTCTTCAACATGAGCTGTTTCTGGTTAATTGCATCCCTCAGCCAATGGTATCTCACATCAATGTGTTTTGTGTAGGCATGGTACTCTTTCTCAAGTCTATAGTGCTCTGGCTATCACAAAACACAACTGGCTCACTTTCATCCAATCCAAACTCACCAAGAAAGCGTTGTAGCCAAAACACTTTTTTCCCTACCTCTGCTACTGCTATGTATTCTGCCTCGATAGTCAAGAGAGCAACACATTACTGTAGTTTGGATTGCCATGATATGGCTCCTCCTGCAAATGTAAGAATGTAGCATGAAGTAGACTTTCATTGGTCCATGTCTCCTGCCATATCTACATCAGTGTAGCCACAAAGTTTGGGATCTGGCCTCCCAAACACAAGACACATACTTGAGGTCCCTCTCAAGTATCTCAAGATCCATTTCACTGCCTCCCAATGGTCTTTCCCTGGATTGGACATGAATCTGCTTACCACGCCCACTGCATGGGCTATGTCAGGTCTAGTGCAAACCATGGCGTACATGAGGCTCCCAACTGCGGACTGGTATGGGATCTTGGACATCTCTGTTTTCTCCTCAGAAGCGGATGGACATGATTCTTTAGTCATCTTGAAATGAGAGGCTAAGAGCGTGCTGACAGGCTTTGCATTCTTCATGTTGAACCGCTCCAGCACGCGTTCAACATAGCTCTCTTGTGATAACTACAACATGTGCGTCTTCCTGTCTCTTGTAATTTGTATCCCAAGGATGTGGCTTGCCTTGTCCACATCTTTCATCTTAAATTCCTTGGAGAGTTCTCTCGTGAGCTTTGCAATTAAGTTGGAATAATGATCTGCAATCAACATATCATCCACGTAGATCAAAAGAATGACGAACTTGTCATTTGGAAGATGACGAACTTGTTATTTGGAAGATGACGAACATACACACACGGATCGACTGCAGTCCTCTTGAAGCCCTACTTTTCCATGAAAGCATAAACTTCAAGTACCACTGTCTCAGGGCTTGCTTCAAGCCATAAAGACTCTTCCTCAATCTGCAAACCATGTGCTCTTTCCTTTTCTCTTGAAATCCCCGTGGTTGCTCAATGTAGATCTCTTCCTTTGAATCACTGTGAAGAAACTCTGTCTTCACATCCATCTGCTCCAGCTCAAGGTCCATGCTAGCAACAAGTCCTAGCACCATTCTTACTGAATTCATCTTCACCACTGGATAGAAGATCTCATCATAGTCCGCTTCTTTCTGACTGAACCCTTTTACCACTAATCTGGCCTTGTACTTGACTTGTTTACCACCATCATCATACTTCAGCTTGTAAACTCATTTGTTCTTCAAGGCTCTCTTGCCTTTGGGAAGCTCAACAAGATCATAAGTGTGGTTTTTCTTGAGAGATAAAGTCTCTTCATTGATTGCATTGCGCCGATGATTCTTGTTCTCATGCATCTGTACCTCCTCAAAGGTGTATGGTTCACCTGCATCTGTAGCATCACATACCTGGAAATGGGGTAATGGGATGATGGCTGGCGTGCCCTCTTAGATCTCCTGACCTAAGTATCTGTTGTGTCTACATGTGGATGAGGTTGCTCCCCCTGCCCTAAGTCCCCTAGACCTGCATCAATGGGGTCTGCATTTGGCTCGTACTGCTCTAGTTGCTCATCCTCTCCACCTGTACCCCGTACTAAAGAGGGATCCGTGTCCTCATCACTGACATCACCCAAGGAAATCTCATCTACATCATCACTCCCAGTGCTATCCTCAACCAAAGTCTAATTCTAATAGAAGATCACATCCTTGCGCATGGTAACGATTTTCTTCCTTGGATCCCAGAGACGGTATCCAAACTCCTGATCTCCATAGACAACGAAGATACAAGGCACAACCTTGTCATCCAACTTCTTCCCCTGCTCCTTTGGTATCAACGCATACGCTTTGCATCCAAATACCCTTAAATGAGCTTATGAGGGGTTCTTTCTTGTCCAAACACGTTCTGGAATCTGGAAGCCCAAAGGAACTGATGGAGATCGGTTTACCAAGTAACATGCGGTGCGAACCTCCTCAACCCAAAAGGTCTTGGGCAACTTCGTTGTCTTTAGCATACAACGAACTCTCTCAATAATGGTCATGTTCATATGCTCAACAAGACCATTATGCTAGGGTGTTCCTGGCTCCGTACTCTCATGTCTGGTGTCATGCTCTGTACAGTAGCCCTGAAAGCTAAGGGAGTTGTACTCTCCCCCATTGTCCGTGCGCAAACATTTCAGCAATTTCCTTGTTTCACGTTCAGCCATGGCATGGAATTTCTTGAAGCAATCAAATACCTGATCTTTCGATCTCAGCACATACACCCACACCTTCCTGAATGCATCATCAACGAAGGTGGCAAAATACCTGTTGCCTCCCAAAGAGACCGTGTCCATAGGACTACAAACATCCTAGTATACCAGTTGTAGAAGATCTCTCTTCACCTTGGATCTGACTCTATATGGTACACTCCTTCTCTTTCCAACCTCACAGGCATCACAAGGAGACAATGCGATGCCATTATGGTAGGGGATCAACTCTCTCTTGCTCAGAAGTTGCAAGCCCTTCTGGCTCATGTGGCCAAGTCGACGGTGCCACAAGTCCGATATGTCTGCCTTGCTAGCATGCAAACTACCATCCATAACCTTCACTCTAGTCATATAGAGTATGCAACACAAACTGCCTCTAGCCATGATGAGAGAACACTTGCTAATCTTGCACTTACTATCGTCGAACTTCAGATGGTAGACTTCACTATCTAGTTGTGAACCAAATATAAGGCTAAACTGCACATCAGGAACATGCCTTACATTCTGCAGAGTCAATGAGCACCCAAATTCGGTCTGAATCGAGATGTGTCAATTCCCACGATCTTAGAGTAACTTTTGTTACCCATCAAGACTCGTCCATAATCACCCTTGGTGTAAGTAGTGAAGATTTCCCTGTACGGAGTTACATGATAGAAGATTGTCATATCAATAACCCACTCCAAATTACTCCCTGGATGCAAGTATTGGTCCTGAATGGTGAGAATCACCTCTTCTACATTGTCATTTTCCACAACTATTGCTAAATTTCCATCTTCATTTTTCTGATTTTTCTTGGCTTCAGTTTGCTCTCTCTTCCAAATCCTACAATCTCTCTTCCAGTGATCGGGCTTCTAGTAATGGTGACACTTTCCTCTGCACTTGGACTTGTCTCTGGATTGCTGCCTCTCTTGTGACTTTCCTCTGCTATTGGATCTTCCTCTCCTCTCAAATGCATATACATGTGAAGAGGAGGATGTCTCTCCTGAAGAACGATGCCTGATCTCTTCATTCAGGAGGCTACCCTTGACCATGGGAATGGTCAACTTGCTATCCTTCACAGAATTGCTCACGGTGACTACTAGAGTCTCCCAACTGTCTAGCAATGAACCCAACAAGAGAAGTGCCTACAACTCGTCATCAAGTGCCAAACCCATGGAGCTCAGCTGGTTGATGATGCTTTGTAAGTCATTCAAGTGCTCCGTCACTTTGCATCCGACCTTGTATTTTAATTTAAAAGCTTGCTAATCAAGAAAGTCTTGTTAGTTGCAGTCTTCTGATCATAGAGTTTGGACAACTTGTCCTACAACTCCTTCGCATTCGTCTCTTCAGCAATATGATGGAATACAGACATGCCAAGCCACTTCCGAATGGTCTCAATGGCCTTTCGGTTCAACTTTATCCATTCACCTGCGGAAATGTTCTCCGGCTTGGTGCTCTCTCCCTCTACGGGATCTTGGAGGCCTTTGCAATACAAAATATCTTCCATCTTGGCTTTCCAAATCTGCCAGTTGCTACTTGTGAGCTTAATCATCGTGCCATCATCATCTTTGCCCATCTTGCACAACCTATTCTTCCGATATCACTTGATGGGGATAACACACAAGTAGGAGTATCCCCTAATTTCTGTCATGCAACAAAGATGGCACAACAATATGTGTTCTCGCACACGGGAACTAAACGACAACAATGACAAGCAATCATACAAGCAACCACACACGATAAAGATTTTTACGTGGAAACCCTTACTCGATGTGAGCAAGGGAAAAACCACGGGAAAAGAACGACAACGATCCCACTATGGTCAAGATGAGCCAAATGTTCTTTCAGATTTGTTGCCCAACAAAACCGAGATACAAGCCACAAGCATAATCCTATAGTTCTTGTACAAGTACCTAACTATCACTAGATATCCAAAATACCAAAGATGTGCTCAAAACAAGAATATGGAGTGGCTTCCCTGTGGGCTTTTGGATGAAAACCCAAAACAGTGGAATAGGCTTCTTAAGGTCGACCACAATGACCTCTCACGCTGCACCTCTTGAGCTCACCACGACGGTTGCTCCTCTCGAACTCGCACAACCCTAGCCGATGGACCCCAACTGTTGCACGTCAGCCTGCTGCTCAACCAAAAAAGAAGAGGGGAGCCCAACTGCACCCTCTCTCTTTCTCTCTCGGGCTCTCTGTCTAGAGGCTGGAGGGAAACGAGGGTTTCTCAAAACCTTGCTGTTGTGCTCATTCTCTAGAATTGGGGAGAGGACCACGATTGGGATTTTTGGTTCCTAGAAATGGGCAGCCGAGTGGGGGCTCCCAACTTGCTGGACAAATATCAAAGGACCCCCAAGGTTGGGGAAAATCTGTAGCTCTCCAAGATGGGGCTGGAGTCTGGACTATAAAAATACCCAACAAAACATGCACATTGACAAACAATTTAGGATACAACCCTCTTCTACAAGCGGGTGAAAACCACTGGAATTGTGACCTCGCAGCCTCTTACAAGGAGGTAGTTTTTTTATCTTGATTATAGGCCAAAGAGGGTTGTGCATCGTTTGCGTAAGAGAAGATAAATGGATTCACGCCCAAGATCTATTTAGTGAATGGCATGAATTCATTTCCAACTTGTCCGTATTCATCTCGTGTTGCAAAGTGGGAAGGTTCTCCGTAAATCTGTTCGACAACTGGTCTTCTGTAATTTGCCCATGTTTAGCATAATGTAAGAATTTCTTGACGGGTTTATGTTCTTGCCTTCACCACTCATTCCACAAGTCCAACGCACGATAATTCACTCAAATAGTTTGGTGGTTTAGAAGCATTCTTCCACCTAGAAAGACCAGGGACTACTTCTGCATGCTTAATCCAACACCTCCATATCTTCTTAATCTTGGACTTAATAGTAAACCTCCTCCATAAAAAACTGTCAGAGTATGAATCTATCCTCACATTCTATCATGTGCTAGATTGAGAACTTTTAAAGAATATTAAATTCCAAGTCTTCCAAGCTTGATCCCATTTATGCTTCTGGTCTGTTGATATCCTAAACCATCTGATTTAGGTTGAGAACCGTTGTATGTACCCCTCTAGCCATACCGACGACAGTTTGGGGGATGTGCCTTTGGCGAAAAATTTTTTAGCGGTTCAATTTCTATCCAGATATATGGATCCATTTGCATCTAATATCCATCTGTGCAGGAGTAGTATAAAAACTCCCATAGGGTTAGGGCTCTCTTTATCCTATGTATTCTTCTTTCTCCACATAGTTAAAACCAATTCACTTCTCCCAAGGACGTAGCCCAGTAAGAGGTAAACCTTGTAAATCTGTGTATCTTTGTGTTTGAGTGATTGATCTTTTGTGCATGTTCTGCTTCCGCAGTTCGCAACATGGTCTATTAGGATCTCCCAAGCTTCATGTACATAATAGTCGAGGTCCTCTTATGTGGACTTTGAAACTCTATAGTAGTTATCAATGATCATATATCGTATACCGCTTGAGAAGATAAACGCAGCCCTCTTCTTCTTTTATTGAACATATTAGCAATGATAATCAACATTAGATGAAAAAATTTTCTTCATCATAATTTACGACTGTAACTCGATAGAGAAATAGTTGGTGATCCATTTCAACTATCCATCTTCAAGGTTCCGCTAATCCTAGGTGTGATCATCTTCAATGAGGGCCTTTTTTGTGTCTAAAATATAAACAACATATTTTCAACATGTTATCTCCAACTTTGTAGGAGTTTCTCATTGTAAATGTGGAGAAAAGAAGAGAAGAATATTGTGTGTTTATTCTGTGAGGTCTAGGGGTCCTTATATAAGACTAAACCCTAGGGTGCTCAGAGGAGAACTTACACAAATACCCTTGTGGGGTTACATAGGGAAACAGTACATAAGGAAATAGTGATACACAGGGAAACAGTGCATAAGGAAACAGTGATACACAGGGAAACAATGCATAAGGAAATAGAGATAAATAAAGAAACAACAATATACGGTAATCTCTAATACTCCCCCTCAAGTTGGAGCATATTAATCAATCATGCCCAACTTGGAAGTTATCCAGGAAAGCTGCTTCTTAGTCACTGCCTTGGTAAAAATATCAGCAAGTTGAAGATCTATTGGAATGTGCGGCATGGTTATCTTCCCTCCTCGTACAGCATCTCTGATAAAGTAACAATCAATCTCAATATGTTTTGTTCTCTCATGGAACACAGGATTGGTAGCAATGTAGGTAGCTGATTTGTTGTCACAGTACAAGGGAATAGGAGTGGATGTAGCAACATTTAGTTCTTGTAGAAAAGTGAGCAGCCACGTGATCTCACATGTAGCCTGAGCCATTGCTCTATATTCAGCTTCAGCACTAGATCTTGAAACAACTGCTTGTTTCTTGCTTCTCCAACTTACCAGGTTTCCTCCTACCATCATGGCGTATCTAATTGTAGATCAAAGGTCTTCAGGAGATCTTGCATAATCGGCATCAACATATGCAGTAAGATTTGTGTGACCATTTGCCCCATAGAAGATTCCTCGTCCTGGCAAGTCTTTAAGGTAGCGAAGGATTTGAAGAACATCTTGCCGATGGTTGTAGCATGGTTTCTCCATATATTGGCTGGCTCTGCTTACAACATAAGATATATCAGGTCTAGTAACTGTAAGATATAGAAGTTTGCCAACCAGGCTCCTATATCGTGTAATGTCTTCAAAGAGAGGATCATTGGATGCAGAATGTTTTCTAGGCTCTGCTGGAATTCCTGAGGGTTTGCACCCAAGTAGTCCTGCCTCAGTTAGTATGTCAAGGCAGTATTTTCTCTGCGACATATGTAAGCCTTTCTTAGTACGTAGAGCTTCTATGCCTAGAAAATATCGAAGTTGTCCAAGATCCTTGGTGACGAATACTTTTTGCAAGAAAGCCTTGGTTTCTAGTATCCCTTGGTCATCATCTCCAGTAATAACCATATCATCTACATATACAGCAAGAATTGCAACACCAGTCTATCGTCTCCTGACAAAAACCAAATAGTCAGATGTAGTCCTCTGGAAGCCCATGGTGCCGATCTCTGTACTCAGTCTATCAAACCAAGTTCTTGGACTCTGCTTTAGTCCGTAGATAGCTTTGTGAAGTCAACATACATACTACCCCTCGACTTCGTAACCTGGGGGTTGTATCATGTAGACTTCTTCGTCAAGCTCTCCATATAGAAATGCATTCTTGACATCTAACTGAAACATAGGCCACCCCTTGTTCACAGCCACGGAGATGATAGTTCGTATGGATCCCATTCTAACCACAGGGGAGAATATTTCGAAGTAGTCTACCCCGTATGTTTGAGTAAAGCCCTTTGCTACAAGTCTTGCTTTTAAACGATCAATAGAACCATCAGGGGACTGCTTTGTAGTGAAGATCCAACGACATGTAACTGGTTTACATCCAGGAGGGCAGCTGACAAGGTCCCATGTTTTTCGAGACTGTAATGCTTCCATTTCTTCATTTATTGTCATTCTCCAACCCTCATCTTGTAATGCACTATGATGATCTTTGAAAATAGAAATAGCCATTATGGCATCTGCATATCTTTTGTCAGAGCGAGATAACCAATTAGTAGAGGTGAAATGAGATATTGGGTGAAGTGTACATTGCCTCTTTATTCTTCGTAGTGCGATCGGTAGCTCCTGAGGACTATCCGGGGTAGCATTGGTGGGAGCACTCGAGGATGGCGTAGTGTCCTGCAACAGTGGAATAGGTAAAGGAACCTGAACAGGATTAGACACAGTTCTTCTTTTATACGCAATTGGTGGAGGGGGGAATTTTAGGGAAATATCAGACACTGTCTGAGTAAAGAAGTTGTTTTGCTCAAAGAAGGTGACATCAAGAGAAACGTAGTAATGATGTCCTGTAGGATCGTAACATATGTATCCTTTTTGAGTTTGAGAATACCCTAGAAAAACACATTTGATAGTACAAGCAGATAATTTGTCCGTAGTATGCAAATTATGGACAAAGGCAGTGCATCCAAAAATTCATAAGGGTAGAGGGAAAGATTTCTCCTTGGGATATAGTAAGTTGAAGGGAGTGGAGCCATGTAGAGAAGCAGAGGGGACCCTGTTTATAAGATGAACAGCAGTAAGGATAGCATTGCCCCAATATATCTTGGGAACATTCATATGGGTGAGTAAGGATCGAGCAATATCAAGAAGGTGTCTCAGTTTTCTTTCAGCAACCCCATTTTGTTGGGATGTATATGGGCAAGATGTTTGATGTAAGGTTCCCTAAGAGGCAAAAAAGGTTATCAAGTCATTCTGAGTAAATTCCAGAGCATTATAAGAACGAAAGATTATAATAGTAGTAGAGAAGAAATTTTTGACATAATGAAAGAAGTTCTTGACAACGATATTAGTTTCTGAACGTTCTTTTAACAAGAATACCCAAGATAAGCGACTGTAGTCATCCACAAAAATAGCAAAGTACAACAATGTAGCTCACGACCACTAATGGTTTTGACCGGATAGGGTCCCCAAATATCACAATGAATTAGGAAGAAAGGAGTAGTGCGACGAGGCTCAGTTCTAGCAGGAAAGGAAACTCTATGATGTTTTCCAAACTGACATGCTTCACACTCAAAAGGTTTTAGCGTAGACAGTTCAGGGAACATCATAGAGAGAGCTTTGGCAGAAGGATGTCCCAGACGAAGATGCCATAGAAGGGGATCTTCAGTGATGGAGGTAGCGCCAGCAAAGTTGGAAGTGGTAGGGCTGTTGAGGTAATATAGGCCATTCCTCTCATGTCCCCCACCAAAAATCTGCCTCATCCGGATGTCCTGAAAATAGCAGCAGAATTCATCAAAAATAACACGACAATGTAGCTCACGACATAGCTTCTGAACAGATAAAAGACTGAGCGGGAAAGCAAGAGCACAATGCACATCTGTCAGTCGAAGTTTGTTGGAGAATTCAATAGTTCCAACAACAGTAATGTGAGAATGATCTCCATTGGCAACACGGATGCTCTTTGTAGAGATAGAGGGTTGAGATGAGGTGAGTAGACTTACATCTCCCGTTAGATTAGTGGAAGCTCCAGAATCAATAATCCATGCATGTGTTGGTAACAAAAACTGAGTTTGCTACTGTACCTGATGTAGTGGCAAGGCTAGCAGTAGCAACAGATGCGGTCGTATCTTTTGTTGAGGGAGCAGAATCATTTAGAAGTTGTCACAACCGAGTATATTCAGAAGCAGTGAATGGAGTATGTTGTCCATCTGTACTCTGAGTAGTTGTATCATTGTTCATATCATGTGATTCATCATCATAAGTGTTATGAGCACTAGGTTGCCTGCCAAATGTTGCCCAGCAACGTTCAGACGGATGATTCATGCGACCACAGTGTATGCATGCAGGATAACGACCAGTAGAGGAATCACGACCACGACCTCGTCCAAGGTCACGTCTACGGCCATGACCTCGACCTCTAGGATAAGACTGCCGTCCTCTTTGCCCAGATGAATAGTGGGGTATTGTCTCTATGGAAGAATGAACCAGAGAATTTTGAACTGGAGCTTCCAGTTCCTGTAGTCGACCGAATATGGTTTCGATCGTAGGCAATTTATCTGCCATAAGAAATTGATCTTTTGCAATTTTGTACTTCGGGTGAAGTCCCGAGAGAAACCTGTAGACCTGCCACTCAGCACGTTCGCCTATTTGTTTATCATAGCATGCAGGTTGAAAGATTAGAAGTTCCTCAAACAAGCTTGTAAGTGTCCGGTAGTATTCAGTTAGACTGGTCTCTTCTTGATTAGTAGACCAGATTCTTGTGTATATATCAGATAGATGAGACTTGGTTGTTTTCTGGGAATACGTGTGCTCAAGATTTTCCCACATGGCTTCTGTAGTATCTTTATATAAGAGATTTGCAGCAATATTTGGATCTACACTATTAGTCATCCAAGTAATTACCTGGCAATTGTCAACAAACCAGGCTTCATATTCTGCATCAGTGATAGGAGGAGGAGTCTTCGTGAGGATGGCACCCTTTCGTTGGCCACCAATAAATATCTTGAAGGATCGAGACCATAGAACATAGTTTTCCGAGCCTTTCAACTTGATAGATGCACCTTGTACCATTAGAGAAGAAGGCGGGTACATAGGCTTGGTCTCGGTGGACGTCATGGTAGCGTTTCTAGGTCAAGAAAAAGTGACCTAGATGAAGTTGTAGTTGATATGTAGAGCCTCCTTAGTTGCACATTAGTAGAGAGTTGTGGAGGGTGAATGCCCTAAACCGGAGCTAAATAGCGGCCTAGGGTTGCAGCGATGAGGTGTGCGCAGAAGCTCGATGCAGGGGCGCGCAGGGGCAGGGAGCGCGCAGGGGCGTTGTGCGCGCAGGTGTGTAAGGTGCGCGAGGTGCACAGGTGCGCTAGGTGCCTAGGGCTTAGAGCCCAAGATGCAGGAGCTCGAGGTGCGCACGCCTAACGCAGGGCATCGTGGATTGGAGAGAAGAAGAAGGGACGGGCGGTGGTAGGAGGGAAAATTAGGTCAGAACACCGGTCTAGGACCGCTGCTCTGATACCATGTGGAGAAAAGAAGAGAAGAATACTGTGTGTTTATTCTGTGAGGTCTAGGGGTATATAAGACTAAACCCTAGGGTGCTCAGAGGAGAACTTACACAAATACCCTTGTGGGGTTACATAGGGAAACAGTACATAAGGAAACAATGATACATAGGGAATTAATGCATAAGGAAACAGTGATACATAGGGAAACAATGCATAAGGAAATAGAGGTAAATAAAGAAACAACAATATATGGTAATCTCTAACAGTAAATAATTGTACTTTATAAGTTTAATGGAGATAATTTGGATACTCTTGTTATTTGATATCTTCAAGGTTTCCAAGACCTTGTTGTCTTTAGAATAAGTTGTCTTAGACATTTTAATCAAGCCAAGGATGATCAAATATATTGAAATGAAGTGATCAATCAACTAAAAGTAGAAGACGGATAGACTAATCAGTCTCAAGAAAGGGACCAATATATGGTCTTAAGAGCAATCAAGGGTGATCAATCAACATAAATCGTATTATCGATCATAAACTGCATGCGTAGATACTTTGATTGAATAGTAAAGGTATCATCGTTCATAAAAAGTTTCTTATTTTCTCTGAAAAGCATTAGTGATAGATCATTATACCTATTATGATTTACCATAATTTCAAATCAGATAGGAAGTAGTAATGGTCAATCAACATACTCAACAAATCAATCACTAGTATCTAAGAAGATGATCCGAAACAACCTTAAGAAATATACTTCAAAGTCAGATTGTATTAACCAATAATATGCAAAAAAGTATCAATGTAAGCAAATCATGGAACCATGTGCCAATGAATTATGAGAATACGACAATGTATACCACACACATGGAAACAAAGAGTATCCTCTGATGTGTTACATCACCTCCTGTAACGTAGGGATCTATCTGATCCCCATCGGACATATCCCTGCATTACAACAAGTGTTGTAATAAAGCAGAGGATCCGTCCTCACATGGAAAACCTCCATGAAGCACCAAACCATCATATTAGCTTTTATACCAAATGGTTCGAACACAACCATAAATAAACATAAGAACAAATAATTTATGTGAAAACGTATTTCTTCGAGAGGAAGAAAATCAGGTAAATAGAAGTATAGTAGCTTCTCGCGTAGAACTAGATTTCTCTCTCAATTACCGTATAAAGGCGGATAGTGTAGAATTTATATAGAAAAAGGGTAAATAAGTCCATGCCCAAGATCCATTTGCCCAATAACAAGGCTCAACAGCTCACAATGTTCATGATGGAGTAGACACACTTCGACTGTGAAAGATGGAGAAATTTGGCCTTTGTTAATAGTAATGCTTTATATTACTCAAAGCTGTATTTTTCTTTTTAATTAAGAATACGATAAGTGAAAAGAATAGATTGGGGTTGGAGAGGGTCTATCCAATGTCATAATGCTTTTTGGCACAATAAAGAGAAGGACTTCCATTTCTTAGTTGTTTAAACATACATGAATTTAGCACTTATGGACAGTCCCAAAAAGATTTTATCTTCAAGAGAACAAAAAATCTTTTTGGGACTTAAGCTTAGTTGAACACATGGGAAACATCAAAAATATATAGTTCACAAACACTTCGAAATTTATAAGTCATTCTCTCTCGTGTCTTGCAAAAGGATCTCAAAGGGCCTATTTATAGGCATAAGCAAGTAATAAGTCATGTACTCATTAGGATAACATATGACAATCCTCTTAAATCTATTCTCAAATGATCCACCTAGCTATCTTAAGCAAGAGATAATATGCATGGTAAGAACCATATTATAACCCAAGCATTTGGCTAGAGCAGAGTTAATCTAAAAAATACTATAAAGGTATTATTAGTTAGAAACAAGAATGAACTTTTAGCCTTTGGAACAAACTATCCCAAATTAGTCTCAATAGAATGTAACTCCCACTCGATATTTCAATCGATCACTAATTTCTCAAACAGTGCCATCCAAAAGAAAGAGAAAACATGAAGTCGTGCATAGTATGGCTGTGTATATAACCTCATAACCTAAAAGATATAATATGCATGAGCAAGTGTACTTCCAAGAGAAGATATAAAGGTTAAGGAAGTGAGCGCATCTAAGCACTTAAGACACTAATGCTTTGCATCCCAACCAATCATGTACATGAACAATACCAACTATATGAGTCAAAACAGGCAAACCTAAAACCTAAAACATGCAAGCACTCACCCATGACATTCTCCTATAACCTACGACCTCGAGCCGAGCTAACAATGCCATGCAACCCGACCCCCCCCCCTCTCTCTCCAATCTCAGTTAAGAATGTGTTATCAAGTAAAACATTTGAGAGCATATACCTTCCTCGCCTCAAAAGTTTCTTGTCCATTCATTCTGCAACTCCATTCATTTACGGCGTATCCTTAATAATGCGGTGTCTTGAAACACCCTGTTCCTTATATAACTCATTGAATTTTAACAAATGAAACTCTAAGACATTATCATTATTGAAAACATTTTTACTTTCTCGATTCCCCATCAAGATCTTTGATTTTTGGAAATCTTGAATACGTTGCTCATGTGCTTCATCATAAAACTCAAATCATCCTAGAATAAAAAATCAATCATTGACAAGACACAACTAGCATGTCCCGAAGATGGAATACATGTCAAGCCCCAACAATTGATATTGATGTAATCAAGCATCTCTTTCATCTTGTAAGATGTCTTACGAAATTGTTTCATTTGTTGTGTTTCAAACATGAAATCCTACAAAATTTCAAAGTTGGATCTTTTAAGATTCATAATAAGATCTTTTTGACTGAAGATGTTTATCCCATTTTGATTTATGCGTTATCTATATATGCAAAACTAAGATTCGGATTTGGTGGCTGGATACAAAACTACAACAAAATCGATTACTATAGATACTTCCAAAGCAAAATAGTTTCTTCCTTGACACTCTTGGATAATGATTGTTTCTTCTTTGATCACCAACAATGTTTGTCCTATGACATTGTAGTAAACCTTTTATAGTACAAGACTCCGATAGTTATGAGAATCATACTTAGGCATGCAACATGACGCAATGATTCTCACCATCCCAGTACACATCTTGATTTTTACAAAATTCATGCCAATGAATTTGCATGGAGTGGAAATCTTCATGATGGTGTTACCAATGTTAATTTTTTATTAAGCAGATAACCAATCCTTGTGATGTAGCATGTTATAGGAATAATTATAACAAGAATCAACATATCTTCTATATGTGAATGATCCATGATGTTGCGTACATAATCATCATCTAAATCATCTTTCCCTGACTCATTACGATGATCATGGCCTTGCTTTTTTTCTCTGAACAATCCATCTTCCATTATAATGCTTCCTTGTAATATTTGTAGGGATCATTTGGGTTTTTCATTTTTTTTGCCTTTAATTTTCCATTCTTACAATACATCTTTGCAACACCATATTTCTTATCATGGGTCGTGATGAACCCCACAGTTGCTGTGCCCTCAAAATAAATAGAAGCAATGTGGTGAAGCTTATAAATATGGGGACTCTAACGAAAACTTCTCTCTCGATTATGAATGACTAAACGAAATTCTCTAATGTTAGTGGCTGCAAAGCCATTAAAATGAAAGCAAAAGTCTTTTAAAGGAATTCCTTGTTGCATATGGAGGTAAAACAAACGTTTCTTCGACAACACATCAATCCGAGACTTCATTATGTATGAAGTCGATCTCTAGTCTCAACCATAGACATGCAATGACTCTCATTGGTTATCTCTGTGATGATCACATCTACCAAGCATATCAAGATTGTTGAGTGCATCTTTTCTTCATGCACTAGCAACTATAAGGGATCGAGTGCCTTCGCCTTGTCATTTTTCCAGTGATGTCGAATGTCTTACTATTGACATGGTCATGCATCTTGGTGTGTGATAATTCGATCGATCGAGGTACCTAACGTTCGATCTTGGAGGGCCTGCGGAGTCTGACAAGTCGAATCCGGTAATCGTTGTGTCGGCCGCTCTCACGGCACTCGAAACCCAATCAATGTGAATCAATCAACAATTAACCCACAACAATATATATGTATATATATATATATATGCAAATGAAAATACATTTGAGTTAAAATTTATTATAACTCCACAATAAATGTGTATAGGGCAAGTAGAAGTGGAGTGTCTAAACATTGAGAACAACAGAGGATAGGTACACGCAATAAAAATTATTAATAATGATTTTTGTACTTTTTATCTTGTTTGTATTTTTATGTGTGTTTTTATTATATGTGAATGTTTATGGATTTTTAAGTGTTTTATATAATTTTTAAATTTTTAAATTTTATTTTATTTTTAATTCTATAAAAATTTAATTTATTTTTTATTTTTAAAATATAATATATAATTCTACATAATAAATATGATAATATATAACATAAGCAATATAAGATATATAGAATATATATATGATTTTCTATTTACAAATAAATATAAATATGCTCAAAATACAGAAAATAGAATGTTTTGTATTATTAATATTTTTATCTTTTTTTGATAATTTTTATGGATTTTTTCTAATTTTATGTGTTTTTAAAGTATTAAAATATATAGAATAGAGCACAGAATAAATACCCAAACTAGTTTTAGGTTTAATAAATATAAATAAACCCAAAATGAACCTAAAACTCTTTAATATATAGGATATATTATGTAGAAAATTCACCAATAGAAAATTATATTTTTTTTATTTTTCTTTCTTTTTTTACTGATTTTTATAATATTTGCAATTTCTAATGTTTTCTTTTTTATATTTTTAGTGATTTTTGGATATATGATATAATATAAAATAATTACTCTAATTTTGTTTGGAATTTTTAGAGATGGTTTTATAATTTTTTTGAATTTTAATTAGTAAAAAGGGAATAAATGTTTATTTTTTGATATTAGAAAATAGGAAATTACAATAACTGCCAAATAAATATATGGATGTGAATAAACATCTGTCAAGCATGCAAAGTATTTTTCCTACATTTTTTAAAGCATGTAAACTATTTAATAAATATGAAATAGAAGAAAAATAAAATTACAACAGGGCGAGGATTGATTACAAATATTTAAATCATTTAAAGTATTTTTGAACCAATATAGAACTATAAGGGTGTGCTAGCAATTTTTACGAGGCCTCACGTGTCACAACACCTAAGGCGGAGGGGCATAAATGTAATATACAATAAGTTCAATGTCATTTGGTAATTTGATCGACCGAGGTATGTAGCGTCCGATCTTGGAGGACATGCGGTGTCCGACAAGTCGGATCCAATAATCGCTGTATCGGTCGCTCTGAGGGCACTTGGTACCCGATCAATGAGAATCAATCAACAACTAACACGCAACAATATATATATATATATGGAATTTATCCAATGGACCCTATGCCCATTTTGGCTTTTGTGAGCACCCAATTTCAGTCATCCATCCAAGATTCGGTTCCCAAAAATAGGAATCGATTTTTGCAATGGAAATAAAATGGGAAAATACGAGTTTCACAAAATACAAAACCTTCATGGAATTGTTTTGATTATATTGAGAGGTGATTGGTATCTCCATTTGCAACGCCAGGCGATTGTTTTTGTAAACTAAGATGCAGATTTTGTAATCTTAGCCGATCGTTTTTCTACAATTCAAGGTATTGTATTGGAAATGAAATGTTTTTTTCATTCATCGTACTATCTAATAGTTTTTCCCTATATCAATTTCAAACTTGATGGATGATTTGTGAATTGACTTTGATCGTGATTTATCAGAAGCAATGATGAACGATGCTTCCCAATTTAATTTGGATCATGAGAAGTTCATATCAGAAGGAGCAATGATGGATGACTTGTAGATGGATCCGATTCATGATATGTAGTCATAATTATTTTTTATCTAAGGCATTTTGATTTCATATAATAAAAAGTCACATTAAATATAATTGTTACTTTTCATGCATTACTTTAAAGATATATTAAGTTAATGATGTATTTACTAAATTTAATTATAAGATATTTATATTACTATCGCTAGCACAATTGTTACTTTTCATGCATTACTTCAAAAATATAGAAAGTTACTGATGTATATACTTAATTTACTCATATTGCTAACACAAGTGTTACTTTTCATGTGTTACTTAACATATTACAAGTAACAAACACAAGTTTAGTAATTTACGTGTGGCTATCAGTAACACTTGACATATTACAAGTAATAAAATAAGTTACCTAAGTAAAGGGGGGTGCTTTGATAGTAGGTCAAAACGGATAATAGAATAAGTAAGATTGAGAGAAGCATCAGTAACATGTAATAAATTGTAAAGTAAGAGAAGATAATGGAATAAGTAACTTCGAATAATTATAAAAATGTGAGACCAATAACTTACATATTGTTATCAGTAACACTCGATGCATTGTAAGTAATTAAAAAGGTTATATAAGTAAATTAAGGGGTGCCTCAGTAACACTCAAAGTATTAAGTAGATATAAAATCAGTAACAATCAAAATGAGTTCAATGATATGAGCATTTGTAATCGGTATTTGTTATATGGACATTAGTAATTTTTACCTTCACGTTTGAATATAATACTTATCTCACAACAAAAGTTACTTGATTTATGAATATGCAGTACTTGAGTAACATGCATAAATTACTGATTTCTGTATAATGTAATATTGCAAATGTAAATTACTCACAATTGTTTTCAATATTACCGATCTCACAATAAATAGTTACTTGAGTGCAACAAGTACATTACCGATCAAATGTATAATGATTGTTTCTTCGGCTCGAAATTAAGGATTTGAATTTATCATTCCAAAACCGTCTTCCTTTTTTCAAGGACTCGGTATAATTGGAACTATTAAAGGCTCAAACAAACTAACAACCTTCCAAAATCGATATCCTTCGAAATAGGCAACCTTTCAAACGAAAATACACATGGAGAGCCTAGATTTGGTGCTCACCAAAACTCAAATGAGCATGGGGCTCATTGGATAAGCCACACACACACACACACACACACATATATATATATCTAAATAAAAAATACGAGTTAAAATTTATTATAACTCCATAATAAATGTTGATGATGCAATTTTTGAGCTGATTAGGTGAATTAAATTAAGCGGATGTCGTTGTCTTAAATCAACTGAATCGATCAACAAGAAAATAAACCATTAATAGATCAAACAGAGAAAACAAGCAGTTTGCTACCTTTATTAACCTGGTATAACGATCAAGGTTGAACTCAAGGAGCACAATTGTACACTAAGTAGTAGATTTCAGAAATCCAAGAGGATTTTATTGTTTTTAGCGGTTTTAAAGTTCGTGAATATTTAATTTTTTTAAAATATTGGAAAAGAGCCCAATGAACAAAGACACACACAAACAATCTTTTTTTTAAATTTTCAAATAAGTCAAAAATGCTCGGAAAAAAGCAATAAAAATATTTCTGGGCTTTTTTATATG
Source organism: Ottelia alismoides (assembly GCA_037367405.1). Classification (NCBI taxonomy): domain Eukaryota; kingdom Viridiplantae; phylum Streptophyta; class Magnoliopsida; order Alismatales; family Hydrocharitaceae; genus Ottelia; species Ottelia alismoides. The sequence goes on from JAZKJV010011425.1 coordinate 263,976, forward strand.
TTATAGAATTTTTGGTAATTTTGATGTATTTTTCATATGTTTTTATAATTTTCTAAAAATAAAAAGTGATAAGAGCAATAAACAATGCATAAACAAGAATGTTTTGCAAATTAAGAATAAGTAATCAACTCAAAATTCCTAAAGGTTATTTTTAAATAAACTAGAGGAAAATATCTACAGATAGGGATTGGAACTATATTTTTGGATTTTTTTCTATGATTTTATATAATTTTTAGAATTTTTCGAGTATTTTTTTTCAAATTTTTAGGTTTTCAAAAGTACTTTTCAACAAAATTTATAGTGATGTTAAAAGGAAATGAAATACAACTATATAAATTTTTGTGAGATTTTTATATGATTTTTCGAATTTTTATGAATTTTCCAAAACAAACATAGGTTTTTAGGATATTTTCAAATTTTTAATAATATAATGCACTAAAATTAATCAGCAAAAGTCACCATAAATAATACATGCAATCAAGAGCTACAAGTAATTTTTAGGTAATTTTTGTAGTTAATTTAATATTTATTGCATAAAATAAAAGACAAGCAATTAAAAACAATTCACAAGGACCTAGTCATAATTACATTAAGTTGTGGGGCCTATTAGATAACTAGCATAGAAAGTCCAAGGGCCATATATGTAATTTTTCCACAAAAGTCATGCGTAGCACGTGAATTAGGCTCACAGGGGTATATGTGTGATTTTCAAAACATCAAATTCTTTCTATAACCAGCAAAACATTCGAAAGAAATATCGTAAAAATCATAAAAAGCATGTGCAGGTGCACATGACTACAACTCGAGTGGACTAAAATGCAAATAACAAAAATGACAGGGGTCTAACTGCAAATGTTTTTAAATACACATTAATTTATTGAACTAAAATGAAATAAAAAGACATGCATGGGGAAAGTGCAATATACCCCTCATTGGGGTGCATGTCAGGAACGTGGGGTGTCTGGCGCGTACGGTCGTGATGAGGCGCTACAAAGCTGATTTGACAGTTCTTGTTGTGTCGGGGATGTGCGGTTAGATCTGACACACCAAGTCTGATCCAACGACCTGTAGGGCTGATCTGTCAGGTGGCGCAGATGAGGGACCAGTTCTGATCAGACGGGTAAGGGTTGAGCGTTATCAGATGGGCCTGATCTAATCTGGATCTCCATCTCCAGATCGAACGGCAAAGGGGGTGCTGGACGAACTCAGCTCAGGCGAGCTTCAACAGAACGTGGAAGGCAATCCACGGGTCCGATGAAGTCACGATGGGGTCCAACACCGTCGTGAAGTATCTCCTCATCGTCTAGGGGCTCGGATGAAGCAATTTATGATCAGATGGCCAAGACGGTGGTGATCCACTTGGAGCTGCTCCGCCACCTGGAGTGATGCTCAGATCGTGCTTCCTTGCATGTGTGGTACCTGTGAAAGGAAGAAGGACTCGGAGGCTTTGCTCTGGTCACATTATTGCTTGCAAATAGAAAGAGAAGCAAGGGGAGTGGGGGAGGGAACCTTATTAAATAAATAGGCATTATGTACAATATTTACAATTGTGGCTAATGTACAACAGAGTTTTGATTTTCTTTTTGCTTTATTTTATGTTTTATTTCTATTTTAATTTTAGAGGTATGCATAAAATATAATTAAAATAATTAATGACAGATATAGGCAGCATAGGACCCTATCTCTCCCTACTTCATTCTTTATCGATCAGGCCAATCATTAACCTTCTTTTGGGTCAGTCTGTACGTATTACATTATTACATTCTTGTTTCCTTTTTGTTTTCTCTTTATTCTTTTATTTTGAAAAATATGTGCTAATTATGGAATATTAACAAAGGTATGCACAATGGTAATCTATTGTATTTACACATATTTATAGATGTTTTTGCTAAAAGATGAAGCTAAAATAAAAGAATAAAGACTGAGAATCATAAATCCATCAAATGTGTATAGGGCAAGTAAGGTAGAGTGTCAAACTATTGAGAATAATATAGGATTTGCATAATTATTAATAATTAATATTCATTATTTTGTACTTTTTAGCCTTTTCTGATTTTTATATGGGTTTTTAATTATATGTGATTTTTTTATGGATTTTTAAATGTTTTATATATTTAAATATTTTTATATTTTAATTTTAATTTTTTTTAAATTTTACAAATTTTTAGTTTCTTTTTTATTTTTTAAATATAATATATAATTATGTATAATAATGATAATATGTACTATTTACGTAATATAATATATATACAACATAGGACTTTATATTTTAAATATACATAGCCGAAATACAAAAAAGGAATTTTCAATGTTTTTAATATTTTTCCTATATTTTCAATTTTATGGACTTTTTTTATTAATTTTTATGTATTTTAAAGTATTGAAATGTACAAAACAATGCATAGAATAAATATTCAGAATATTTTTAGGTTTAATAAATATAAATAAGTCTAATATTAGCCTAAAACTATTTTAAATACATAGCATATATTATATAGAAAATTCATAAACATAAAGATATATTTTTTAATTTTGTTAATAATTTTGTTCATTTTTATAAGGTTTTTAGGGTTTTATGATTTTTAAGTTTTCTATTTTGTATTTTTAGTGATTTTTGGATACGTGTTAATAGGGGTGCACATGGACTGGATAAAATCTATAATTTGATCCAATCTGATGCTATTGGATTGGATTTGTTTGATTTTATCATTCTAATGGATCGGATCGGATTGTAATTTATAAAATCCATTCAAGTATGGATTGGATCGAATCTTTTATGAAATCTGATCTGATCCAATCCGATAATGTGTTAATACACATACACACACATACAAACAAACAAATTTACATACATACATATAATATCTATGTGTACCCATTTTGAATTTCTCTATAATCAATGTCATTCATCTCATTTATCTCATATTAATTTTAGTTACAAGTCCTAATGCTACCGACCTTTTTTCTCTCATGAAAATCAAATATTAAATCTCCAAAATAATAAAGTATGACTATAAGTTGTAAATTTGTAAATCATGTTCGGTCATTTCCTCCTAGTTTCCCCCTCTCATTTCACTCTTACTTGCTAATATTCCTCTTAGTTCTTTCTCAATCCATTTCGACACTGCCCACCATGCACAATACTCATACAATGCCACCCCCTCCCATGCGACACCATTCGTCCTCAATATATTATCACTATTCTGATCTTCATTAAAAGAAATATGATTTTGGGATAGTAGCCTAATACATTTATTAGTTATTCTTGACGCCTTTACTTCTTATTTTTAATTGCTCTAGCTTGAAACCTTATTGCATGGATGAAACTGGATCAGTTACAGGATCAAACGTACAACTCCCATCTAAAAACAAATAAGCATTACATCAATTCTTTTCATTTTTAAATTGATATATGATTTTAATTCATATTTTTCATAAAATATGTATATTTTTAATATAGGTATATTCTTAGAAATAAATTTTATTTCAAGTCTAATTTAAATGAGAGGTATGTTTATCAAGTGATGATCTATATTTAAGTTAGTTTTGTACTTGATATTCAATCAAGTTTGATTGTTATTTGATTATTGTTTGTTAATGACGTGTTATTTAGCTCTTAAGGTGTTCTTTGAAATGGTGGGTTAATCATGGACTACATCAATATACGACTACATAGTTCACATTTTTATTTATCTAAGCTGTTTATGTATCCTTATTTGATAACTTGTATTATTCTTATTTGAATCATTTGTTGAAAATTTATTATAAAAAATTTAATACATCACTTATAAGAAGAAACTTAATTTTCAAATTCAATATAATCATTTAGTTTGATTGTATAGTCTTCAAATTTTTGTAATGGAATAATAGACTCCTTCAACTTTGATTAGGTCTTTCTCTTTTCTACATATATTCATCTTATCAAGTTTTAAGATATTATTCAAATATCAAGGGTTAGTAGGTTAAAAAAAACAAACACAAGAGACTAGATTATTGAGTGGGAAAATGTGAGTGTAAAAATATGATCCAATCCGTAATCTGATGGATTGGATCGGATTGGATTGAAGTATTTGATGAATTGGACTAGATTAGTAAAATAAAAATATGTTAAGATTGGATTGGACACGGATTAAGCTAAAATCCGATCCAATCTAATGCACTTACACCCCTATGTATTATTATATGATACAATATATGTAATATATTTTTTGGTAATTTTTTGAGGTGATTGTATATTTTTATGGGTTTTAATAGTTGGACATGAATACAAATATTTTTGTATTTTTAATAATTAGGAAAATTAATTGACATGGGAAAAATATATGTAATCAAGAACAGTAGCATGCGCTCAAATTAATGTTTCTAGAATTTAATGATAAAAATATATGTAAAGACAAATATACACAAAAATAACATTCTGTACAAAATACTATATAAAATTTATATAAATAATGTATTTAATTTCAAAATAAAATAATAAAGGAAAGAAAATAAAAAGAGTGAAGTGTCAAAGACACTCAGTGACCCTAGACCACAAGACCCAGTCATCATGATGACTTGGTCAACAAGGAACAAAGTAGGGAGAGATCGGGCAGAGAAATGCATCAAAAACCATGACATTTAATTCTTCAATAATTGTAGTTTGGAAGCTATTTTATTTTATTATTTTTACCAGATAAGGTAATAAAATCCTCGACATGAATATTGTAGATAAAAATACAAAGAAAATACAAAATTGACTTCACTAAAAAATAATACACACTATGCTTAGGACACACAAAATAAAAAGTCGTAAAGAAAACTTTGCAGACATGTATTTTCTCCATACTGTATCAAAATTGACCTAACTCACTTTATTATTCATAAAATTAAATAATCTAGTTAATGAAGGTGGTTTCATTCAATTTGGAGATGTAAAAGTTAGGTTTTAGGCCCCCATTGTGCACTATACATGTATATTATATTCAATATATTTATTCTTTATATTTTAACTTTATTTTATTTTTATAAATGTGTAAATATTATTCAAAGTATATATGCATAATTAAAATAAAAATATTAAAAACAAAATAAAATAAATAATTTATTCTAATACATAGATAAAGTATACATATATATATATATACCTCTAAATAATATGAACATAATTAATTAAAGTATACAAATAAAGTCAGAAAATATAATAAAAATTCTAAAATATGTATTTAAATGAATAAAAAATATAATACATGTATATAATAATAAAATATATAATATAAATGAAAAATAAAAGTACCAAAATACAAATGAATTTACCTATATTTATACTTGTAAATATTAATATATAATAAATAGCCTAAAAACAAATCAAAATAGGCATTAAATACTATATAAAATTACAACCATTTTTTGTGTTTCACCACAAATTAATAAGTACCCACTTAATGGTCTAGTGGTAGTAAGTGTGTCTACCTCACAAAAGACTAGGGTTCAAATCCCACCCTCGCAGGGGTTGCGTTAGGTAGTCGACGACCAGCGTAAAAATAGTCGAATCTTTCAATATGGATTTCAGCAAGAATCCATGTAGCCAACCCTACTTATAGTGGGAGGAGGCTAAGTACATTTAGTACCACAAGTTAATAAAATCATTTATTGTTTTTTATCTAATAATAAGGTATTTTTGTCTTAGATTTTCCTCTTTGGTCCATGTGGACCAACCAGAAGCTAACCCTAGTTGACCTCAGTCAGGCCCCCCTCTTTCCTTCTTGAGCATTGAGCTTATTAGACCCGGATTTCCTCCCTTTTTCCTGCTTGAGCTAATGACTCTTTGCCTTGGCATGCTGAGCAAATTGGGGAGATTTGATCTCCTTAATTAATGCCAAGGCTAGAGATCTCTGCAATCTTCATCGAATCAATTGAAACCCTTTCAAAAACCACCTCCTCGTTCAACCTTTAAAAATAGCTCCCCTGCTCCCTTTTCACATTCAATCCCTCTTCGACCACTCTTAGCCCTTCAGATCCATAAGATCTCTTTCTTTTGGTGACAACAATCGATTGGGAGGATTTATAGTGAGGAGGAGCAGTTGGATGCGGTGATTAATTCCATCACCGAAGGAGCTCTCTAACGGTTTTGCTTCCTTGGTCGTCCGACCAAGTTGAGGCACGGTCTTTTGTTTCTAGGTAATATCGTAGGTCTAGTTTCAATTCATGTCATTAGTTTTCTATTTTAGCTTTCAATGTAGGAGTAATTTAAAAACTCCTTTTGACCTGAAGCTCGAGCTCCAGGTCAAATTCATCTGTTTCAGACCACATATCCGCCCAACATTCATTCCATATCAATCCTCGATGTCTTCTATGCATTATCCCTCATTTTCCAACCCGTGCCATGCATTGACCTGACGAATTGAAGGTCGTCCCTTCGCCTCCCACCGGACCTTTTCCATCCCCTTCATTCCCTAGCTCCCAACTTCAAGCAACTGACCAAGGAAGTTTCCCTCGAGCCGGTTAACCTTTTTAGTGTAGGACCCTTCAACAACGCATCTAGGACTAATTCGAGTGCCTGGAGTAGCTCCAGGTCCCGTGAAGAAGGAAGGTGCCCCAGATAGAGATAAAGGCCATCTAGGCCTCATCTGAACGTACATGTACGTGCGGAGGAAAAACACCAAGCCACATCAACGATCAGTAGGAGGAGAGGCCGCTGGAGTCGCCTAGGACTCGTGCTTGAAATTCAATGGCAGGGTTCTTCTGCCGTTCATCACGAGGCCTCGACGACTATAGGATCATGAATACAACCCAGATTTAATATAGGTCGCCCATTTAATTCTAAACATCATCCTCCCTCAACCATCAGATCCAACACATGGCAAGCAGCGAGCGACTGGATGAAAAGTCACTTAAGTGGGTAAATAGCTCATAGACCCTCTGTTTTTTGGTATTCAAAGAATAATCCTATAAATATTTTATTAAGTGTTAAAGTGTATGGACAAATTGCATCAAAACCCCCAGAACTTTTGGAAATTACAAATCAGTCATCTGTAAAGTCACCTCATGTGCCCCCACTTGAGTGGACATTTTATGCTTGTACCCCTTTGGGTTTTATAATTGTTATTCAATATTAAAAAAAATCAAATTCCAGTTAAAAACTTTGGATATTTTCCAAGTTACACCTTGCATTTATGTTATATTACAAAAATTCCCCTACTAGCTTATTGGATTTTTATTTTTGCATTTCTATTTTCTATAAATAACTCTGTTGCTCCTAAAAATTTTGTAAAAATGGGAGTAAATGATTGATTAGATGCTTATTCATGCCATGTGATTTATTTAGCTTTATCCGTGCATTTACTATTTATTAAATATCAAAAGAGCGCATTTTATTCCATATTTGCTTTAAAAAATAAAAAACTATAAAACATTTCTATAAAATTCTAGAAAAATTACATACTATTTATTTAAAGACCAAAAATCACAAAAAATAGCAAAAGAAAAATAAAAAATTGCTAACCCTTCCTTACCCTAAAATAATAATAAAATATTCTAAAAAATCCCCAGAAATAGTTTTCTATCTGATATTTATGTATATATTCCATTTATTACATACTAAAATTAGTTTTGAAATTTTGGAGTTATTTGATATGTCTAAATGTCAAAACAATACAACCTACTCGATTTATCGTCGACTTTCGTGAGCCATAATCACAGGGATTGTTGGTCCCACATTGCGTGAACCGCGCGACTGCCTCCTCGATAGTGGACGGTATTTCAGTGACCTAATTGCATTTTGTAGAAACTAACTTCTTTTAATAACCAGTCGAAAAATCCTAGGGGTGCATTCGTAATTTGTACAACACTTCACATGCCCCTACACGTGAGAGGGACCATTTTGCAATATCCAAAAACTTTGGGCCCTTGGATGTGATTTATACAAAAAAATTACACTAAAACTTATATTTATATAACTATTTAAAAATTAAAAAAGAAGAGCGGTTCAGCTGATAATTTACCTCTTAAGGTGCTCTATCCAATGGCTGATAGTGCACCACGTAGGCACACTTAAGTAGATCGGGCAATAGAAGATGTGATGCTTCGTTTCATGATAAACAACCTAGATTAGATATGGGTCATGCTTTCAATCCAACGATGCTGAAGTAGGTGTGGAGAACGGGAAGCATATCGTCTTCCCCAACCTTCGATTTGTGATTTCTCCAAGCTCTAGCATCCTCTCTCAATGTTGATTAGTCCAGCAGCTTCCTGAAAGGGTTTTGCTCCTACAGGAGGCCCTCAAATGAGTCCCAGTCCTATTGATGTTATGAAGAATAAAGGGGATCAAAAAAAGCAAAATAAGAGATGGGTCATTATCTATAAACAAGGCAAGAGGCTGGATTGGATTGGAGATGGCATGAAGAGGAGTGGAGGTAGGTGAAGCCTATGGATATGGCGTGGATTAGGGTTGTGGGGGTTGCAGGTTGGGAGGTGCTCGGGGAAGAAGGGAGGTGTAGAGGAAGGGTGAAAGGAGAGAACGAGGATCTCCTCGTGACTCTAACAGTCGTCACAATGAAGAGAGGACAATTGACCCACGGGTCAACAGTCCTCAGACTCTGATTGGTCCACGTGGATCAATCAGAGTAATTCAAGGATTAAAATACTTATTAATCCAAATAAAATAATAAATAATTTTATTAATTAAAATTCAAAACATGAAAAATATTTCTTATTTTTTGTAATATTTTATGGGCATTTTTATTTATTTCTACAACCTTATTTATTAAGTACTGATTTTTACAGGTATATACATAGGTATTATACAATTATTTTAGGAATTTTATTTTTATTTCATATTTTTATTTTAATTATCATACACATATATTTTATATATTTACAATATAATTAAATACATATCTAAAAATTTTTAGTTTATTTTTTAAATTTTATTTATCTATTTAAATAAATGTGTATATATATATATTATAGTTATAGCATGCATACATAGTGTATTACAATATTTATTTTAATGCATTTTTAATTGTTTTATTTTATGTTTATTTTTAATATATCTCAATTATTATTCATAAGTATTTAAAAATATAATGAAGGTAAAAAATGTAAAGAATAAATTATTTGAATAAAATATACAAGTATATATTACAATGGGACTCCAGAAATCTGGCTTTTATATCTTAATTCTATCTGTAATGAAGCAACCTTCATTAGATTGATAATTTAATTTTAAATACAATGGAGGTGAGTTCGGTGAATTTTGAGTTCATATGAAATGATAAGTGAAATTAGATTTACAGTTTTTTCATATGTGTGTCCCAATTGTATTGTGCATCATTTTATTGAGAATTAGATTTATAATTTTCCATGTATTTTTATGTACAAGTTTCATGTAGAACATTTTGTTATTTGAGGTGTGTAAAATGATGAATAAAATATGTGAAATAATGACTATTTACATGTTATTAAATTAGGGTTTTGTGTGTATTTTTGTATAGTTTAGCCATATATCAATATTGACTTGGTCTTGGGGTTCAGGGTCATTCAGTATCTGTGATACTTCAATTATTTTTCTTTTCTTTTTTTATTCTTTTCTTTTATATTTAAATACAAGTATTTATGTATTATTTATAGTTGGATAATGAATGTTAAATTGTACAATTTATTTTTATTTGCATGTGTTCTGATAAAGATTTAAATGCAAAATGGAATAATAGAGGTGGATGAATGGATATTCATCAGTGTGCCAAAAACTAAAACTTTTCATGCTGGTAAACTTCTTGATTTTCATATTCTGAGGCTCTAATATCAATTTGTTATGTGTAGTTGAAGTAGTGTGCAGATCGAACACGAAATAAGAAAGTAAGAAAAAACCACAACAAAAAAATTTCAAGGTTCACATGTAATTGGGCTATGCCTTTAGCAGTGATGGTGAATCTCTCACAGTGTCATGGAAACATCGTAGACTAAGAGGATGATTCAAAACTCAATCTTATGAGAGTTTATATAGTACATATGTATAGATGGGTCCCTAACCACAACACAACTAGGCAATTCTTGATTTTTAAGATCTGAATGGATTCTCTAATCATAATTTAATAATCAACTACAATATGAATGAATCAATTAAGATCCAAGAACTATAACATATTACCTTAGTAGTGATAACAGAAAATTTTAACTGTGGATTGTTTCTTTTGCAATGAAGTTTTGGTCGACAAAAATTATGGTGTTTAATTGCTTTACATTTGTTAGGTATTACATGCAATAAATTTTCCATTATCAATTGCTAAAAATTTTTACTACCCAGTTTGAGTAATGGATATTGTATGCGGATTAAACCGTCCCAAGTAAAAGTTTTTATCATCATAATCACAATATCTGATGATACAGATTGTCACTATAATGTTTTTTTTAAATATTTGTATAACTTCATATTTAGTATTATTATTATTTATTTATTTATTGATAATAATATTATCTCAAATGAAAATATTTAACCGTGTATTTCAAAATAACACAATGCATATTCTAACTTTTTTTTTTAAAAAAAAATTGGTTGACAAAATTTTTATCTAACATATGACAACAAGAAATTCCATTATCGAAACTGAGAGACGATGTAGTCACATTAGATTTATTTTTAGTGAAAGCATATTACCATTTGAAACTAACAAACATCCAAAGTCCAATGTATTGTATTTTTTTCTTGGGATGACATAACCTTATTTGTTAGGATTAGAGTCAAATTAGGAATCCTAACGGGATTTGACTCCTAATCTTAATAGTTGTTGAGCGTATACTATTTATAGTCCTAAAAGGAATAGGATTATGGGATTGTAATTGGGCTATATACAGAGGGGATGGGAGGCATTGCCTTCACACCACCAGTAAAACAATGTAACCCCTAGAGAGAGGAAGAGAGAGAAGAAAGATATGAGAGTGTGGGAATGAAGGGAGTTGTACTTTATCTAATTATAGTGATCTTTCTTCTTCGGCGGTCGTAAGAGGTAACCGACTACCGTTATATATGGTTGTTCTTTTTTTCACGTGCTTCCGTGATGGTGATCGATTGTGCATACATATCTGAGGGTTCATCCAGTATCTGAATAGAGGCAACACTGGTGGTTCATATCTCCAACAATTGGTATCAGTGAAGACTAGGTTCCGCTTTGCATCCAACAACTTGTATCAAAGCCGGGTTTAGCATTGTTGAAGGGAGACGATGCGATATTTACGAGCGAAGGTCAACGTCGATGAGATGATGCGATGCGGTGTATGCGCAACCCTCAGAAACCATGATATGATGGTCTCTTGGAGAAATCAACCTGAGGCGTTGAAGAATTCTGCTAGCGGCGACTGGTAGGGGATCATGCAAGATGACACATTGAGGGCACCTAGCGATGGGTGCGTCACCCAGAGGTGGTGAATTCCTGCTAAGAGACTTGCAGATGATGAGGATGGTCCAGTGCAGAACCAAGACGATGAAGAGATCGTGATTGAATTCAACTCAAGGGAGAGATTGTTAGGATTAGAGTCAAATTAGGATTAAGAATCCTAATGGGATTGAGCTCCTAGTGCTTATAGTTGTTGAGTTGTATTCTATTTATAGTCCTAAAAGGAATATGATTATGGGGTTGTAATTGGGCTAGATATAGAAGGGATGGGAGACATTGCCTCTACGCCAGCACTAGAACAATGTAACCCCAGAGAGGGGGAGAGAGAGAAGAAAGATATGAGAGAGCAAAGGAACGGAGAGAGTTGTACTCGTTCTAATTTATAGTGATCTGTCTTCTCCAGTGGTCGTGAGAGGTGACCGACCACTGTTATATCTGGTTGTTCTTTTCTTCACGTGCTTATGTGATGATGATCAATTGCGCATCCATATCTGAGGGTTCATCCTCTATCCGAGTAGAGACGATATTGGTGATTCGTATCCCCAACATTATTCTCAGATGAGACGAAAAGTTTGAGAAAAGATGGACCATAAAAGAAAAAAGGTTCCCTACAAAGATTTAGCGGTCCACTGAGTGTGATTCAATAACACCCAGTTATTAATTGTGCATTTATATAAATTTTAATTACATTCAATTCTACATAGATCTAAGATTGGACTCTATTTTTTTAATGATTTTTTGTAAATTGTTGTTAACAAAGAGTGATACCATCTAATCATGTCCCAGTTCTCCATTAATCTATGACTCAATATCACATATCTCAGCGGACGTTAACAAAGTAACACGACTCTAATGAACTTCAAGCCAATATTGTTCTAGAAATTTCATGCTTCGATACAAATCCAAAGTATCAACCTATGGATACTTCATAAAATGATCCATTCTTAACCTATGGATACTTTACAAAGAACCAACGTTTGACAATGAAAATATTTCTTTCTGAAGTATTTAAGTTGAATATAAATAGAGATACCTTACTGTACGTGGTAACCACATTCATATATGATATTATTAATTATTAAAAAGTTATATAAGCATCAAATAACGAGTAATACAAATATTTGAAAAAATACATTGTAGATACAAGTTGTAACATTGAATTTTATAAATGTGAATCAAAATTTTCACGTGTGATTATTTAATTATTACACAAAATCTGTTGCCGAACATGTAGGGTAACCAAAGAATTGTGAAAACAATGTGCCCGCTGCCACTACTCCGACGAAGCCTTAGTTAAAACGTCTCTTACTTTGCAGTAACTGAAAACTCTATAGCTAATTTTTTGTTCTTGCAATTCACCATTACTGGGTTTTTTTCAGTGGCAATTCCTCACCTTGCAAATGATTTCGCCCTGGGGAAATATTGATTACAAAACACTTGTTGTTGGTCTCTCCAAGTCATGGAAGCACTATTTATGTACGCACTGCTTCTGACGGTGATATATTGGACCTAGTTGTTTTTCCCTAGCATAAACCAAATATACATTTAAGTCCTGTTGCACCCCAAACTGCAACAGTTAGTACAGCTCTCTCCATCGCTGTATTTAACAGTCGGATCATCAGTCATTCCGCATATTCACACACATGGAAGACTTATAAACGGATCGACAAATATATTAAAAGATCGGTAACCGGGTCATCCAATATCCGTTGGATGTCGAAGTTGTCAACGTTCAAGGCATAGTCAACAAAACCTATAGTACATATAGACAAACTATGCAAGTAAGAAAGAGTTGGCAAGGGACATTTCGGCAAGGGGAGTACTGGTATTTGCTGTAAAGAGAACCCATATTGTATATACAATGTTCGAAAAATAATGGTTGAAAAATGCCATATGGCTAAGGCTCGGGTCCTTTTAACTTTCAGGTACCATCAAGTGTAGGGGCCAACGAGAGACAAACTGTAGTGGTACGAATTGTCGTGCACATGAGACAGTGCAGCAAAAACAACTCGATGGGGAATGAGATACTGGGTGGATTTTTTATGTAGGTAAATTTGCAGCCATTTGTTTCACACTTAAGAATTAGGAGTGAGTAATCAAGGACATGTTTGGCGAGAGGAATGGTACTCAAGTCATGTAAGAATACAAGAACTTCACCTATACATTAGAAAGCTGCAGTCCAAATCTGTAAGTACCTATTGGATCCAATAAAAAGCTCACTTCGGACATTGGAGGAATCTTGAAAACTCAGATGTGAAGTGGGCTGCCTGACTAATGTTAGGTATACATGTGCGTACCCACTCCCCCCCACTAGATCCGTGAACCTAATAACTTAACATAAGGGCGAATTTGATTTTACGCGAGACAGCAAAAAGCTTTCTTATTGTATGTTTATGGAACTAGTATGTTAGTTGAGCAGTGTTACTTCTTTGTAAAAAACTAGAGTTCATGTCTCATAATCTTCATTTACTATATTTGAACCGCTAAAATGATCTGATAGTAAAGTATATTTGCTTTCAACTTAAAGGATTGCATAGGGAGGAAAACTGGGAACGGAAGGTGGGAGGTTTCTGGAAACTGCAAGCTTTTTAAAATGGTTATTTAGATAAAATTCGATTCATTGCTATGGTTTTCATGTGCTTTCCAGAATTGACAAACCGCCCCCAAGGAAAGGGATAGAGGAAGTGATCAAGGGAAGATAATCAAAAGGAGGGGGGTATGATTAAGGAAACAAGGGAGGAAGAAAAGAATTAATATCTAGAGAAAAAAGAGGGTGCGACAGCTAAGGGGAGGAGAATGAGAATAATTAATAATGAGACTGGGTCATAAAATACGTCTCTAAGGTGTCTATCCTTCCAAATCTATCATTATTTTGTAGGCAAATAATCCTTTGAAAATGGAAGAAGCTGCAGGTGGTGATAATGCAGGAGATGTCAGAAACAGCATAAAGAAGATGAAATCCTGTGGCCCGCATTGGCGTTTCTAGTGGAAAGCAGCACCGTGCTCTCCAGATGTTGATTATGCGACCCCAGTCATGTCGTGTGATGCATGAGGGGTTGTCCCTCCCTCTGTCATCGACCTTAGTGGAGCAACCTTTTTTGGCAGTGGTGGATTCTAATCTCAAATCACTATTTCAATGAATCCCACGAGTTCTTGACCAAATATGCAGGCATTATTGTAGATATAAACATTTTTGGAGAAAATAATAAGTACCTTGAGGACGGGATCCGTGGAGTCATCAAGCACTTGCACGATCAACCTCTCCGTCGGCCAATCCAGATTGCACGCAGCATTGATGGAGAGCTTGTAGACCTTTACATACGTACACACATCAGTTATACGAAGAAATGGCATTTGTCGCACGTAGCAGCAGTTCTGTATATGTACCTCCTTCTCGTTGTACATGGGGATCTGGATGAGGACCATGGGATAGCTATAGCTTCCGATCTCCAAATCGGGTTCCATGGGCTTCCATGCGTACATCCTCTCCGGTTTCAGCCGGAACACCTTAACGGCGAGGCTCGCTGCACCCATGACTAGCTTCTCCACCAGTATCATCACCGTCGCCACCAGGCACAGGACCATGAAGCTCCAGAGTAGGGGAGCAATCAATAGGACCCTCGCCTCCTTCCACGCCCGCTCCACGGTAACGCCGTCGACGATCCGCCAGAGCTCGCCATCATTTACAAAAGCCAAGAGCCAAGATACGGCTTTGTGACTACTAATGTATGCCATGCATCCAGCTCTTCTTCTGTGCTTTCCCAGAAGCGAAAGTTTACAGGGTGGACCTTTTCCCGGACAGTCTTACAAACGGAGGAAAAGATGAATCGCTGTCGAGCCTTCCCCACTGAACAGTCTCTTTCTAGACACACATTTATATCATGAAACATTACCTAGACATGCAGTGTTTGGATTTGAAAATGAATGAACTCCGAACACTGCTTCTCTTATCAATTAGATCGGCTGTAAATGGGATTACAGCAGACCTGCTGTAATCCAAATTTTTTCCTTTTGATATTTCGATTTTCAAAATTCAACCTTATAAATTGAATCTTATCGGAAGTTATTTGTTATTTTATGGTAATGGTCAAAGATCCAGGTAATATTTAAGCAACTTAAATTCCATTTAAAAAGGATCCAGATATTTGACTATTATAATAAAATAGCAAATAAATTCCTATTTGAGCAAAATTTGGGGGATATGTAGAGAATTAATCAAATATAAGGTTCGATTTTGGAATCGAAATCTCAGTAGGAAAAAATATGGATTACAACAGGTCTGTTGTAATCTCATTTACAACAAACGATCTTCTCTGCTCACTTTAGGTCTGCCAAATTGTAAAATGGAATTTTATCTTAGTTATACAAGTCATGTACACAATGAGTTATTTTTATATCATATGTGCAACTTTTAGTTTATCTTGAGTAAGGTGAATTATTTTAGATTAAGAATTTCTCGTATTTCTATACTTTGAAAGTCTTTCCCTTCTCAACTTTCAAAGCATGAGATATTCTTAGATAAATACCATAAGCGAGATTATAATCTTCTTTCTACTCTCTTTACATCCCAATTATATTGGAGTAAAGAAGTAGCAATTCTTCCACCTTGCAAGTCCAACTTAGATTCTCAATTCGATCTTTAATCACATGCCTACCACCCCTAAGGTGATGTTGACATGTTGTTAATTAAACCAACCATCAATGAGCATATGATACGCTATGCCCAATCCAATATCACATCAATTATATGAGGAACACTATTGATGTCCCTACACATACATCCCATCTCTTTCGAAAAATGAAGCGTTCTAATAAGTGTGAAATTGTAATTAGAAGTTGTGACTTCGCATAAGCACATCCAAAATATAATACATGGTGATGGTGCCCTTCACAATGACAGGAGATCATGGATGTCATCATATGATTTTTTCAAATCATGTTAAAATTAATGACTAATCATTTGGAGTCACATTCTCATTATTAATCAATAAAGGAAATTAAGTCATTATCGTAAATTACACATTATTATTCAATATTAATTTAATTCGATTAAATTAATAATAATTCAAATAATCTATAAAAAAACTAATGCAATTAATTCTTGTATCGTTATACAACTTGCAATAATCAAACTATACATGCAAACAAGCACAATCTCCTTTTTTTCACAATCTCCTCTTTTAGAACAGTACAAAATGGCCCTTTCATATTTGATATTTTTGAAGTTACCTCTAAATGTTGAGTAGGAACATTTCTTTAACTATTAAGGCGCTAATTAAGAACCATCACAGCAACCATGCCTAGACACTAAAATCTATCTCAGTTATTTAACTTAACATAATAAATTTTACACAATAATAATTTTGTATGAAAAAATTTATGAAACATTTTACAATCAAAATGATTTTATAAATATTTTACGCAAATTTTTACAAAAATAATTTTGCAAAGATTTTACAAAAGTTTTTTACAAATATTTTTACAAAGAATTTACAAAATATTTTACAAAAGAATTTTTCAAAAGAATTATTTACAGCCATTTTAGTAATCATTTTAGAAAATATTTTTACTCCAATTTTATATATACAAACCATATTATTAAAAACACAATAAAGTACGAGTTAGGTCTTCTAAAGTATATATACAATGTATACGACACCCCTCTACTTAGCTTGAACTATGTCCTCATAGTAACCAAGAAGCGATAAAGGAAGATATAACCCATGTTCAGTATAGAAAAGTGAAAAGGATCATGTACTACAATGACTCAAAGAATAATGAATAAAATGAATAAAAGTTGGGCATCCCCCTGTACTTAGGATCAAATAATCCTAAGTATAGAAGGCTATTCAAATAGGGATGATCGAGAAAAAAGAATATACAAACTCAACGATTCGGCTTTTCCTCCCATACTTAGGGTAAAAGATCCTTAAGTACAAAGAAGAATATCAACAGTTGAGCGACAAGCAAGAGAACAGAAGAAACTAAAATGAAAATAAACAAGACGAAAAGAACGACATCACTCCCCTATACATATGGCAAAGGATCCCTAAATATAACAGAAAATAGGATTAATGAAACGGAAAGAAAATAGAACAACTCGAGTCATTCACCTCCTATATACTTAGAATCTAGTCATCCTAAGTATAGCACACACATACATATAAAAAAGAGATGAATGATAAAAATGGAAGTAAGAAAGAATAAAATGAGAGGAAAATATAAGGTGAAAAGAATATATAATGCTCAAGAAGGAAGAAGCTTGACCTTCTTCTGCGTCTGTTTAATTATGGAATCAATGAGATTAATGTCAACATCGGAGCCATCCTCAGATGTGTCCATGTATGAATCCTTAAACCCTTGATTAGAGCTGACGTGGTGAAAGTACTCAATGGATTTTTAACGATCGGGCACATACATAAAAAGGTAGGAGTGAATCAAAGATGGCCTCAAAAATATCACATACATAAACCATCATCATCTTTTTGATGTACTCAGGAATTGCTGAATTTTCTTCATACACTGTATCCACATCATCAACGGTACTCCCATTTTCAATATGTGGGCAACAAAACATTATGCTTTTCAAGTTTTCCTCTTGATAAAGGAAATCTTGGGTCTCAATATCATCCAAATATAATGTGTACTGCCTGATTTCTGTTACAAAATCGTAGTCTTCTGTGTCAGATGAATCAGAAACACTCTCATCTGATGTGGCCTTCACTTTCAGCTCAGAGATCGTCTCTTACACTGAGAGTGAAAAGTTATCTTATACACCCTACAATCAATGATAGCTTTTACTGTACGCAGAAAGGGTCGTATAAGAATAATTGGGGTGTGATGTAACATTATTCTAGATTCAATATCTACTACAATAAAGTCCATAGAAAAACTCATGCCCCATACCGTCATGATAACATTTTCAAGTGTGCCCGTCGACCTCAATTGTATGTAGATGCTCCTCAACTGCTGACTCGACTCTGTATCTTCCAATATTGTATTTTTGGTTTTTGTATGTAGATGCTCCTCCATCAGCTGCAACACTCAATCTCAGCTCACTGGATGAATATGGTGAAGCTGAAGCTCGATTAATGGCTTTATTCCCCAATCCCACTGATGTTCGCTTCAGCAAACTCCTGTCGCTCTTGAGAGTAACAACATTAGATAAGCATGAAAAATCACAAGTTATACCTGTCTCAGGAGTGGATGGATCATGATGTGTGATAAATTCCAGATTTTTTATCATTAATCATCATTATTAACTCTTTTACTTAAGTTAAACAACAAGATTCAATAAACAAAAAACATTAATTATTAAATTATGTGTTGTATATAATTAACACTAATTATTGGATATTATTATAACCCTAGTATGATGTAAAATTTTATGTATTTATTTACTATTAAAAATCAAATAAATAATATATTAATATATCTGAATAAATTAACATAAAACAAAATAAAAATACAAAAAAATAAACAAAAGAAAAAGTAAAGTAAATTGTTTTATATTATTTTAATTCGTATTTAATTTTTATCTCTGTATAGATAACATATGATCTCTTTGACTTCTGCATAAAGTTGTAGATCTCATTGTTATATACAACTTTCATGTTCATAACTTTTTCTGATTCATTTTATATCTATTTCTTTCTGATTGTTCTTTATTTTCTCTAATTTCTTTAATTCTCATTGGGCCACATGGCACTTCCAGGGCGCTTCACGTGGCTCGTCCATATTTAGCTACCCACTTCTCTTTTAGAGCATCTGATCATATGATCAGTCAGCCTGAATTCTTCCAAACCCACCGCAAGTTAAGCCACATGATCGCCTTTTGATCAGGTGTATCCCAGCCTCCAATCTGCGCTCAAATTCGGACCGTTAGGTCCTGATCAGATGGCTATTGTACGTCGTCTTAAACCTTCACCACCTCTTCCAATAGTCACACCCCTTTGTCCTTACTAAACTTCTTGCCATTTTTTCGACAACCTCTGGTAACTTCCCTCCCTACCGTTGCTGCCATTCTCTACACCAATCCACCCTAACTCTCGCCAGCCTCCATTTTTGTATTAAGCCTAACCGCTCCATTAATGGATGTAGTTGAAACCTCAGCCAAAACCATATTTAACCTCTACCACTTCACCTTCTAATACCCCACCACCCCTTCAAGCGACGGTTATCCGCCACTCCTTGCGACAACTTCGAGCTTTCCCTAACCTCTGTGATAGAGAGGCTACACTGAGAGAGAGAGAGAGAGCACAAAGATAGAGGTTGTTTCGCTGGCGAGATCCGTAAACAACATCTCCTGTCATAAACCTCCATCAAAGTGTGCTTGAGGTCCGAGCATCGGCCGTGTTTGTGAAGCGAAGATCAAGGTTTTAAATCCCAATCCAGCTTAAGATTCATCCTTCAAATCTATCTTAAGATTTGATTCACCTCCAAGCAAGGTGTTTGATTTGATTCCCTTTGTAGTTTTGTTGATTTAATCACCCTTACTTGAAGTATCATTTGATTAATGGATAGGTGGTAATTACTCATCTCATCCCATACATTCACGCGTAGATCTAGTTCATCCTAGTCACTTCTTCATTTTGTATTTTCACTTCGATTCTTCTCCATGTATGTTTGATGAACGTGAAAATCACCTCTTTAATAGTTGTAAACTGTAGTATAGGAGGCGGAAAATATTTCAACAAAAAATACTATCTTTGAATGTTGTGGAATATTTTTACTTGGCAAGTCTACCAAGGTCAAACACAGGGACACGAGCTACTTTATTTTGCCTATCGAAGTTTGGACAATTAAGAGCATGTATGAATAAGTTCTCGTTCTCAAGGTCTTCATGCAGATACACAATACAAGGCGAGCGAAGTGATGCATGTATTTTTAGTTGACTTTTTTATGCAATTTAGAGTGATGCATGAGAATAATGCAAGGTTGAATGGAAGGAGTAAACGTACAAATAGTGAGTTACAAATATACCCTAAAAGGTTCATTAAATTGAGCAACAGATTATAGTTTGAAATCAGAGTCATTTTGAGTATAACATCACGAGCAAGCATCTATTTTATGGCAAAGCATTTGAGTAAGATACATATTCTCACAATAAAAAATCACTTCAATTCAAATGATGTCAGATGAGAAAATTAAACATTCCATAAGATAGATGAAGAAACAAGAATCAAAATGATACTAAAATCATGCAATTTGGACCTACGATGCTCAAGTTATGAAGAAAACAATGGGCATAAATGTAAATAAAATGCAGGAAATAAAGTGATAAATAATTATAAATAGGTCCCTAGAGAGACCTATTTGCAATTTACAAAAACCGCCTGGGTCCCTTTATAAATTTTCCATACGTCTAGGGGTATTTTTGAAATTTCCATAAGTTCTGAGGGTCTCCCTATAAAATACCCAGGCGGCACGTGCCTGGGGGACCAATATGCAAATAATGAAACCTCTAGGGTCTTCGTCACAATTTACCCATGCCCTCACATGCCAGGTACGTGTGGGGCTAGGCTTGGGAGGTGACGCCGGCTCGGAACACATGGAATGTGATGGAAGCTCGGGGCGAGGTTCAGTAGACCCGAGCCTGGAGGTTCGGGTCGAGGCTTGGGTCGTCCACGTGTCTTCATCTGAACCGCCCGATCCAGATGATCGGACGATACCTGTAATCTCATGCTCCACTGCGGGCCACCGGAGAAGGCGGGGATCCGGCAGCCTCCTAATATCTCCTCCATGCGTTGATCACTCGCCTGAAGGCTGGTGTAGATATCTAATGTCCTGGCGAGACGGTTGGAGATGCGGCGAGGCTTCGGGAATGATCAGAGCTCGAGGTCGACGAAGCCTCGTCAGAAGAGATTAGCTCAACGGAGCTCCGATGCAAACTCCAGCCAATGAAGATGTGTAGCACCTGCAAGTGTTAGTATAGCCGAAGCTTGATGTGTGTGAGTGGGTGCGAGTGAGGTGGAGGGAGATGGGAACCGGGCTGAGGTGAAGAAGGTGGAAGCTTAGGGGAGTCCTCCGCCATGATGACAGAGGAGTTGGGTTGGATCGTGAGGGGGTTCTGGAGGAAGGAAATGGGTGCACGAGAATCATTGGTGAAGGGCAAAAATGCGAAGGGGGTTAGGTGGCAACGATGGTGGTCATAGTCGGTGAGATAATTCGGAGAAGAAAGAAAGAAATTAAGTAAAATTACCTGGCCGGAGCTAGGCGATGGACGGAGGGATGGTTTGCTTGGGCTGAGCGATGATTGTTGCTCCGATCGTCGCACGACAAGGGCATCCTGTCCTTGGTGCTCAACGGGCCGAAGGCACCATGACATGGTAGGAGACCATGAGTTGACACCTGGGTATAGAGGTCGTCATCGCCTCGCCAATTTTGCTCTCCGCTGTCACCGGAGGGGCGGCGGAGGCTGGGCCTCAGCCCGTGGATTAGTGGACGATTAGAGCTGGAGGCAAAGGCCGAGTTTTATAGGAGGGGGGCCGGACGTTGTAGGTGTAGGTTGGGCGGAGTTGTAACATGTGTTTTAATGTCATGGAGTGATGGAGGGTGCTAGTGAAGGGTGCGCGAGGACAGCGGGTGAACGGTCGATGGAGGAGAGGCATTATTTGAGGGAGAAGGTGGCTGACACGCTCTCCAAAATAGGAAGGGGGTAGAGGGTAACGGCTGGGGAGAGAGGCAGCTGGAGGAGGACGACGACTGCATAGTCGTTGGATCTTACAATCCAACGGCCAAGACTTAGGCGCTGGCGAGGGGTGGAGATTAGATCGATGATCTGATCAGACGGTTGACGGTTAGACATCAATGGATGGCTATGGGAGAGATGGGGGAGATCCAACAATCTGGGGAGAAGGGTTGACGTGGAGAGAAGGTAGCCGTAGGATGATGAGGTGATCAGACGGTTGGGATTAAGGCAGATGGGGGTGGTTGAGATCTGGTCTGAGATAAGATCAGATGGTTGTGGGCGTAGTAGGGCTCAAAGATGGAGATGGAGGCGATTGAGGAGATCCAGCGGCCTGAGAGGGCGCCGGGTGGCGGAAGGAGGAAGCGGACGCGTGACAGCTCCAAATAGCGCCACGTAGCTGCACTAGAAAATTCAAAAATATAAAATCAAAGAAAAATAAAAAAATAGTTAGATGCAAAATTAGGAAAAAGTCAAAACATGAAAGTTGTAGATCTCGATGAGATCTACAGGTTTCATGTTGGACAAAAAGCCAAAGAAGATTATTTGTACAAAAAGCATTTTTGGGGGGTATTTTAAGGGGTTAAAAACACCGATTTTTGGGTTTTGAGTTGTTTTATTTTTTAGTTCTTTTAAGGGTTAGGAAATTATAGATAATTAATCAACCTAATTTTAGGGGTTTTAATAATAAAATAATTACAAAGTAATTAAATACAATAATTACAGGTTAAATGTATACAATATAATACAAGATAAAATGAATAAATTATTAGCGAATTTTATTGGATTAATTAAACCAAGGGTTTAATTAGTGAATTCTAGCATTATGAATATGCGATTCATCATACCCCTATACTTAAACCTTGCTTGTCCTCGAGCATCTAAAGAATGAAGGAGTCGGATTAATTCCTGATAGTGCAAGTGAAGATTTCAAAGCTTAATCTTTTGAAGACCCTCAATTTAAGCGACCCTAAAATTTTGGGCTTATCCATGCTTTAGTCAGAAGGAATCCAACTTCTCTAATTATCCGACTCTTTTTTTATACATATAATATAAGGATATGACATTAGTGTACTGCATTTCATGAGAGTCGAGTCGAGGCATCACTCGAAGTTCCAGTCCAGAAGACTCCCCTCTAGACCTCATCCTCAACACTAGGGAATAGGTCTATTCTTGCTTCAATCAACCATCTTATTAGTTTGTCAGACTTGAAATGGAGAGGGATTGCCAGATGATGGAGGGCATAGGATTGTGTCTATTTTTCTCTCCCTCACATTGGAACAAGGGGTCTCTCGAGTGGTTTTTTACTCAACGCAAGTAGATTTTTAGCTTGTTGATCAATGTGTTTATCAAGAGAATTTGGAGTCGTCTGCATTGTTTTTCTGGGAGTACATCGGGGTGTGTCTCTTTGAGTATCTAAGATACCTTCGACACCCAGATTTGTATCACTTACAATGCAGAGCCCTTTTATGGTGTCAGCCTGACTCCTTGGTCCTAATTAGCGCTTGGACCAAGTGGACACTTTGAAAATGTTTGGGAGCACTTGCCATTAGTGGAAGCTCATTTGTAATTTACTTTTTGGAGGATAGAGCTTTGCTTTGAACATTTCTTTCTTTTCTTTTCTTTTGTTAGCTAGCTCCACTGCTTTTACCAAACGTTAGCGCACACTGATCAACAATTAACATTAGTTTCATCACACCCTAGCACATAGGTAGACATCAAAGAGAGAGCATATGAACTTGTTCACATACTGGCTAGGGTTTTGCTGACACGCAGGTTCTCTGAAGTCTTCATTAACTTTATCCCATCCTCGAATATCATTATATCAAGTCTAAACTTCAAATCTCTAGTCCCAGTTCTTCAAGTGATAACTCAACTCATCTCATCAATCATGTCGTTGTGAAAGTGATTGTGTGATCATATCCTTTTGAAGGTAGAGATGAAGAGTGCAATATATCGCTCAAATCTTTCAAACTAGGGAAGTGTGGATAATTAAGTTTAAAAACCCTAATGACTAAGGTATGTTAGCTCAGGCTCTTTAGATCACAGAAATCTAGTGTCCTCAAAATCCTCAAGTCTTGAGTGAATGTAAATGTGTCAGGAATACACCAACTCTTAGGTTCAGTGATTTTTGTGTGATTTTTTGCTTTTGCAGATTTTTATGGATTTTAGTTTTTTCTTTTTTTTAAATTCTTTTGAGAGACGATGACTAGCCCAGACTCATATGAATAGAAGTATCTACCCTCATCTAGTATGGGTGTAAGTACGGGTTGTTAGACGGGCCTGTGTTACTTAACGATGGAGCCATATACAGTGTTCTATAAACCACCCACTCTGCTAAGGGAGACCAAGATTCACTCATTGAAAGTAGCTACTAAGCCTAGTAGTCAAAGTCTCATTCAATGAAAGGTTTGGATTTTTCAAAATTTTATGGATTTTTTTGAAAAGGGATTTATTTACACAATTTCAATCCCTCAATTTTTAAGAAGACATTTTACAGGATTTTTACAAAACTCAGTTCACAGGTTTACTTAAACCAAGCCGAACAAGAATGTTTAAAAAGTTTAAAAATACGATCTATGGCTAAAGTAAATATACAATAATATACAATATATCCCCTATACTTAATTTTTGTTATGTCCTCATAGCACAAGTGATATGAAGCCATGGTTCGGTTAAATATAGGGTAATAAGGTGGAACTGAGGAGGAGGGTTCCCCTATACTTAGGTCAAAAATTGACCCAAGTATAAGAATACAATGCAAGGGATGGATGAATAGGTGGGTCCCCCCTAGACTTGACTATCTGAGTTGTGGGGGGTCTGTGTTGGGAGAAGCATTTACACTAAGATACAAGGGAGGAGGAGGGCATGTTTTTTACAGAAGAAGATGAGAGGGGGCTTTGTGCAATGTGTACAGTTTAAGGTCTGAGAGGGGGAGAGAGAGTGATTATGAAATATACAGAGAGGAAGGGGGGTAATGTGCAAGTGTGCATGTGTGTGGGGAGGGGGTCCCGATCATCTAGTGATCTACTTTTTTTCTCTCTTTTTTACAACATGCAAGCCCTCTATTGAGGACTGTTAAAAAATGCACATACAACATTTTTTATAGTATGCAAATGTAGGCAGACTGATAAACAATCTTAAAATTTGTCCACCAAATCTTTTGCAGCCTCTTCAGCGGGAGCTCCCGACTCCACGCCTCCATGGAGATCAAGCATCCTCGACCTTCATGGGCCCTACCACAAAAAAGAAATGTTAGAAAAATATAAAAGAAATTAATCAACAGAAATGATGCAAAAATAATCCATGAAAGGAAGACCTATGAATTTTGAAAATATTCAGCACGAGAATAAATCAAAATTCAATAAACAAATAAAGGTGGTCGTGTCCCCGACAACGACGCCATTCGATGATCGTGAAAATCACATCTTTAATAGTCGTAAAATGCAGTATAGGAGGCTGACAAAGTTCTAACAAAAACCACAATCTTTGAATGTTGTGGAATATTTTTACTTGGCAAGTCTACCAAGATCCAACACAGGAACACGAGCTACTTTATTTTTTCTATCGAAGTTTGGTCAATTAAGAGCATGCGTGAATAAGTTCTCAAGGTCTTCATGCAGATACACAATACAAGGCGAGCAGAGTGATGCATGTATTTTTAGTTGATTTTTCGATGCAATTTAGAGTGATGCATGAAAATAATGCAAGGTTGAATGCAAGGAGTAAACGTGAAAATAGTGAATTATGCCCTAAAAAGATCATTAAATTTAGCAACAGATTATAGTTTGAAATCAGAGTCATTTTGAGCATAACATCATGAGCAAGCATCTATTTTATGGCAAAGCATTTGAGTAAGATACACCATCTAACAATAAAAAATCACTTCAATGCAAATGGTGACAGATGATAAAATTATACATGCCATAAGATAGATGAAGAAACGAGGATCAAAACGACATTATCATGAAATTTGGGCCTACGATGCTCAAGTTATGATGAAAATAATGCATGGGCATAAATGTAAATAAAATGCCAGAAATAAAGTGATAAATAATTACAGGTCCCCGAAGGAACCAATTTGCAATTTGCAAAAACCACCTGGGCCTCTTTATAAACTTTCCATACGTACGGGGGCATTTTTGCAATTTCCATAAGTTTCAAAGGTATCCCTATAAAATACCCAGGCACACATGTGAGGCATGTGCTTGGGGACCAATATGCAAATAATAAACTTCTAGGGTCTTCGTCGTAATTTACCCAAGACCTCACATGCCAGGAACGCGAGGGGCAAGGCTTGGGAGGTGACGTCGGCTCGGGACACGTGGAATGTGATGGAGGCTCAGGGTGAGGTTTAGTAGACCCGAGCCTGGAGGTTCGGGTCGAGGATCGGGTCATCCACGTGTCTTCATCTGAACCGTCCGATCCAAATGATCGGACGGTACATGTACTCTCGTGCTCCATCGCGGGCCACCGGAGAAGGCTGGGTTCCGGCAGCCTACTAGTATCTTATCCATGCGTCGATCGCTCGCCTGAAGGATGGTGTAGATATCTGGTGTCCTGGCGAGACGGTTGGAGATGCGGCGAGGCTCTGGGAATGATCAGAGCTTGAGGTCGACGAAGCCTCGCCAGCAAATATCAGCTCGACAGAGCTCCGATGCGAACTCCGGCCAATGAAGAGTTGTAGCACCTGCAAGTGTTAGTATAGCCGAAGCTTGATGTACGTGAGTAGGTGCGAGTGAGGTGGAGTGAGATGGGAGCCGGGCATAGGTGAAGAAGGTGGAGGCTCAGGGGAGTCCTCCGTCATGACAACGGAGGAGTTGGGTCAGATCTCGAGAGGGTTCTGGAGGAAGGAAATGGGTGCGCGAGAATCGTTGGTGAAGGGCGAAAATGCGAAGGGGGTTAGGCGGTAACAATGGTGGTCATAGGCGGTGAGATAATTTGGAGAAGAAGGAAAGAAATTAAGTAAAAGTACCTAACCGAAGCTAGGCGATGGGCGGAGGGATGGTTGGCTTGGGCTGAGCGGCGATTGCCGCTCCAGTTGTCGCATGACAAGGGCAAACTGTCCTTGGTGCTCAGCAGGTCAGAGGTACTGCGACATGGTCAGAGACCATGGTCAACACCTGGGCATAGAGGTCGTCGTCGCCTTGCCAATTTCGCTCTCCACTATCACTGAAGGGGCGACGGAGGCTGGGCCTCAGCCCGTCGATTAAGGGACGATTAGAGCTGGAGGCGGAGGTCGAGTTTTATAGGAGGGGGTCGGACATTGCAGGTGGAGGTCGGGAGGAGTTGTAATAGGTGCTTTAATGTCGCGGAGTGATGGAGGGTTCTAGTGAAGGGTGTACGGGGACGGTGGGTGAACATTCGATGGAGGAGAGGCATTACTTGAGGGAGAAGGTGGTTCACACGCTCTCCAAAATAGGAAGGGGGCAGAGGGTAACAGCTAAGGAGAAAGACATCTGGAAGAGGATGATGACTTCGTAGCTGTTGGATCTTACGATTCAACGGCCAAGATTTTGGCGCTGGTGAGGGGTGGAGATTAGATCGATGATCTGATCGGATGGTTGACAGTTAGGCGTCAATGGATGGCTATAATGGAGAGATGGGGGAGATCCAGCGGCCTGGGGAGAAGGGTTGACGTGGAGCGAAGATAGTCGTAGGATGATGAGGTGATCAGACGGTTGGGATTAAGGCAGATGGGGTGGTTGAGATCTGATCTGAGATCAGATCAGACGACTGTGGGCACAACTGGGCTCAACGGTGGAGATGGAGGCGATTGAAGGAGATCCAGCAGCCCAGGAGGGCGCCGGGTGGCAGAATGAGGAAGCGGCTGCGTGGTGGTGATAATGTGGTTCCGACCTACGGTTTAAAATGTGTTTGTCATAAGTGTAGAGAAAACCACAGAGAGGGATCCGCGTTGATCAAACAAAAATCAATAAAATAGGAGAGAGAGATAAAGCGGCTTCTCTCCTATTTTATCTTACACTAATTATTTTACCAGGTTAGTGTGCCTAGGTCGAACTCAAGGAGGTAGAATATTAAAACCGCGGTTTTTGAGATAAGAAAGAAATTCGAGAAAAAATCCTCTTTATTCTTGATTTTACAAAGAAAGAAATTAAAAAATAAGAATAGTGCTCGAAACTAACTCGAGATGACGAAGTTTAAAATGACACAACGAAGCGACGAAAAATATTGGAAATACTAAAAAAATGTCTTGGGTAGTTATCAGGCTACCCTAAACAAATCGTGGAAAAATACGGAAAAATCAAGGTCCAAACAACCCATACAAGATAAGGGCGTAACTGCAAAAGAAGTTTATTATTTTATTACAAAATGGTCCCTAAAAAGGACTTAAATGAAAAGAAAACTAAAGTTATTACATTTAGGTCCATGTACGGGGACCTAAATGTAATTTCTGGAAACGTCTGGGGTGCTTTGAAATTCTGGAACTCAGATGGGTTTAGGTGCAATTTTCACACCGGTTCGTATTTGACGGTCGTGATTAGAAGTTGCAGCACGATCTGGACTGTCCTTGGATGTCACGTGTCGCAAGCTTGTACACCTAGGTTGTTCTTGCTGTTCTTCTGGTCTTGCGTGCGGCTGATGACGAGGCTTCTTCTCCGATTTCTTCTCAACGATAGACGCGTTGCTTTAGCCTCCAGCGGGTCCAGAGGGGTGACTCCTTCACCCCTCGAGCTCGCCCATGGTGGAGTTGCTCCAAAGGTAGCGGAAGGTGATGGGGAAGCTTCGAGGAAGATGTCCGTCCAGCTGATCCTGGAGTTTAATGATGAGAGTGATTTTTGACTCCTTTCTTTTGATTTCCAATCTCCAATTGAAGATGTTGTTTCTCCAAATGATATATGAACCTACAAACAATAATTTGTGTGCTCGATTCACTCAAGAATCAGCCAAGGTATTAAGGATTTTGCAAGTTAAAATATGTTTCCATAATTAGTAAAAAAATTGTGAAAAAGAAAGACGAATGAGACGAGAAATTGGTTGGTATCGAAAGGAAATTGAGATGTGAATTTGATAGGCATCTAAGTAGGATGATTAAGTGACCTAATGAGGTGATTAATTCGGCTAATCACTGCACACACTCCGAGAAATAAAATCGCAAAGGTGGAGGAATAGATATGAGGAATATAGGCGTATTACCTCTGATGGTTTCTCGATGGTCGATCCTTGCCGGAGCTGGACGCGGCGCTATAGCGGCGATGCAAGGCCAATCTATCCTTGGAACGTCTCCTCTGACGTTCCTCTTCCATGCGAGGCAGTGATTGGGTGCTGTCACCACCAAATAGGGCCGGAACGAGGCGAGGAAGAAGGAGGGTCGGCCACGGGAACTGGGGGGTTCTGGGTAGTTGGAGAGTTCTATTAATCCACACCAACTTTAGGGGGTTTTATAGGTGAAATGGAAGGGATCTAGGATGGATCTAAGGGTAGGTGTGGAATAAGGTAGTTAGGAGAAGAATGTGGAGGGTTAGGATCGAGCGAAGAGGTTAGGAATGGAGCGGGAAAATTCGGTGAAGATCGGCTGGTTCTAACAGAAGCTGCAACAGCTTCTTGGAGAAGAAAACACCAGGTGCTGACACGTGTCAGCATCCTGGTTGGCTAGATAATACAATACAATATAAATTATATAATAAATAGTAAATGACATTAATTTTTATAGGTATAAAAACAAAAAGTAAAGATAATTAAATTATCTAAATTATGGAGTAACTAGTTTTGATAAATAATAAATATTGTACGAAATATAAATATTATATTAATAAATAGGTATAAATAATACTTAATAAATAGGCTTCTGAATTTTTAATTCAATAAATAAATATATGTATATTGATTTTATATTTTTCTTAATTATTAGAATAATAGTAAAATCTTTGTGAATTTTGATGGATTTTAATAACTTAGTTTATATGTATTAATAAATACGGTTATAAGTTATATAGTTCAATTTCATCTATAAATTAGGATTTTCGATTTTATTAAAATTATAAATAAGCTCCAAAAATTCTGAAATAAATCATGGTGAAAATAAAAGATCATGAAAATAATTATAAATTCTAAAATTAATAAAACTATAAATAGTGTGTGTTAAATAAAATAAATAGCCCGGAAACCCCGTTGTCATTAGGTCCCAAAACTGACTTTTTGCAAACGGACTTCGATTTTAGTGAAATCACCTCCATTAATTAGAGAATATTATTTTATGAACTTTAAAGGTGAGTAGAGTGAAATTGGAGTTCGTGTGAGAAAGTTATTATGTTCGGAAGTTGATAATTTGACAATTTAAAAGTTATATTTCTTGACATATATACAAGATAATATTTTTAACTTATTTTTATATTTTTATATACATTTTTAAAAAAAATTTAAAAAGAGTTTGGTTAATAATATGTACATATGAATTAATTAAAAATGAATGAAGATTTGATATTTATTAATAAATAATGAAGAGTGTGTGGAGTGTATCTTTAATTATTTTTATGATTTTCTTTCCTTATCTCCCCCTACTTGTTTGTTTGTCGACCAATCCATGTTGACTTGGTCTCGGGCCTAAGTTATAAATATATCTTACATCTATATTTATATTTTACGAGTCATATTGTACATATATACATATTTACAATATGCCTTCTTTTCTTTTCTTTATTTTTATTCGTTTATTTATTTACATGTTTTTGATGCATAAAAGTGCATTTTTATTCATGAATGAGATTTTGATAAAATGTGGAAATTAATGAATATTTACATGTATTTGTTAAGTATTTTAAGACAAAATGCGACAGAAATGTTAATGAATCATGGATTCATCAACCCCCAATATTTAAACTTTGCTAGTCCCTTAGCAAACACTTATTTGACAAGTAAGTGAAAAAGAAAGAAAGTTAGAATGAATTTATTTTCTTAAACCAATTCATGAGAACAGACAAAGGACAGAGCTCGATTAGGCCTAAAACAAGCATTTTGTTGGAGCCTTAATTAGGATTAGGATTTTATCCTCAATAGTCCTCAAGTTCCACAAATCCTTATCTATGTTTACCTCATCAGCTAGTTCAGACTCACTTATTCATATCACAAACTCTATGAACCTTGAAGTCAATTTGTACAGTGTGTGAATTGATTTAGCTCTTCCTGCTTAAAGAAGCGAAGAACTATTCATCCCAGCTATACACTTCCATTGATTCCTCATCCAGCTACTCTTTCCTCGGGGCGGGAGGTATTCCCTTCTGAGGTTAGTTCATGCTATGTCCACAATCGAATATAGAGAGAAAGTAGAAGAATGAGAAAAGAACTGGAGTGCGACCAGTGTAGACACATCTCCTTGTGAAGCTCAACCGGTGTAGCTAAGTCTTTACTAAGATGTGCAGGCATTTTTGGTGGAAGCTTGGAACATTATGGTCGTATTTGTATTTGGTGGCTTCTTCTTTGATTTGGCTTTGTAATTTGCTTGCACTGCATTCATCTTTTTGTTCCTCGACGGATATAGCATCTTTTGTTCCGTCCCTTTTTTGAGGTCTTAGAAAAATTATGTCAGCAGATCCTTTCCTCATCCGAAGCGACTATCACAACCCCAATATCTCCCGTCTTTAGATGTCAATGCTGCAAAGACAAGGATAGAAACACACTACCAAGATGTACTGCTCTTCGCAGCCCTATGCAAGTCGAGCTAAGTGCAAAGTGCATATGTCCAAGATTTGTTCACTGGTGCAGAGTTGTACGGATGACACCAAGTGTTCTACCTAAGCACATATGAGTTGATTTCCCAAATATGGTCTTACGGAATCCAAAGATTTAAGTCTAAGACCAGAAGAGTCTAAATTCCAGATTCTAATCAGGCTCCTTACAATGAGAGTTAAAGGTCATAATCAAGCTCCTTCCTTCAGACTATTCTCAATCCTTAGCTTCAAAAATTAAACTTATTTTGAAAAATATGAATGCAAATGCAACAATGTTTTTGTGAAGTACATTTTCTGATTTTTACTCATTTTATGTATTTTAAGGCTTTTGTAATTTTTATGAATTTTAGGACTTTGTATTTTTATGATTTTTTCTGATTTTTATAAACAACCATTTGTACAATAATTTTACAAGATATATTTTATTTGAATTAAATATCTAATGTATTTTACAAATTTTATATACCGAGAATTTTAGAAGGATTAAATGAATTTTACACATATTTTAATAGATAGGATTTTAAATAAGTATTATACATATTAAATACATATTTTAAATACATATTTTAATTTAAGTCTTTTAAATACAGATTTTAGACATATTTTACCTATTTACAAGGATTTTATAAGTAAATACATAAATATGTAGATGGATTTTAAATTAACCCTCACCCACTTTTTATGGATTTTATAGATATAGAAAATACCTAAAAGTACGAGTTATGGATAAAAGTATATATAAAATATATACGCACCCCCCTATACTTAGCTTGTGCTATGTCCTCATAGCGTCAAAAGAGAAAAAGGAGTATATAACTCGTGCTAAGTAAAAGTGGATGAAAAAGAATAAAAGAGTAAAAGTCAGTCGACCCCCTTATACTTATGATCAGGTCATCGTAAGTATAATGGAAGAGAAAAAATGAGATGACTGAGGAAAGAGAATATACAATGAAGGAACAAGAGGATTAGAGAAAACGAGATCAACGAAATCACTCGGTCCCCCCTATACTTAGGATAAGTCATCCTGAGTGTAGAAAAGAATGTGGCCAAAAATTGAGGATCAGTGATTTGTGAAAAAGAAAGAATATACAAAAGAAAAAGAACAAAATCGAAAATGCTAATCATCAGGCCATCAGTCCCCCCATACTTAGGATCTGGTATCCTAAGCATAAAAGACGAGGAAAAAATTGGGACGATTGTGGTCTACGAAGAATGTACAAGTGTTGTGTACTCCAAAAATCAAATGGCTCAAAAGTCTCTGCACAGGATGATATAAAGTGGAAGAGTAGTCATGATCCTGCACAAAGTAGATCACTTCAACCAGGGTCATACTGAATCTTCTGTTTTTTATGTGCGTACCGATCCTTGGCTGAACAAGTAGGACTGCCTCTATAAGTGAACTCTGTATAGCTCTCTTTTCTGAAGTATGCATCTCTGGAATCGGACTACAAAAGGTGTCTCTTCGTGTAACCATCACACCATCCAACTCTCTACACCGAACAGATTGTATGATCTATGTAATGTAATCAACTGACCCTCGTGTTGTAATATGTGTACTCTCAATCTGCGGCACTGAGATGTCTACTGCAAGTGATTGCTCATCTGAATCTGATATGAAATCTGTCTCTATATGTGAACAATCATCTGAAGAACTAGGTACCATATGATCTACGCTATCCTCGTGTAGGATATCGCGGGTATCAAAATAAACACTCTCACGATCAAGAGACGGTGTCTCATCTATGTGCTGCCAATCGTCTACAAGACGGGTGTCCTTTAAAGCAAATGACAATACTGATCTGGGATTGCTACATCCTCTCTCCATCTCATTGTGTATATCTCCATTGTCTGTGCGGAATGATACTCTCCCTGCATCATAATAAAAGAGTGCTCTCGCTGTCTGCAAAAAGGGCCTCCCGAGAATGATTGGAGCAAGGTGTAACTGTGTAGGGGCACATCATGTCTAGGACAGTAAAGTCCACTGGATACTGCAAGCCCTGAATAGTTACGATAATGTTCCTCAGCACACCTCTAGGTCTCTTCACAGATCGATCTGCAAACTGAAGTATTGCTCGTGATTTGTATAGAGGACCTAGCTTGAGCTTATCAAGCAAAGAGGATGGAAGTAAATTGATTGAGGAACCATTATCTAAGAGAGTACGATGGAATGCGACATCTTCAATATAACAAGTGACATAGTGTGCTCCAGAATTTTTCTTCTTCTTGGGTACCTTGTTCCTAATAGCACACAAAGTTGCCTTGGTCAATATATGCTTCTTAACTCGTGATCTCTTTTTCCTACGTGTAGTGCATTTGTTCCTCAACTGATTCTTGAGCGTAGGAAAGTGATCCAAGGCATCATAAAGTGGAATCTTCAAGAAGATGCGATCTTTCAATAATCATTCGGTCTCTAGAGTAACAACATTCTTTTTGGTGTTTTTCTTTCCTTTTCCAAACAAGGCATCAGGAAAAGGAACAATATTAGGAATGACAAAATCAAACTTTTTATTCATATCAGAATTGGAATCAATGTGTACATTGAGAGTTTCAGAATTATGTATAAAACTCTCTAAAATAGGGGAAGAAAAATTTGTATCGGGAGTATCTTCATGGTCTGAAGTGATATCATCGTCTGACTCACCGGTGTCCATGTCAACTGTTTCTGCATCGCTCCCTTCTCTCTGATCATCATGGTGGTCCTCATCATCATGACGGTCCTCCTCCTCAGCATCAGAATGTGTCTGATCATGGATTGACTCTCGCTCTTCATCATGTGCCCTCTCCTCTACTCTATCAGGTGCTCGTGGTGATCTACTGCTCCTGGGACGAATGAAGTTAGATAAAAATCCAGGAAAAGAGATCGTACATGTATTGATGTCTACCTGATCTGAATGCCTCCTCTTGTTATTCGGGATCATCTGAGGTTGAGCTGAGAGAGTGGTCTTAGGTGCGGTTAACTCATCCAGACGACGGTTAACCTACTCCATCTCTGTCCTATGTGCAGTCTGAAGTGTGCTCAACATATCCATGATCTGATTCAACGCCAGGGCCTGTGAAGACATCTCAAAATCTGTGTGGTGACCCTGGATATCTAATCTCTCCCTCCTTGGCATGTGTTGTTGTGAAGTGTAAGGCTGAGGAGATCTCTGAGGTGTAAAGGGAGACTGCTACTGCTGTTGGTAATGATGTGTCTGTGAATGATTAGCAGGATACTGAAAAGAATGTGGTCTTTGATATGCATGCTACTGAGACTGCTGCTGCGTGAAAGGTTGTCGGTGCTGAAAATATGGACGTCCATGCTGCGGTTGACTATATTGCTGATGTGGCTGATGATGTACACTCGGTTGCTGAATCAGAGTGTACCATATTCTATTGATCTCAAGAGTGGCTTGAGGCTCAACATCTATGTCCACTGAATTGGTGATCTAACCGGGATTGGCATGAGACTGGTCCTCATGCCAATCAATCTACGGAGTCTCTGGCTCGCTGTGAACGAAATGGATCTGTCGGGTGGGCGGAGCGGGTAAAGTCCTCTATGCAGGTTGTGAAGTTGAAGAAGCTTGAGCCTGCTGATACTGAAGTTGCAGTTCCGTTACCTTCTTCATAAGATTACTCAGTTGTTGAGGCAGAGATGAGAGTTTCTCCAACTCTCGCAGCGATTGTATGTCCTAAACTTTCTTCTGAATAACATCTACCAACGGTAACTTTTGACTGATAAAACCCATGTTGGAATTAGATTCAGAATCTGAAATATTTGCCACCTTATGATGCTCTCAGTGATGTGGTGACTGAGGGGCCTTCTGGAATGCCCGAGTAGAGTCGATGACTCTCGAGTTTTCTGTCATCCCTTTGAAGATGGACCGGACAAACTCGGCATCCTTATTCAGATAACTACTGCCACATGCGACGCTCACTAGCCCTTGAATATTCGGCTGGAGTCCTACAAAATAATTCTGCACAAGCACCTTCATCGGTATCTCATGATGAGGACATCTCTCCATAAGATCTTTGAATCGATCACATGCCTCATGGAAAGATTCATTCGGTAATTGTGTGAAGTTGGAGATCTGACTCATCATCCTGTTTGTCCTTCCCAGAGGAAAATATTTACGCAGGAATGTGGACTTTAGATCGTCCCATGTAAAAATTTCCCTCCCTAAGTGACTCAACCAGTAAAGCGCCTTATCTGCTAAGGCAAAGGGAAAGGCTTTGAGGCAAACAACCTCATGCGTAACTCCTGGATAACTCGTTGTACCACAAATCATCTTGAATTGCTATAGAAAGATAAATGACTCCTCTGTAGCGTTCCCATAGAACTTGGGAAGCAAAAAGATGAAGGACAGTCTTAGCTCGTATGGCCCTTGATTCGGTAGTAGCCGAATCCAATGGTGTAGCATCCTATCTCCCGAGTCATACTCATCTCGTAAAGTAGCAGGAACCACTACATGTGGTAATGGGTTCCCAGCTCCTGCTCTCAGCGCGACTATTTCAGCTCGCAACTCATTCTGAGTTCTGAATTGTTCTCGGATCTGGAGATTCATCTACTGTAGTATGTCGAGAATCCCGACTGTAATATCTGCGGCTGGATCCGGTCTTCCATCAACATGGTGCTCCTCAGCTGGCCTCTCCTCTGCTGGTCCTCTTCCCTGAGCCATGTACTTCAAATCTTTTGTGAAGGAAAACTTCTTGTAAGAACTCAATGAAAAATCAGCTGGAGAAAGTGATGATAGATTGAGGCAAGGTTCTGCCTCAAAAGACTGGCTGGAGGCGAGGGAGTCTGGGTCTGACTCTCCTCAGAATCATATGGAACCAACTCAGGAAGAGGGTCATCCTGAGTTTGTGAAAGTGTACGACGGACGGTGAAAGATCGAGGGCTCACGGAGTCTGAGCAAAATAATCGTCGAGCCTTCATCTTCGATGTCAAGAGATTAATCGAGAGAGCACATTTATCGAATCAAGAGAGATAGGAGATGCGTATAAAAACACGGTAACTCATGCCCCACAAGCAAAAACAAAGCAAACCCTGTATTCACCAACACAACCCGATGATGATCGTAAGAGTTCGGTCGTTTATCTTGTCGATTTTAGGGTTATTTTATCATACAAGTATATTTTCCGATTATCGCGAGCTGTTAGGTTCCCGGAATTTCCCTGCAATACTGTCCCGGGTCTTTACAGAAAATCACTTGTTCTCAACCAGTATGGGGGTAAGTACGGACCGTTTCTGGCTACCCGTGTTACTTGAGAACGGAGCCTTACGCAGTGTCCTCTAAACCCCCCATTCTGCTAAGTAAACTCGGACCGTTTCCGGCTACCCGAGCGTACCCACTGAAAAACAGTGATCAGGTGTATAAACTAAGTAGTATTTTGAAAGAAACACGGACTTTGGTTCTATCCTTAAGTGTAGTCTTTCACTCGCAAAAACTGAAAAAGTACTTGTAGTTGAAATGTGGGGATTACTCTCCTAAATCAATTGATTCTTACGTTTATTTTAATATCAGATACTTAAGCAGTCCCGATTTTATTTTTGGTTTTATATTTTTTGGATTTTTTTCAGACAAGCATCTAATGAATGTCTTTTTTTTATAAACCCTAAAATCATGCACCTAGGTTGCAAGTCCTAAAACTATCTATGAAGGCGCAATCAAATAGGAAAAAATGAAAACACCTAAGCATGCACCTAGCCTCGTGAACAACCGCGGAAAACCGACAATGCGAGAAAAACTGCGGTAGGTGCCCAGATCCCTCGAATGCAGGGCATTCAGTGAATCAGACTCCGAGAAAAAGGGAGGGGAGGTACAAGTCGGGATGCCCGTATGGGGCCTCTTTCTACGAAAATACAAAAAACACGGGCAATTGCCCTTTTTTACAAAGTAAAAGAAAATTACAACAAAAACCCTAACTAATATTGTCCTCAGCAACTGAAAAACTCGGTCTCTACACTTTCAGCTGCTTCAGCTTCTGAGGAAGCCGGCTGAACCTGTAGGCCCTGCAAAGATCATTCAGATAAAGAAGAAACACATGAAAAAAACCGTAAAAAAATGAAAGAAAAATGAAAGACGTAAAAGCTGAAGAGAAAGCCGTAAATAAAAAACAATAGAAAATTGCGAAAGAAATCAAAATATGTAAAATCAAGAATAACAAGAATATACAAAAAATCGAGTCAAAAACCGATGTAGAAATAACGCCTCCCTGGCAACGGTGCAATTTTGATAACGTGGTTCCGACATGCATTTTAAAATGTGTTTGTCATCGGTGTAGAGAAAACCATAGAGAGGGATCCGCGTTGATCAAACAAAAATCGATAAAATAAGAAAGAGTGATAAAGCAACTTCTCTCCTATTTTATCTTACACTAATTATTTTACCACATAAGCATGCCTAGGTCGAACTCAAGGTGGTAAAATATCAAAACCGCGGTTTTTGAGACAAGAAAGAAATTCCAAAATAAATCCTCTTTATTCTTGATTTTACAAAGAAAGAAATTAAAAAAAGAAATAGTACTCGAAACTAACTCGAGATGGTGAAATTTAAAATGACACAACAAAGCAACAAAAAATATTGGAAAAGTACTAGAAAAATGTCTTGGGTAGTTATCAGGCTACCCTAAAAAAATCGTGGAAAAATACGGAAAAATCAAGGTCCAAACAGCCCCTACAAACCAGGCACATAACTGCAAACGAAGTTTATTGTTTTATTACAAAATGGTCCCTAAAAAGGTCTGAAAAGAAAAGAAAACTAAAGTTATTACATTTAGGTCCTTGATGAGGACCTAAATGTAATTTCTAGAAATGTCTGGGGCGCTTTGAAATTCTGGAACTCAGATGGGTTTAGTATGCAATTTTTACACCAATTCGCATTTGACGGTCGTGATTAGAAGTTGAAGTGTGATCTAGACCATCCTTGGATGCCACGTGTTGCAAGCCTGTAGACCTGGGTTGTTCTTGTTGTTCTTTTGGTCTTGCGTGCAGCTAATGACAAGGCTTCTTCTTCGATTTCTTCTCAGCGATAGACGCATTGCTTTGGCCTCCGGCGGGGCCAGAGGGGTGACGCCTTCACTCCTCGAGCTCGCCTGCGGTGGAGCTGCTTGATGAATACTCATTCATCACTCTTTATTCTTTTATTTTAGCTAACAATCTTGGCAAAACATCATGCATATAGTTGTAAATACAATAAATTATCCATCAGCATGCATTTGTTAAATATCAATAATAGCATGTATTTGTGTAAAAATAAAAGAATAAAGAATAAAGAAAAAAGAAGGAAATATCTAGAATAAATATTGAGTGACCTAATCCCAAGAGAGGGCCCAATATGGGCCTGATCGTCAAATAAAATAAGTAGAGAGAGATAGGGCCACTATACCTTGAGAATATTCCTTCTTATATGTAGATATTTTATTTTCAAAAATAAAAATAAAAATGTGTTTCTATTACCTTGTATATATGTTTAAAAATAAAATTAAAGCAAAAATAAAATTCTCTCTCTAGCCCCTTGTATATAACACATGTATGTATGTATCATGAGAAAAGGGATCCTACACCTGGGGGTGTAGGTAACTACCTACACCTGGGCCATTTTTTCATGATTTTTTGTTTTTTTTGAAATGAAAACTTGGGGTAATTAGATCACTATATATCACCATGGTGTCATTCTAATTTCAAGTTAATTTGAGACTTCTATCATCTCCATCAAGATCATCAAATTTTAATGGTATGGATTTGCTGAAAATGACACATTCTAGATGAACATGTTATGAATGTTTGTTTTGCATGAAAATTGAAATACATATTCCCCTTAATATATTAAGTAAATACCCTAAAGAGTTTTTTCGAATAAAACAAAAAATAATGAGAAAAAGGTCAGGTGCAGGGAGTTACCTACACCCTCGGGTGCAGGCTCCCAGCTCCTATGTATCATACTCATATTTATTTTACACTTGTAAATAAACAATAAAAATAAAAAATTTATTTTATATCCCAAATAATGTTTTGTAAATAAATAAAATATAAAATTGGGTTATTTGTAAAAAAATAATAAAATAAAAATAATTATATAAAAAACATAGGTAATTTATACCTATATATAATATAATATACTATATATACCATAATTTATTTTTCATAAAAATAAATAAAATACACTAAAAAATAGTTTGAAAAATAATAAACAATTTTTATTTTGAACATTTTTTAAAATAAAATCGTTTTCTATTTTTAAATTATTTTACTAATAATTTTGACCAAGGATTTTTCTGATTGGTCCAGGAGGGATGTTGACCGCGGTCAACTCCCCCTCCCGGACCCTCTCCTCGCCCGGATCTAGTTTTATCCCGACTTCTCGTAATTTTCCCGATCGGATCCCTCCACCTTTTGCTCTGATTCCTTCGCCTGATCCTTCCCCTTGGATCCACGACCCTCGCGGATCTCTAGGGAAGGACGGATCTTCCTTGGATTGCGTGCTCCATCTGATTCTTCTTGGCCACCTGGGAACGCATATAAAAGATTCATTCCTCTCCTCAGTCCCTTAGCTCGCGCCGCAAACCTTTCTTCTACCCTAGAAACCTTCCCCTTGGTGACAGCAATCGGAGGAGCCCTTTGGTAGTCGGAAAGAGATGCTGCAGCCGACGCTCGCTTCACGTGGCCGGAGATCCACCGCATTGAGCCTCCCCGCCTTCCGCCGCGTGGTTGAGGCAACGACCCACCTCGACTTCATCCCCTGGATCTCAAGATCTTTCTAGGATCATCAGGTATACCTCGTTTCGATCTTAGTTCCCTTCTATCTTGAATCTTTCATCTGCCCTCCGCCGGTTCTGACCCGACGGTCGGAGCTCCATCAGTCACATCCACCCGATTAGATCGACTACCCCATTCACCGTCACCCTTCTTACACACCCTGATCATCCAAATTTTGGCTGCACGAGCCAAGATTAGGCCTGAGGTTCCTCTGTCGCATCGCCGGAACCTCCATCTCCATTCGCCGCCGCCTTATTTTAATTTAGGTCAAATAACCTTGGCCAGAGAACTCCTCTGAGCAAGAGCTTTACCCCACAGGTCTTAGCGCACGTGGTCACGACCCATTTCGCCTCTGTCCAGCTTTACCGGAGCTCGTCCAGGTCCCAGCCCCCTTTTAGGAGATCTGACCGTTGACGACTTCATCCGACCCTGCCACCCGACGCGGAGGGGTCTTGCTAGTCGAGCCCCGCTGTCTGATCGTTCATCGGACGCACGGATTACCGTCGGTTCTCCGGCAAACTTTTCCCAGACAGAGTTCATCCAGCAGCCTCCTCCACCGTCGGATCATCGTTAGTCTCCAGTTCATATCCGAGCCGTCCATCGCCTGCACCTGTCAGGCCGTTAGATCTAACATCTAATGGCCCCGTATGCCCCACATTTGCCTCTTCGTCAGGCCATTGGATCCGCTAGGTGTCGGCGCCAGAGCCACACTTCGTCAGCCATCTAGAGTGCGCCACCTATCACACCACGTGACTCGCACGCCCCACCTGGGTAATTTGCTTCATTTACCTTGCATTTATTTCTTTTTATAGTTTAGACTGTAAAATAAAAAGTATATTGCGGACTATTTGCATCTGTGCCCCTGCAGTTTCTGATATTTACAGTGTAGTCCTTTCTTTGTGGTTACATGTGCATCGTCACGTCTCTTTTTGGGATATTTGCATGTATAGCCATGGGTTTAGTGGATGTTACGCTTTGATAGTTTAGTTTCAATATTTGCACTTATACCCCTGTGTGTGCTGAGATTTGACATGTGCTGAGTATTGCGTAAAAATTGCAGTAGGCCCCTTAAGCTTTTGACGTGTATTATGCTTTAGTCCCTGAAACTTATTTTCCTTGCAACTTAGTCCTTGTGTACTGTATGTTGTAATTTCGTTTGAATAAATAGTAAAGTTCACCCAAAATTCATGAAATTTGGATACGTGGCTCTTCCCATAGTGTAAAAATTTCCTTGAATTTTTGGATCTATTTTGTTTTTGTTTGTTATTTTTAAAATTTCAAAAACCTCTAAAATTGCTTCTGTCTGTTTTTAAAATTCAATTAACCAAAAAAACCCAAAAAAATTAGTGATTGTTCATTTTGGTGTGTTTTTACTTCTTTCAAATTTTTGTTGCATTTGGATTTATAAAAACCATAAAATTGAGAAACACTAAAAAACCATAGAAAATCATTAAAATCTTAAAATTTCAAAAAATACATTTTTAATTTCTTTAGTTAGATTTTAATAAAGTTGTTGCTAGAATTTTACAGGCACTTTAGGTATTTTTAAAGTACCTTTAGATTCTTGTTGCACACTATTTCTTGTTTTTAGCCTTATTTCATTTTTAGAAAATTAACTAAAAATTGGAAAATCCAGGAAAATACCAAAAACACTTGAATATTTATAAAAACCAAAAATTTTTTATTTTAATTTTCTGAGCAATTTTGGTGTTTAAATAATTGTTTGATTGCGCCCTTTTTCATTTCTTTTACATCTTTTATTAATTTTAAAAATTACAAAAAAAATTGAAAAAAACCAAAAATCCACCAAAAAGAGTTTATTTCTTTTTATTTTTGAATCCCGACTACTTTGTTGGTTTACCATACCGTGCTCCTTGTGTTCGACCCTGGTAGCTATACCAGGTAAAATAAAATAGTGAGACCACTATTTGATTTGCTTGCTTGATTTTTATATTAGTGGTCTTTGTTTTCATGATTGAGTCTGATCTGAGAGGTTGAGGTCGCAACGATCATTTATAACTTTTTACCTTAGTCGCTCAGGTCGCCTCATCACTGCTCCAAAGGTGGAGGAAGGTGATGGGGAAGCTTCGAGGAAGATGTCGGTCCAGCTGATTCTGGAGTTTAATGATGAGAGTGATTTTTGACTCCTTTCTTTGGATTTCTAAGCTCCAATTGAAGATGTTGTTGCTCTAAATGATATATGAACCTACAAACAATAATTTGTGTGCTCGATTCACTCAAGAATCAGCCAAAGTATTAAGGATTTTGCAAGTTAAAAAATGTTTCCAGAATTAGTAAAAAAACTGTCAAAAAGAAAGACAAATGAGAAGCGAAATTGGTTGGTATCGAAAGGAAATTGAGATGTGAATTTGATAGGCAACTAAGTAGGATGATTAAGTGACCTAATGAGGTGATTGATTCGGATAATCATTGCAAACACTTCGAGAAATAAAGTCGCAAAGGTGGAGGAATAGATCTAAGGAATATAGGTGTATTACCTCTGACAGTTGCTCGACGGTCGATCTTTGCCGGAGCTGGACGCGGCGCTATGGCGGCGATGCAAGGCTAATCTAGCCTTGGAATGTCTCCTCCGACGTTCCTCTTCCATGCGAGGCGGCGATTAGGTGATGTCACTACCGGATAGGGCCAGAATGAGGCGAGGAAGAAGGAGGGTCAGCCACTAGAACTGGGGGTTCTAGGTAGTTGGAGAGTTCTGTTAATCCGCGCCAACTTTAGGGGGTTTTATAGGTGAAATGGAAGGGATCTAGGATGGACTAAGGGTAGGTGTGGATTAAGGTAGTTAGGAGAAGAATGTGGAGGGTTAGGATCGAGTGAAGAGGTTAGTAATGGAGCGGGAAAATTCGATGAAGATCGGCCACTTCTAACAAAAGCTGCATCAGCTTCTTGGAGAAGAAAACACCACGTGCTGACACGTGTCATCACTTGGTTGGCCAAATG
The DNA here is from genome assembly GCA_037367405.1 of Ottelia alismoides. NCBI lineage: Eukaryota > Viridiplantae > Streptophyta > Magnoliopsida > Alismatales > Hydrocharitaceae > Ottelia > Ottelia alismoides. Next base: position 307,416 of record JAZKJV010011425.1, read on the forward strand.
ATAAAATACAATATAAACTATGTAATAAATAGTAAATAATATTATTTTTTATAGGTATAAAAATGAAAACTAAAGATAATTAAATTATCTAATATATGGAGTAATTAGTTTTGATGAATAATAAATATTATACAAAATATAAATATTATATTAATAAATAGGTTAATAAATAGGCTTCTGAATTTTTAATTCAATAAATAAATATTTATATATTAGTTTTACATTTTCTTAATTATTAGAATAATAAATAAAATCTTTGTGAATTTTTGTGGATTTTAATAACTTGGTTATAAGATATATAGTTTAATTTCATCTATAAATTAGGATTTTGGATTTTATTAAAATAATAAATAAGCTCCAAAAATTCTGAAATAAATCATGGTGAAAATACAAGATCATGAAAATAATTAAAAATTATAAAATTAATAAAACTATAAATAATGTATGTTAAATAAAATAAATAGCCTAGAAACCCCGTTGTCACTATGTCCCAAAACTGACTTTTTTGCAAACGGACCCCGATTTTAAAGAAATCCTCCATTAATTAGATAATATTATTTTTGAACTTTAAAGGTGAGTAGAGTGAAATTGGAGTTCGTATGAGAAAGTTATGATGTTCGGAAGTTGAGAATTTGACCATTTAAAAGTTGGATTTCTTGGCATATATACAAGATAATATTTTTAACTTATTTTTATATTTTTATATACATTTTTACAAATAATTAGGAAAAGAGTTTGATGAAAAATATGTACATATGAATTAATTAAAAATCAATGAAGATTTGATATTTATTAATAAATAATGAAGAGTGTGTGGAGTGTATCTTTAATTATTTATGATTTTCCTTCCTTATATCCCCCTATTTGTTTGTTTATCGACAAATTCATGCTGACTTGGTCTCAGTGGTTAAGTTATAAATATATCTTACAACTATATTTATACTTTCTGAGTCATATTGTACACATATACATATTTACAATCCGCCTTCTTTTCTGTATTTTTATTCCTTTATTTATTTACATGTTTTTGATGCATAAAAGTGTATTTTTATTCATGAATGGGATTTTGATAAAAGGTGGAAATTAATGAATATTTACATGTATTTGTTAAGGTTTTTAAGACAAAATACGACAGAAATGTTAATGAATCATGGATTCATCAGGTGGCTCCAGAGAGCGCCACGTGGCTGCACCAGAAAATTCAAAAATATAAAATCAAAGGAAAATAAAAAAGAATTAGTTAGAGGCAAAATTAGGAAAAAAGTCAAAACATAAAAGTTGTAGATCTTGATGAGATCTACAGGTTTCATGCTGGACAAAAAGCCAAAAGAGGTTATTTGTACAAAAAGCATTTTTGGGGGTATTTTTAAGGGGTTAAAAACACTGATTTTTGGGTTTTGAGTTGTTTTTGCTTTTTTAGTTCTTTTAAGGGTTATGAAATTATAGACAATTAATCAACCTAATTTTTAAGGGTTTTTAATAATAAAATAATTACAAAGTAATTAAATACAATAATTATAGGTTACTTGTATACAATATAATACAAGATAAAATGAATAAATTATTAGTGAATTTTATTGGATTAATTAAGCTAGGGGTTTAATTAATGAATTTTAGCATGATGAGTACGAGATTCATCAATTTTCAACATGGAGACCCATTAGGGCTTGATTCTCCACTCTCAGAGAGCCCTCCGTCTCCCCTCATTAGCATCCACTACATTCACGATATATAGGGCTTTGTATCTAACACTCCTAGACCTTCAATAATCGAAGCTCGATCAGAGAAAATCTTAAGCTTTTATCCATCGATGAGCTGCCATAGAATCAGCGCTTGAGACCCCTACAGTGCATCTCCATAGCATCAGCATCTTTGTGCAGTCGATACAAAGCTTAAGCAACCTAAAGGCTACGCAGGGAGGCACTGTAGCATAGAATGAAGTTCATCTGAGCAAGTTCCTCACCGAACGCGGAGGAAGAAGGAGAAGATTTCGATTAGTAGATACCCTTGGATTTGCTCGATTTGGGAAAGATCTTAGGATCCAGATTCTGCCACGACTTTTGTCGAGCCTCACAACGAGCCTAAGATCTGTTACGCCCGAACCTGGCCCGAGATAGAGAGCAGTTGACATGTCAACACCAAGCTTCACTCTGAACCTATGTGAAGTCACGTGCAGAATGCACGTGACCTGAGGATTTTGCAGCAAAGCCCTCACCAAACTCCAGAATTGCAATCCAGTCCTTCGTTAGTGCGTGCATAGCACGTTTCTTAGGATAAATTGCATATAAGCCCTAAATAATCGTCTATTGTATCTATATATTTCCGCCTATTTAAAAATGGCATAATATCCCTTGCGAGTTATTTGAATTGCAAATTAGTCCCTGTTTGTCCTTATTTGTAATAAAACTAGGAGTTTTTGTTGCAAAAATGCCCATGGATTGATTGTTCAATAACGTTTCATCCATAAATCCAATTAAAGTGATTTTGGTCTCGTTTGAAAGCTATTTTGTTGCTCTCTTTGTTGGCATGTTTTGTTGTAAATTTTAATATAAAAATCACACATGATCATCTCATCTTCTAAGCGCTTAATTAGATCCTTAATTGAAGTTGAAATTGTCATTGTTTTGAGCAATTGATTCCTATTAACTTCCTTCTTCTTAATCGATAATCATTTTTAAATTTTGATCATTCTCATTAAGTTAATAATTGATTTAGTTGCTTGTTAAAAGGTATTTGAGTAACACAGTGAAATTGAATGACATTATTACTTTGAAATGCTTTCTAGATCAAGTATTGATTAGATCTATCTTCGGATTTGATTTTAGACCTCATTGGATTTTCGATTAATTCAAGAAATTATTGTGATTAACTCCTGTTGTTCATTGTATTTTTAATTGCATTGTGAATGATATAAACTATTTTGTTTGTGCATTATGATTTTCATATAATTTAAGTGCAAAAACTGTGTTAAAAAATAATCTCTTTTGTGATTTGTCCATTCGCTCATATTAATTAATCTAAGAATTTCCACTTAATATATTTGACAGCTAAATTTAATCACTAAATTGCTCGTGTCCTTGTGTTCGACCCTGGACTTCCCAGGTTAAATATTAAAGCCAAATCCTCTTCATAGTGATTATTCATTCGATTCTGTATGACACATTAAGTGCCAGTGCTACAAAGGATCCTAATTAACTTTTGCATTTAGTGATACATGAGATAGCGCTGTTGCCAGGGATGCGGCACATTTTGTGATCTTTTTTATGGTCAAATATTTATTTAATGATTTTTAAGTTTAATTATTTTTGAGCTTGTTTTGATTGATTATGTCTTGTGTTGCTTTGTGTTTCCTACTTAATTAATTGTTTTAATCTCTCTAGAACTTTTCTAATAAATCTATTATTTTGTGGAAGGCTCGTGGAGCCGACGACTCTCGAAGGACCGTGGAGGCGAGAAGCCTGGAGTTACTTGATGGAGAGCCCACGGAGCAACTTATTTAGTAGAGATTAATTAAATTAATTAAGTTTATTTTTTCATGTTGTAATTAGATGCCTAATTACAACAGTTCTCGATTGAGATCTCACGTGCGTAACAAAGGCATGTGGACTTTATTATTCATTGCGTGGTTGTGTCAAGAGTGGTTCTCGACTTAAGTGACGTTTTAGATCAGTGCACCACGTCAAATAGAAAGATCGTAGGTCATTCTTGTTTAATCTATTTCGTAAATTAGGACACACTACACAAATCTCATAAAATTCACAATGCAAAAATCTTAGGAGATTCATAGATGCAGTAGCTTACACTTTATACTTAGTCAAATTAATTGGTTTCATTATTGCTAATTGAACTATTGCTTAGGTGCAATTTTTTCAACTTGTATCATTTAGTTAGATTTAAAAATTATGATCTGTATCCACATGGAGAGTGTTGGGAAACATTGTAAGTATCTCTAATGACTGTGTGCATCATTGATTTCCGACTGCATTCTATTTTTTGCTTTCTTCCTCAGTTTATCAACTTAAGGAAAAAGGAAAAGGGATTATACATTAGATGATGTTTGTGGTCACTTAAATTCAAGCGATAACCAAAAATCTTAAAATCGGGACTGGATTAATGCAAGTTAACCAAAATAAATTGGAATAAAAACAACCTTATTTTACGGGTGCATAAAGCCCTCATTGTTTGCAAGTACTTTTTAGTAAGAGAGGGACAAACACTAGGATAGAAACATGCCAGGATTTTTATATAAACTACTAAGTTCTACAAAAATGGTTAGACACTTCTCAGTGAGGAAATACGGGTAGCTGGTAAAAGATCTGAACTTCCTTAGCAAAGTGGGAGGTTTAGAGGACACTGTGTAAGAATCCATCCTCAAGTAACAGGCAGCTGTATTTTTACGGTCCGTACTTACTCCTAAACTGGATGAGAATGGGTGCAACTAGCCATAAGAATTGAGACAGTTTGTAAGGAAATACAGGTACCCAACAGCTTGCAACTCTTTCAAGATTTGTATTTATCACCAATAAAATTGATAAGATAATAAGGCCATCATCTTCAGCCTTCAGTGTTGAGTTGGTGAATTCAAAAGGGTTTGTATTGATTATTTTGTGTGAGTAACTCCGCATCTTCAAGTGCACAGTAGAACTAGATCTTTTTATATCGAGCGTGCTCCAATTACCTATCTCTTGAATTCAAAGATTGATAATTGGTCGGATATTTGCTCGGATTTTGTGAGATTGTGATTGAACCACCAAAATTTCATGTCTTCACTGATCCAGTCCCATTTCTTCATCTTTAATTGGACCGCCCCGATTTGGAAACAATCCTTTTTCTGAACCGGTGTATCATGATTCTCTCCTTGGGGTGGTTACATCTCAACCAACCTCTTTTCTTCTTTACTCACTGAGGAAGACGATTTCCTTGGTGAGATCGATTTGATTTCGTCATCATCATCTATATCTCACTTAGACCCTTTGTTTGATGAAGGTAACAGAGATTTATTAGAGATGCCTCCTAAGAAGCAGAATAGAGAGGAGGAAGAACGAGAGGACCAATGCATGCAATATTGGCTAGGTTGGTAGAGTCCGAACAAAATCAAGCACTTATGCGAGCACAGCTTGGTCAATTATAGCTGGGTAGAAATGCAATGATGGACATGGCATATAACCATGGGCAATATCAAATGTCTAATTGGTTAAGCCCAGTTGAACCCGAGGTTGAATATGAATTAAAGCCGCAGTTCCTCAGTCTATTGTTACATTTCCATGGGAATGCACATGAGGAACCTTATGCATTCCTTAGGGACTTTGAGTTGGTTTGTACTAATATGAGAATCCTAGGGTTATCCAGGACTACATTAGGCTCAAAACCCTCCCTTTTGTATTAAAGGACACGACAGATTAATGGATGAAGAACCTAGGAATAGTTGTGACTACCTTTGCGTAGTTTAAGGACCTATTGTTAAAGAAGTTCTACCTTTGAGTAGCACTAACTTGATGTGTTCATGCATCACGAGTTTCTCCCAACTTCCTAATGAAGCTGTCTGTGATACATGAGAGAGATTCAAGGATCTTTTACAGAAGTGTCCTTGTCATGGCTTAGAGCCTACCATCCCAGTTCAGTCTGTTTATTGTGATCTACAACCTGAGGTGTAGGGTTTGGTTAGTGTTCTTTGTGGAGGCAACTATACGTCATGAGGTGCGGACACCCACTGGAAGGTGTTTGAGAGAATGGTCGAGACAAGTAGAGAACAGATTGCGAGCAGAGCTCAGCTAGAGACCCCCATTCCATTCACATCTAGCGGGGGATTGAAGGCTATAGTGGATCCTTTTGATATGGGACTTATAGGCGATAAACTCATAGTAGTTGAGAGGATTGATAAGCATATGGATGAGATGGACATCAACTTATCCAAATTACCGAAGCAGATGGTGGAACTCTGTAAGAAGGTATCCAAGATGAGGGTACCTACTGTGATTGCATCTAATGCGTCAGTTTACCTTGTTCATCATATTCAGGAGAACCAGATGTCAGGGCCACCTCATCCATGGGTAGAGGACCAACCTTTAGCCCATTCTTGTTAGCAACATCCACCATCTGTGGAGATAGTCATTAAGGAGCCTTCCCAGGTGTGGGAGGTAAATGGTGTGTGGTACACGCATGACCCTTCTAGACAGGGAAGTTGTAAGGACCGTTTCTCATACCAGCATCCCCAGACTTTCTACAACACATCATTTACTCTTACTCCTCTTCCAGCACCATAGAGCTCTGGAGTCGTTCCTTACTAGGAACAAAGACAACAACAACAACAATACATGAGTCAGCGGATGGACCAGTCGGGCTAGCGGGGTCCGTAAATTCAATAGCATACCCAACATCAGCAGCATTCTTATGGCCATCAGGGCCATTCCTCACGTTCGTCTTTTTCTTCGTCTTCTTCATAGGCATGGCATACATCTTCAGGTCCCATAGATTTTCAACACCAGATTTCAGAGAAGTTGTGTTCTTATAGGAACGAAGTACAAGATTTAAGGGTTGACCTAAACCATCTATCCTGTTTACATGATGAATGCACTGCACATTCCATCCATTCCTGCCTAGGTTCAGGATAATCCAAATAGCTTGAACAGATCTCAACAGAAACAATAGTTAGATCTTGTATACTACTCAGATTCTCACCAATCTAGACATGATATCTTTCCATTTGATTGTGCTAATCATATGTCTCTCAGTAGCAGGCTGATGATGGTCGTACCTGATCGGGCTAGGGACATGGAGAGGATGACTCTGAGGCTCAGCCTGAGGAGACTTTAGAGGTTGATTGATGAATCCTCATTCATCACTATTTATTCTTTTATTTTAGCTAATTATCTTGGCAAAGCATCATGTAAATAGGTGTAAATAAAATAACTTAGCAATAAGCATGCATGTGTTAATATATCATAATTATCATGTACTTGTGCAAAAATAAAAGAATAAAGAATAAACAGAAAAAGAAGGAAGTATTTAGAATAAATACTGAGTGACCCGAACCCCAAGAGAGGGCCAAGCATCGGCCTGATCGCCAAATAAAATAGGTAGAGAGAGATAAGGCCACTCCACTTTGTATATAGGTATACTATGTGTACATAAATTATTTTTGCCAAAATTAAAATAAAAATGTGTTTTTACTTCCTTGTATATATTTCTAAAAATATAATAAAAAATAGAAAAATAGAAAAAAATAAAATAAAATTCTCTCTCTCTCTTGTACATAATACATGTATATTTATTTTATTCCCTATTTATTTTATACTTATAAATAAATAATAAAAATAAAAAAATATTTATACTCCAAAAATTATGTTGTAAATAAATAAAATATAAAATTGGGATATTTTTGTAAAAAATAATAAAACAAAATAATTGTACAAAATACATAGGTATTTTATTCTTGTATATAATACATTATATTGTATGTAAAAAATAATAAAATAAAATAATTGTACAAAATACATAGGTATTTTATTCTTGTATATAATACATTATATTGTATATACCATAATTTATTTTTTCATAAAAATAAATAAAATCAAAGAAAAAATAGTTTGAAAAATAACAAACATTTTTCATTTTATATACTTTTTAATTTAACATCATTTATTATTTTTCATTGAATTTATAAATCTTTTTGTAAATGTTATTTTCTTATTGGTCCACGACAGATCGTTGACTCGGGTCAAACCCCTCTTCCAGGGCTTGACCTGACCCAACTGACCCGCCAGACCTTTTTCTTCCATTTCTCTAGGCCAGATTATGCATCCACTTGCTGTGAATTTCTACCTGTGCCTTCCCCATGGATCAATGATCCTTGCGGATCCCTAGGGAAGCGCGGATCATTCTTGGATTGCGTGCCCTAGCCTGGTTTCTCCAGCCACCTAGGTCTTCTAAAAATTCGCTCATCCATCTCCCCAGCTCGGTAGCTCGCGCCGCACCCCTTCTCGATACCCTAGAATCCTTCCTCGTAGTGACAGCCGTCGGAGGATACCTTCGGTGGTCAATTTGGTGCCATGTAGCTGCAGCTCACCCTTCATGGCCGGAGAACTGCCGCAAGAAGCCTCCTTCGCCCGCCACAGCTTGGTCGAGGCCATAACCCCATCGTCCACTCCGCCTGGAGCTTAGGATCGTGCTCAAACCCTCAAGTAGCCCTATAATCTTTCCTAGCTTCGTCGTTTATTAATCTTTCATCTGTACGCCTTTTTTAATACGAAAAAGAATAAAGAAGATGGCCAAAAGTAAACCTCAAGCAATTATTTAAAGGGCCAAAATAACTCACAAATTCAAAACAAAAATATTTTTATGTTTTCAAAATATTTAGATGTTTTTGGGAATTTTGTTGTGTTTTTCTGATTTTTATTTAAATTTTTAAAATAAAAGAAAGAGGTAAAATGAAAACAGTGTGCAGCCAAGAATAAAAGGCACTTTAAAATTAGGTAAAATGCCTATAAAACCTGGATAACAATTTTATGTGAGACTATAAAATCAAAGCTGCCTACAGGAACTGAAAACTCATTTTTTGGTTTTTAATGAATTTTTAATACTTTTATAAAGTTTTTAGTCTTTTTTTAATTTTTAGGGGTTTTATAAAAGATAACAGAACAAAAATCACAAAGAAATTAAAACACAACAAAACAAACACACAATATTTTTTTGGAATTTTTAAAGATGTTTGTGTATTTTTAATTGATTTTTCAAAACAAACAGAGACACTTTTTAGGGTTTTTGAATTTTAGAAAATATCAAATAAAATCAAAATTGGTCACAAAAATTATCAAAAATCCTACACAGTAGAAAGAGCCATGTATAAAAATTTCAGAATTTTTTGGAGTACTTTTGATATTTATTTGATTAAAAACAAGTCACACAGATAAATGCACCTAAATGCAATTTATTTAAGTTCTGGAATTAAACAGTAACATGAATAAAAAGCACATGATAAAAGGTGCAATTTATCCAGTATAAAGCGCACATGTCATAAATCAGCGTTCACAGGGGCATATATGCAATTTTGAAAAGTATTTATTCAATCACTAACACATGAAAGGTTCAGGACAAATGTTGCAAATATCCCACTATGCATGTGACTCGGCACGTGTATCCAAACAAGAAGGATTAAATTGGAAATATAAGAAATACAAGGGCTGAAATGCAAAATGGTCCAACTGTATATTTTATTTTACAAACTAAAACAAAAACCAAAATAATTGTAGGGTAGAAGATGCAATATACCCATGGAGGCACGTGAGAGGCGCATGGAGGGACAGGTGTTGGTCGCTGATAGGGCGTAATCGGCCGGCTCTAGATGCGTCAGATGTCAGATTTGACGATATTTGCTAGTCAGGGAGGTGGCTAGTACGAACCGTTAGATCTGACATCTAACGGTCTGACACCTCCAGTGAATGAACGAACGTGATGAAGTCTGGGAGGTAGAGTCGATCCAACGGCGGCGAAGGCGTCCAGATGAATTGCGCCTGGGCGAACTTCGCCGGACCCAAAGATGCAATCCTCGGCTTCGATGAAGGATCTGAAGGCACCAGTGAAGTCACGGGCCTATTCCGCGTCAGATGGTCGGCATGGATGGAAGCTCCAATGGTCTGATGGACAAGGCGGCGCAAGTGACCTGGAGCTACTCCGGCGAGGTTGGACGAGGGTGATCTAGGGACTCTCCATGCACGACAAGACCAGCAAGGGGTTGCTCTAACTCGGAGCTACACTTTGGTATGGTTTATTAGTTCTGAAAAACAGAGAAACGGAGGTGAATGGGGGTTGGTCTTCGGCAGTCACGATAGATGGAGACCTCAAGCCTAATCCCGACTCTAGAGACGATGATTAGGATGATCAGGCTGTGTAGGAAGGTGGAGGGCGAGCGTGTGGGTTGATCGGAGCGGATAAGTGAGGGTGACGAAGCTCCGACCAGCTGGTCGGAGCTGGCAGAGCTACTGCTAAAAAAATTAAAAAATTAAAAACCACTAAAATTCCGTTATTTTCTTGATTATCTGACTACTTCATAGATTTTCATTCTGTGTTCCTTGTGTTCGACCATGGTAGCTATACTAGGTTAAATTACTAGCAAGACCGCTTGCCTCATTTTTCATGTTTGATTTCTTTCATTGGTGGTCTGATTTTTTTTGTTGAGCCAAGTTCGAGTGGTTGAGGTCGCAACGACCTTTGATATCACTTAACCTTAACCGCTCGGGCCGTTCATCAGAATGGCGCCGTTGCCGGGGAGCACAACTTAGTCGTCGGTTTTCCTTTTTCGATTTTGTTTCTATTTTCTTCTTCTTTTTATTTTTCTTTATTTGTTTTCTTTTATTTTTGTTTTTGTTTTTGTTTTTATTCCTTTTTCTTTGTTTTTATTCTCATTTATTTTATTTTATTTTATTTTTATAATTGTGATCTGATTAGTTTCTGTTTCCCTTTCTTGCGAGGGCCCGACGAGCGAGGGCGACTTTCTTAGGAGCGCCAAGGCACCCGAGCGAAGCGGAGGTGGCTCATTTCTGCATCAAGCCGTAGGAAAGCGTAGGAGAGAAGGAGCAGGACCCTTGGAGGAGTTTTAGCTTTGTTTTTTATTTTATTCCATTATTATTGTAATAACACAGGACTCGGACTTTTGGACCTTAACATATTATCGGGGTTTGTTTCACCGAGCACCAGTGTGCTCGGGGGACCTCGCCGTGGTTTTTACACTGGTTTTGTTTTCTTCGTATTTTCTTTTATTTTGATTCTCAAAGTTTTTGGCCCATAGACTTAGGATTTTTATTGACTGTGACGTAATTGATTAAGGCACTAGCCCTAATTGCTTGCCTGCATCTATAGATCTCTAAGTGGACCTAATTAATTAAATCACAAAAGGAAAAGCTAATTTGGTCACCTGAGGGGTCATGTGCCATTAGAGGCCGTATACAGCGCTGGTAGGATCTGTTGTGGTGGACACCGATCGGCATCAGAGACCAGACCCTGGCCTCTCTTGTTGACCTATTAGCTACTGTACTTCTCGAGTAAAAATTTTCTGTCTAAGGCCGATTTCTTCTTACATCATATAGATAGTTTTAATTCAGTCTTTATTTTATGTGTGGATCACCCTGCATATAGAGAGCTGGCGTCAGGTACACATTTCTGACATTGCATGCATCATAGTGTTTGACCGCACATCGTCTTTTTTGACTTCTCCCCCCTATTTTTGGACTTAAAATAATAAGGAGAATCAGAAAATTTGTTAGGTGTTGTTTGCTTGAAAAATATCTAAAAAAGGAAAAACTATAAAATTGGGACTGCTAAACACACTTGACCCTAAAAGAAACCTCACTGAAAAATTTGTCTTGGGAGAGAAATCCCCTCATTGTACAGTTTGGAGAGCGAGAGAGTGACTCGCACACTAGAATAGAGCCATATCCGACCTCTTTTCAGACTACTTGTTTCGGGTTAGTCATTCTCCAGCGAGGATCACTCCGGTTTCCGGTAAAGCAGGCCACGATATCCTTAATAGAGCGAGTTGATCGGGTAGCCGGTAAACGGTCCGCAACTTATACTGGCTAGGAAAGATCTAGCCTTGGAATCGAGATAGTCTCCTGAGAGTGTTGGATTCCTAACAGCTCGCTTAGTCGCTCTGATAGACTGATTGATCACCTAAATAAAATCGACAAGATAAAAACCAAACCTTTACGGTCATCAGCTTAGCGTGTGTAGGTGAATTGGGGGTTTGTTTGCCCGATCTTGTGTGTTTTCCAGATCTCATCCACCTTCACTCTCCACATCACGGTCATGGGCTAGAGGTCCCTTAGGTAGCCTTTGGCTGCATCGCTTTCGAGCACTCCGCCCCACTCATCTAGGTTGGTTCGTAAGAGCCCAGAACTGCTCTCCGAACCCGAGTTTGACTCCGTCCTGTCCTCCCCTGATCACCCTTCTACCAGTCCTGAGGTGCCAGAGCAAAGACCACAACAGATGTTTGTTCATTTGAAGGCACCGAGTTTGGATCTTTTGCCTTTGCAGAAACCATGTCCAGCAGCGAGGAGCGCACTGATGGACTTGGACAGACACACGTATATGTACTTGATCATGGTGCCATCAACAAAACCATGTTAGCCTCCCTGGAGACCATGCAGTGTCAGATCAGATACCAGGGGGCTTTCATGGCTGATATGTGCAGGGAGATGGTGTAGATGCAAGCGGACCGAGAGGAGCAGCTCATAGCCGGTGGAGGAGGAGACATTCCTGGGGGAGGAGAGCCAGATGAGCAAGTGCAGCCAGCAGCACCCGTACGTCCGATGAGAGAGTTTCACAACCCTGGTGCGACTCTGACACATAGATGGATTCAGCTGCTAGCCATTCTGGGAGATTTCAAGCTCCCACCTCAGACCATCCAGTTACTGCCCAAATTCCACGGGCTATCCACCGAGGAGTCGCACCTCCGTCTCCAGGAATTTGAGATGATCTGCAGTACGGTCCACGATCGACTTGTGAACGAGGATACCATCAAGATGATGGCTTATCCATTTTCCCTCATCGACAGAGCAACCTATTGGCTGAAGCACCTAGGGAAATACGTCACATCATGGGAACAGCTCTGGAACGAGTACTTGAATAAGTACTACCCACTCGGCCGGACGAATGCAGCGCGAGCCCTAATCAACAACTTCTCAGTGCTTCCCAACGAGCAATTCCATGAGGCATGGGACCGATTCAGAGAGCTCATTGACCGTTGTCCTCATCACGACATATCCAAGCCCAACCTTGTTCAGAGTTTCTTCTGCGGGCTTACACCGGAGTTGCAAGGGCTAGTGAACGCATCCTGTGGGGGTTCCTATTTCACCAAGGATGAGGATCAAGTCTGGGCCATCTATGAGGAGATGGCAGAGAATTATACAGTCATGTCCCAGACCAGCCTCTACACACAGGGGAAGCCCACACCATAGGTCGTGTCCTATTAGAGGATAGCACGGGTTGATGCAGGTACTTCCACATCTTCAACAACCGCATCACAGGCAGAGTCGTCGGTGGCTGATATGGGTATCATCAGCGAGAAGTTGGACCGCATTGAAATTATTGAGAAGAAGCCGTGCCAGGGCATGTCTCAGATAGATCAGATGGCACAGACGTTGAGTGACATGAAGACCCAGATCATGTATCTCCTGGAGGCACAGACGGTTTCTCAGCCCCGTCTTAGGTCAGGGGCTGACCCCGGTAGCAGCAGCTCGACCCAGCCCTCCGCCCACTATAGACAGGTGCACCACATTCAGACGGAGCTGTTCTAGCAACCACAGTAGTAGTACGTCCAGCTCCCACCATCTCAAGACACTCAGATGGTGGTCTACTAGTCGGATCAACTTCTGGCAGTTCTTCCCCCACCCACTTACAAGCAGGAGCCATTGATGGAAGTCAACGGGATTTGGTATGACCGACCTCAGCCTGGGATCTACCGAGACCATCCCGAATTCTGTTGGTCGACCGAAGGTGCTTCATCCCAGCAGCATCCTCCAGTTCAGGGTGGTCAGTACATCCAGCAGCACAGCAGCCCAGTTCCCACAACTACAGCCACACTACCAGCAGGGTCCTCATCCCTATCAGCAGGGACAACCGTGGAGGCAGCAACAATAGCCTCAGCAGTATTTTCACCAGTATCCCCCTCATCCTTCCTAGCAGCAGTAGACTCACTTCCAGAGAAGCAACCCATCCGGTTCTCATGGGCCAGCCTATGAGAACCCAGCACTTGATGATTTAGCCCGCCTTATCTCCGATCAGGAGGCCACTTTTAGGTGGGAGATGGACGAGTTCCGTCAAGAGATGAGGGAGATCGTGAAGGACAAGGCCGCCATACCTGCTCAGATTGAGCCGAATCCGAACAACCTGAAGAGGAGGTCTGAGCAGGTAGAGTTTACAGAGGTTACCACTCCTAGTGACTCATTGGGTGATATTACTGTATATACATTTGATGCTGACTTTGTTACATTAGGAGCAGTAGGATGCCAGCTGGTGGCACCTCATTTGAGCGACGACACCATGAGGACTCAGGAGCGTCAGACCAGGAGGAGAGCGGTGCTGATGCCGCTCATGATGATGTTGATGGCGGTGGTGCTGATGCCACCAAGGATGTAGATCCAGCCGACGGTACTGAGGTCGTCGCTTCACCAGATGCAGGAGGTGGTGCTGATGCCACCAGATATGATGATGTTGAGCCAGAGTGCTGTGTTGATGCCGCAAGTCTAGATGTCACGGGTGGTACTGAGGCCACCCATTCTATTCCTGTTGTACTTCCTTATGTTCTTGTGTCCTCGGGACTATTCAAAAATCAATAAAGGATAGGGTTCTTTACGTGTGAGTCCATCTGTGATGCCTGGAGATATTGATTTAGCAGGGAATCGAGGGTCATACGGTTTCACAAGGCGAAACCGCAGTCGATGTCTTGACCGCTCAAAAATCCCACTAAAGTCAACAGTTAACCCACCGTATTAATATCAAGCAATGAGAAATAAAGTGGAGTTAAAATTTATTTTAACTCTACATAAAAGATGTGTAGATGCAAGTACGTAGAGAGTTCGAACACAGGGAGCAAGGCAGGATAAATCAACAAGTGTGTATATGCGAATGTGATGTATTGTCTGCACTATGCAAATGTAAATGTTTTTGTGGGTTTTTAATTTTTAATTTTAATTTTTTTTCTTTTTTAATTTCGTATTTTGATTTTGATTTTTTTGATTTTACATTTTCTTTTTATATTTTATATATTTTTTATTTTCTTTTTCAATATTGGAATATATAAACAATATAATAAAAGAGGTGCTAGTCTATTTATAAAAATAGGGAAAATAGTACAAAATTAGAAAATAAAGTCTTTTTGGTGTTTTTATGTTTTTATATTGTTTTTGTGAGTTTGGGATTTTTCAGAATTTTTGGTATTTTTAAAAGGCAAAATAAAGAAAACAGTGAATTAATATTCTGGTCGAAATTAAAATGGAAAGAAAAATATCAAATAGTAAACAAAATTTCCCAAATTAATTTTAAAATAAATACAATAAAATAAGGAATCTACAGAACCTGAGTTTGCATTTTTAATTTTTCTAGAATTTTTTAGATTTTTTTAATTTTTTAGGTATTTTTTAATTTTTAAGGTTTTTGTTTTGAGATTTTTAGTGATTTTTGGACTGACATTAGAATAGACTAAATACACAATAGGTATTTTTTTGAAAATTTTCTAGGTGTTTTAATATGGGGATATTTACCCAGCAGACCCTGAAATCTTTTCGAAATTACCTCTACGACCTTTGAAACATCATAATTCCTCCCACGACCCCGTAATCTTGCTAACCCTTACCCTACAGACCTTGTGGTTAACTCCCGTTCATTTACCCGTTAAAATTAACCCGATTCTGTTATGTTCATTTATATTATACCCAATTTGTTTATCAAATTTACATTTAATGCCACTCATCATCCCCCCCGCGAACAGCTCCTCCATCGTTCTCCCCTCCAGCCGACGAACAGCTCCCCGCCGATGAGCCCCGTACCCAGCACCCTCCCCACTCCCCGGTGCACCGCTGCACCCCACCCCCTCTGCCCCCACCGCCCAGATCGACCCCCTCCTGCCGCTGCACCCTCCCCCTCCCCGGCGCGCCGCTGCACCCCACCCCCTCCGCCCCCACCGCCCAGATCGACCCCCTCCTGCCGCTGCACCATCCCCCCTCCCCGGCGCGCTGCTGCACCCCACCCCCTCCGCCCCCACCGCCCAAATCGACCCCCTCCTGCTGCTGCACCCTCCCACCTCCCCGGCGCGCCGCTGCACCCCACCCCCTCCGCCCCCACCGCCCAGATCGACCCCCTCCCGCCGCTGTACCCTCCCCCCTCCCCGGCACGCCGCTGCACCCCACCCCCTCCGCCCCCACTGCCCAGATCGACCCCCTCCCGCCGTTGCACCCTCCGCCTCCCCGGCGCGCTGCTGCACCCCACCCCCTCCGCTCCCACCGCCCAGATCGACCCCCTCCCGCCGCTGCACCCTCCCCCCTCCCCGGCGCGCTGCTGCACCCCACCCCCTCCGCCCCCACCGCCCAGATCGACCCCCCTCCCGCCGCTGCACCCTCCCCCCTCCCCGGCGCACCGCTGCACCCAGGCCGACGAACTGCTCCCAGGTCGAGAAATGCCCTCGAAGTTGCTGTGTTTTCAGGTTCTCTCTCAGTGGTGGATTGGGGAAGGGAAGGGAAGATGAAGAAGATGATAGAAGAAGGAACATGGATGAGAGAAAAAATCCAACCGTTAGATTTTATATAATTTGATTAACTCAGTTTTAACCTATCCGAGTTAACTCAAGATGTGTCAATTTAACGGCAGGGTTCGTGGGGTAAGACGGAGCAAGATTACGGGGTCGTGGGAGGAATTATGATGTTTCAAAGGTCGTAGAGGTAATTTCGAAAGATTTCAGGGTCTGCTGGGTAAATATCCCTTTTAATATTTTTTGGTATTTTCTAATGCAAACAGTAGCTAAAATGCAAGTTTTTTATTTTTAATAAATATTAAAATGTAATAAAAATGAAATGCAAAAATATGACGTGGATCAGGAAATTAACAGGAGCCTATGACATTTTTTTGGTAATTTTTGGAATTAAAATGATGCGTGAAATAAATAGAGAAAACCGTAAGAAAATACATGCAGGCCAAGGGCGTATTTGTAATTAAATTAAAAAGCGAGGGCCTGTGTGCAAATTTCCTCAAAACTTTTTAACTGAATAATAACCTTACAGGACCAAATACAAATAGTTAAAACACCAAGGTTATGTTTGCAAAATTCCTAAGGGCACGTGTTAGAGCACGCGCGCCTTTGAGGACCAGAACGCAAGTATATAGAAAATTGGGGGTCGAAATGCTATTTATCCAAAACTATATAACTCCACTACAAAGTTCATGGCCTTAGAAGAAATAACAAAAGTTATAAGGGTTCCAGCCGTAAAATTTCCTCCTCACGTGGTCACCCACGTGAGATGACGTGGCACGGGGCTTTATGCAATTAGCGAAAGTAGAGGGGGTTATTTGCAAAAAGTACACAACTAAAATAAGGGAAGAGGAAAGTTTAAGTCTTTAATAATAAAATACAAAAACTAGCTGGGGAAACATGCAAAATACCCCGGGCCTTGTTGATTGGACGGTCACAATGTGTCCACTTGAACACGTGTCCTCGCCTGGTGTAACGATGCCCCTTCACCCTCCGACAGGTTGGATTAGAATGTGAATGGGAGATCGATTGTGGGGTTGTGATCTGATCCGATGGAACCTGCTACTCGCCAAGAACAGAGCGAGATCCGACGACTCTAGTCGATGGGGGAAGAACGACAGAGGAACTCGTCATTGGCGAATTTGGAATGGGCGTAGGTCCGCTCCCCGACGACCTTCATTTCCAGCAGCACGTGAAGGCTCCTGGGAGGCTCCTCTAGCAGAGGGCGGCTTCAAAATGGCATAGGACACGTCGACAAGCCGCCGCGACGTGGGAGGACGGGAGCTGCTCCAGGCTGTGCGTGCACCAGCAAAATCGACCCCCAGGTGGGGTCTTTAGTGCCTGGTACCTGCAATGAAAACGCGCAAACCACAGTATACGGTTCCCAGGGCAAACACGAGTGGAATGGGAGGAGAATAGCGGAAATGGACGCCGGAGCTTAAGAGCTCCGACAAGGTGTTTGATCGAAAAATCTAGGCTACTGAATTGATTAAACAGCAAACTAAGGGCAAGAAATAAAATCTAGAGCTAATAGTTATCTAAGATACGAGATAATAGACATAAAACGACCTCGAGTGGCATTGAACCACGAGATGGAACCGCCGGGAGCTGAGCTCCGGCGATGGGTGGAACCACCCTTTTCTTCGTCAAACCCCGCTGCCAGGGGTCAAGGGAGAAAGTTGTCACCTTCCTCAACCTTACTCACAATAGGAACGGGGGAAAAACACAGTCACAGGGGTTCGAATTTGAAAAATGGAGGAAGGGACTTTTTTGAACAAGGTGGCTCTGGCGGCGATAAAAACGAGGGATATCTGGCGATTCAACGATCTGAAGATCCAAAAAACATAAGGGCGTGGATGCTGGATTGTCAATGCACAAGTTTGCAGAAGGAAGCTCTCTCATTTGGTGAAAGAATCGGCGTGGAGAATGTCGAGAAGAGGAGAGCAGACTAATATCTGACGAGCTGTGGCTTGGGGTCATGGAGTTGACCCCTAGTCAACGGATGGCGTGGCCTGATTGGGCCACGTCATCCGCAAAAAGACAAAAACTAAAATAAATACCTTGTAAATTCTATTAAAAATAATAAATGATGTAATTAATTTTAGGTTATTTAATAAAAAAATATTTATTATTTTATATAGTATTTTATGGTGACTTTTATTTATTTTTATGAGGTATATATTTACAAGTTTCCTTGTATGCCCTTTGTAGGTACAAATACCTATATATTTTATTAATTTATTTTTTTTTATGATTTTAATTTATTTATTATTTATAAAATTAAATAATATTTTTATATACTTGAAAAACATTTTTATTTTATTTTTCTGAAGTATTTTATACATTTAATATAGGTATGTATTGTATAGGTATAAATATAGGTCCTATACCTATGTATGTATTTATATAGGTATTTTATTTTGTATTCCTTTTATATTTTTATTCTGATTTTAATGTACTTATGTATTATAAATAATATTTACAAAATTATAAAAATATAAAATTATAAAAATAATGAATAAATAATAAAATGAATATTTTAATATGTATAATTATACAATGAGGGTCAAAAACTCAACTTTCAAACCGTAGCTCCGCCAAATGCGAAACCACCACCATTAAATAGCTTATTTTATTCTATAACAATTAAAGGTGAGTTTGCTGCATTTGGAGTTTTCATTTGTGAGATACAGGTCTGGGAAGTTGGGATTTTGGAATTTTATTCAGACCATAACTTTTTATCTGTACATGATTTTCAGTGAAATCAATTTTGTATTTTTCTTTATTTAATTATCTACAACTTGCATGTACAAAGTTTCTTTATTTCATGTATAAAAGTGGAACCAAAAATAGGTTTCAAAACGCATAAAGAATAAAGGACTGTTTATTGTATTTGACCCTTATCTCCCCCTACTTTATTCATGGTCGACCTATTCATGAAGATGCCTAGGTCTCGGGGTTTCGGGTCATAAAATATTTACAATATTTTATTCTTTTTCTTTTCTTTTATTTATTCTATAATTTTGGCTTTAATTACAGTTAATTTATACACTAATTACATGCACATGCATGAATGCTAATATGCTCTAATTAAAGGTATTTACACGCATTTACTAGGGTTTTTGAGGCCAAATGATAGAATAAAGATGATGAAATGTGGATTCATCATCCCCCTATACTTTACCTTTGCTAGTCCCTAGCAAACACTTATGCAATAAGTGCAAAAAAGAAAAAGAAAGAAAAGAAAAAGAAGAACTTGGATATAGTTTAATTATCAAACTTATCTTCACAAAATCAAAGTTTGGAGCTTAAGTCGGACCTTTGGAATTTTAATGCGGGCGGAACCTTAATGAGAACCAACTTTGAAATCCAACAATCCTCGAGAATCCCAAAACTCTACCCAAATCTCCTCAATAGCCAGGTCAGAAATACCTCAATTCATACGCAAACTCTTACGACTATGAATCTGACTCGTACAGTGTAAGTGATGTTGGCTCTCCCCAACTAGAATGACAAAGAAACTGACTTCTCCAGTATAACAACCCAATGATTCCCCAATCCAACAACTCCATCCTCGAGGAGCGGGGTATTCCCTTCTAAGTTCAAGTGGCAACCAGCTCAAGAGGAGGGGGTGGAAGAGAAGAATGGACGATAGCCAATGTAGCTACCTATCCTAGGATGCAAGACCAGTGTAGTCAAGTCATCCAGCTGCAGGCTCACATATTTGACTTTGGAGCTCAAGCTTGCTTATTGGCTTTACAACATTTGTACATACTTTGTAGGCTTTTTATTTTTGTACATGCCTGAACATTTTTTTGAATACTATTCATAGCAGCATTTACATAAGGAGTTTTTCCTCTTGAGCCAGTAGACTATCCCTCATTTGAAGCTTTATTGCAACCCACACTCTCATGTCTTTAGACTTCCTCATCACTGGACAGGTTGGGGTGCACTTCCCTCCCTAGAGGAGGACAAATGTTTCCACTTGTGTGCGTCTCATACCGGCAAATCCAATCCCCTCACTACTCCAGCTGAGTTGAGCCATGTGAAAGGTGCAAGTGTCCAAGTTAGGTCATTATCAACAAGAGTCGTGCGTGTGCTCCGAAATATTCTACTTAGGCAGTCAAGAATCCATTGAACCAAGTCTCGTGATCCTCAAAGAATTAATTCAGCTAGACCTGAAGTACCTCAAACCCAGTTCCTATAAGGTTCCTCTTATTAGATAGATTTTAAGGTCCAATCAAGCTCCAATCTGTGAATTTTACTTAGACTCGTTCAACTATCAAACTCAATCCGAAAAATGCTAATGCTATGCAATGCGATGCAGAAAATATTTTTGTGATGCAATTTTCAAAGTTTTTTGAACTTTTTATGATTTTTGAAAAGATGATGATGATGCATATGCATTTTTTTGTATTTTTCAAAAAAAGAATTTTCAGATGTTTTTGGATTTTAATTTTGCAAATGTTTTTGGGAATTTTTGAAAACTAAAAGTTTTTGGCTGAAAACTAGGTGAAAAATATTTACACGGGAGTGCTTCTTATATATACAAGAAGTGGATTTTAATAATTTACAAGGGTAAGTGGTCAATTTTATAAGTATATATATAGTGGATTTTGGTGTGATGTATGTATTCCTCAAACTTATTTGACACAGGTTTTTCAAACAATTTTTGAAAACTATAGTCCAAAATAATTTCTACAAATATTTTACAAACATGTACACACATTTGAAACTCATTTTGCGAAGGTTTTCAAAACAATATATATAGGTTTTTTCAAACTATTTTTGCAAATATTTTTCACACCATTTGCAAATCATTTTTCAAACTGTTTATTTCACACAAAGAAAATAAATTTTACAAACCACACATTTTTACAAAGGTTGAAAACATGTAACAAAACATTTTCAAAATAATTTTCAATAAATGTTCACAAGGATTTTCAAACTATTTTTCAAACATTTTGCAAAAAAACATTTTCACCTGATTTATTAATCAGTATATACAAAAAGAATTTGAGGAATGATAACATCTTTTTATTACGATTTTTAATGAATTTTAAAGAATTATTAGCCATATTATTTAGAAAGTACAAAAGTACGAGTTATGGCTAAAGTATATACACAGTATATACGACCCCCCTATACTTAGCTTGAGCTATGTCCTCATAGATCAGAGAGAAAAGAGAAGACATAACTCGTACTAAGTATGGGCAAGACTAAAGAATAAATAAAGGAATGAATCAATGAATGAGAAGTCAATCGTCCCCCCTATACTTAGGATCAAATAATCCTAAGTATAGTAGACTGTACACAACATAGGGAGGGTCAAGGGTGGGAATGAACAGATCGTACTCAGATTGTCTCCCCTTATACTTAGGGTAAGATATCCCTAAGTATAGACAAGAAGAGGAGACAATGAAAAGGATCGAAATAAATGAAAAACTCGGGGTGCACACCCCCCTATACTTAGGACAAAGTACATCCTAAGTATAGAAAACTGACAAAAAGGGACGACACCTTTTAGGTAGAAAAAGAAGATAGAAGAGGAAAAGAAGAAAAGAAGAAAAGAGGAAAAGAGGAAAAGAGATGAAAGTGGAAGAAGAGATCGTGAGGATGTACACACCACTCCCCCTATACTTAGGGTACAAGAAGCTTTAAGTATAGGCAATGACAGGAGTGATGACACAGAACGACGAAAGAGCACTCGGCTCATCCACCACTCCTAAACTTAGGACAAAGTACATCCTAAGCAAGGCAAACACGAGAATGGGTGGACGAGCAATACGGGAGAGACAGAGATGAACAAAGGAGAATGTACAACAGAGGTGGATGTACATATGATCAAGAAGGCCGAAAGCTAACCTTCTTGCGAGACTGCTGAGGGATAGATCTGGTGTGGTGTATGTCGACATCGGGGTCCACAGTGGACAGAAGCCGATCAGGGTCGACACGGTGAAGGCCCTCAGTGGAATCAAATCGAAAAGGGATGAACTGGTCAATGGAAGTAGTATGGTTGGGTTCTTCCTTGGTGGTCCTATGGTGGGAAGGCACAGTCTGGTGAGTGGAAGAAGTGCGGCTAGGTCCGACCTTGGAAGTCTCACTGATATCAAAGTGGAATGGGACGAACTCATCATCATCGAAAGAAGTGTAATCGGAGTCGTCCTGCGAGGGATCATCCAGGTCAAAATCAAAAGGAATGAAATCATCAGTGGAAGTATACAAACTCTGCTCATCCTCAAGAGTCTCACCTGGATCATCTTTTTCATCAAGAGCCAAAAATTTCGAACATTCGCATCATAACCGACCTCAATCATCATCACTTTTGAAGGACCAGGAACGGACTTATCAGTGGATGTAGCCAAACCAGGTCTGTCCTGTCTAGTCTTGCTATCTGCCTGCCGCTCAATTGGATCAATCATGTAAATGCTTTAGATTTCATCAACACATCGCCATACACTAGAAGGAGGAACTGTGAGGTCTATGCTTTCCGATTTCCTCCCCTTTCGGGGGATCCGTTGGGTATCATCAGGGGTCGCTAAGCAAACATCTCTAATAACACCAGATCGGTCATAGGCCTCAGAGTCAGCTACAATCGGTGGAGGTGCATCAGGTGCAGGTCTCTGGTCAACTATGGGTGCGGTGATCTCTGCTTCGCTTTCGTCAACAGGATGAAAGTGAATCTCTCCTGATCCATAGTCGATAACGACCCTCGCAGAGGCGAGGAATGGTCGTCCCAGGATCATTGGAGATGGCTCCCCTGTGGAGGTCTCCATGGGCAACATGAAAAAATCAACATGGTGGCTCATGCCCTAAATAGAAATGACGGCATTGTCAAGGATACCCTTCGGCCTCTTGATAGATCCATCAGCAAGCTGAACGATCATCCTGGTTTTCTTGAGAGGCCCTAGATGAAGAGACCGTACTAGCGAGAAGGGTAATATACTAATAGATGCATCGCCGTCCAGGAGAGTGCGATCACAAGTGTAATCAGAGATGGAGCAAGTGATGAAATGTGTAGCTGTGTTCTTCTTTCTGGGAATGGGACGGTGTGTGATGGCGTGGGCAGTGGCCATGGTCAAAATATGACGCTCAGATCTACTCCTCCGCTTTCTCTTCTTGGGAAGAGGGGTAGATATATCAGTCATGGCCTGTTGAAGTGGGGCGTGGATGATCTCATGAATAATGGCCACCACTTCAGGTTCAGTCAGCATTTTTTGAATTTTTGGACCTCCTCCATACAAGGGAGGAAGTCAGAATCAGCATGTAGACGAGGCGTGCCAAGAGCAGTCTGTACAGCGGCATCCTCGGGGTCAAAGGTGGAACTAGGTGTGAATGGATGTGTGGTCAAGGTTTTTGGCAAGTGGACTCTCTCCTCACAATCTGAATCAACCAGGTGTCTCCCGAACTCTTTTTGTGTTTTTAAATTTTTCTCATTTTTTTTATATTTTTGGCGATTGCAAGCTCCCATGATCACCTACAAGTGAAGCCGTATCCCCGACGAAAGGAGCATTAATCCGATTCTTCCTCAAGAAAGCAAGATCATCATTCATCAAATCAATGCGCTTTGTCATCCGATTCAAGATATCACTCATAGAGATCGAGGGAGGTGACTCCAACAGGTCAGACTCGGGTGGGTGTGGATGTGGAGGTGGATAATATACAGGTGGAGGTGGATGTGGGTAGAAGTCCGAAGTCTGATGTTGTAGCTGAGGCGGGTATGTACAAAAATCAGAAAAAGTAGGAGGAAGATCCTCCTGATAAAAAGGAGGTGGACCGGCTGGAGCGAGCGAGGGATCCGCAAAGTTCGGGTAAAATGTGCTCCAGGGGTCCATCTCGAAACAAAAGAAAATGATCGATAGAGCACGATGGTCAAGTCAAGAGAGTGAAGAAGAAAGGCGCAAATGCATAGAAGCGATCTGGTATGCACACAAAACAATCACAAGCAAACTCACACAAAACAAACCCTCAATTCACCTACTCAACTCGGTAGAGATCGTGAAATGCGATCTTTTTATCTTGTCTGTTTTAGAGTTAGGTGAGAAGTCAAAAATTGCACAAACACTTAGGAGGATGAATGGGATTTGGGCACTATCCTTAGTGTGTGTGCGAGCAAGTAAAACGAAGACAATGAGGGGATTACTCGCCCCAATACAAAATTTTTCTTTTTGGTCAATTTTAGGATCAAGTAATATTAGCAGTCCCAATTTTATTGATTATCACTTTTTTGGATTTTTAATAAAAATACACGAGCCTAATGAGGAGTCAATTCCTTTAAGCACCTAGGTTGGCAAAATCAAAGGGAGGGTCGGAAAAGCAATGCAAGCGGCAAATCAATGATGAATTCTAAAGAGAAATTCTTACCTTGCCTCCAGCACTCTACATGCAAAGATGCTCAGCAGAATTGAAACCTATCTATATGCAAATGCAGCCGATGAAATCGCCCTAAGTTTCAGAAATTGCTATTAGCGGGAAGCACCACAAGTTGACCACAAATCCTCAATCCTAGAGTCTGGTCTAGGCTCACCCTCCTCCTCTCGACAAATCGAGTTCAAGAGAAGCGCTTGGCAAGGAGAGCTCGCGGCGCGATGACTCGAAGATGGTGATCAACTGTTTTATGATCTGACTAAGTCCAAACGCTACTATAGGAGCATGCAAGGGTGATTAATGTGTTTGGACCTAATTCTATCGCAAGAAACTCCTAAAACTAGGGGCTCAATCACACAAAATAAAGAAAACAAAACCGGAAAACAAAATAAAAAGAATGCGGAGAAAACACAAAAAAAACCGCGATGAGCCCCCAAGTGAACAATCACTCAGAAATTAGGCTCGAATGTCCAAGTGTCCGGTGGTACCTGTATTATTACAAATTAAGTGGTCTCTCGCTCACTTAAATTACAGGAATAAATACAAGAAAATAAATGCTAAGGAGCTATCTTAAAAAATCCTCCAAGTCCTTCTTTGTGCTAGGCTAAAGCCGCCTCACGTGGTTGCGAAGGTGCTCCAAGAGGGGCTCCTTCCTCGATCCGTGTACCTCGCACGAAATCCAAACGAGGAGAATGGTTAGACAATTCAATAGATATATCAAAAAATAATAAAAATAAAAGCCACGAAATGTAGACAAATAATCACAACATAACAAAAACATGATCTACGTGTTGTTGCTCCCCGGCAACGGTGCCATTTGATTTAGCAGGGAATCGAAGGTCGTACGGTTTCACAAGGCGAAACCGCGATCGGTGTCTTGACCGCTCAAAAATCCCACTAAAGTCAACAATTAACCCACAGTATTAATATCAAGCATTGAGAAATAAAGTAGAGTTAAAATTTATTTTTAACTCTACATAAAAGATGTATAGATGCAAGTACGTAGAGAGTTCGAACACAGGGAGCAAGGTAGGATAGATCAACAAGTGTGTGTATGTGAATGTCATGTATTGTCTATACTATGCAAATGTAAATGTTTTTGTGGGTTTTTAATTTTTAATTATTATTATTATTTTTCTTTTTTAGTTTTGTATTTTGATTTTTAATTTTTGATTTTATATTTTCTTTTTATATTTTATATATTTTTTATTTTCCTTTTCAATATTGGAATATATAAACAATATAATAAAAGAGGTGCTAGTTTATTTATAAAAATATGGAAAAATAGTCAAAAATTAGAAAATAAAGTCTTTTTTGTTGTTTTTATGATTTTATATTGTTTTTGTGATTTTTGGGGATTTTTCAGAATATTTTTGGTATTTTTAAAAGGCAAAATGAAGACAACAATGAATTTATATTCTGGCCAAAATTAAATGGGAAAGAAAAATATCGAATAGTAACAAATTTTCCCAAATTAATTTTAAATTAAATACAATAAAATAAGGAACCTACAGAACCTGAGTTTGCATTTTTTATTTTTCTAGAATTTTTTAGTTTTTTTGATGTTTTTAGGTATTTTTTAATTTTTAAGGTTTTTGTTTTGAGATTTTTAGTTATTTTTGGACTGACACTAGAATAGACTAAAATACGCAATAGGTATTTTTTTTGAAATTTTTCTAGGTGTTTTAATATTTTTTGGTATTTTCTAATGCAAACAGTAGCTAAAATGCAAGTTTTGATTTTTAATAAATATTAAAATGCAATAAAAATGAAATACAAAAATATGACGTGGATTAGCAAGTTAACAGGAGCCTAAGACATTTTTTGGTAATTTTTGGAATTAAAATGATGCATTAAATAAATAGAGAAAACCGCCGGAAAATACATGCAGGCCAAGGGCATATTTGTAATTAAATTAAAAAGCGAGGGCCTATGTGCAAATTTCCTCAAAACTTTATAACTTAATAAAAACCTTATAGGACCATATACAAATAGTTAAAACACCAAGGTTATGTTCGCAAAATTCCTAAGGGCGCGTGCTAGAGCACGCGCGCCTTTGAGGACCAGAACGCAAGTATATAGAAAATTGGGGGTCGAAATGCTATTTATCCAAAACTATATAACTACACTACAAAGTTCATGGCCTTAGAAGAAATAACAAAAGTTATAAGGGTTCCAGCAGTAAAATGTCCTCCTCACATGGTCACCCACGTGAGATGACGTGGCACGGGGCTTTCTGCAATTAGCGAAAGTAGAGGGGGTTATTTGCAAAAAGTACACAACTAAAATAAGGGAAGAGGAAAGTTTAAGTCATTAATAATAAAATACAAAAACTGGCCGGGGGAAACATGCAAAATACCCAGGGCCTTGGCGATTGGACGGTCACAATGTGTCCACTTAAACATGTGTCTTCACCTGGTGTAATGATGCCCCTTCACCCTCCGACAGGTTGGATTAGAACGTGAATGGGAGATCGACGGTGGGGGCGTGATCTGATCCGACGGAACCTGCTACTCACCAAGAACAGAGCGAGATCCGACGGCTCTGGTCGATGGGGGAAGAACAGCAGAGGAACTCATCGTTGGCGAGTTTAGAATGGGCGTAGGTCCGCTCCCCGACGACCTTCTTCGTTTCCAGCAGCACGTGAAGGCTCCTGGGAGGCTCCTCTAGCAGAGGACAACTTCAAAATGGCATAGGACACGCCGACAAGCCGCTGCGACGTGGGAGGACGGGAGTTGCTCCAGGCTGTGCGTGCACCAGCAAAATCGACCCCCAGGTGGGATCTTTAGCGCCTGGTACCTGCAATGAAAATGTGCAAACCACAGTATATGGTTCCCAGGGCAAACGCGAGTGGAATGGGAGGAGAATAGCGGAAATGGACGCCGGAGCTTAAGAGCTCCGGCAAGGTGTTTGATCGAAAAATCTAGGCTACTGAATTGATTAAACAGTAAACTAAGGGCAAGAAATAAAATCTAGAACTAATAGCTATCTAAGATACGAGAGAATAGACGTAAAACGATCTCGAGTGGCGTTGACCCACGAGATGGAACCGCCGGGAGCTGAGCTCCGGCGATGGGTGGAACCACCCTTTTCTTCGTCAAACCCCGCCACCAAGGGTCAAGGGAGAAATCTGTCACCTTCCTCAACCTTACTCACACTAGGTACGGGGGAAAAACTCAGTCAAAGGGGTTCGAATTTGAAAAATGGAGGAAGGAACCCTTTTGAACAAGGTGGCTCTGGCGGTGATAAAAACGAGGGATATCTGGCGATTCAACGATCCGAAGATCGAAAAAACATAAAGGGCGTGGATGCTGGATTGTCAATGCACAAGTTTGCAGAAGGAAGCTCTCTCATTTGGTGAAAGAATCAGCGTGGAGAATGTCAAGAAGAGGAGGGCAGACTAATATCTGACGGGCTGTGGCCTGGGGTCATGGAGTTGACCCCCGGTCAACGGATGGCGTGGCCTGATTGGGCCACGTCATCCGCAAAAAGACAAAAACTAAAATAAATACCCTGTAAATTCTATTAAAAATAATAAATGATGTAATTAATTTTAGGTTATTTAATAAAAAAATATTTATTATTTTATATAGTATTTTATGGTGATTTTTAATTATTTTTATGAGGTATATATTTACAAGTTTCCTTGTATGCCCTTTGTAGGTACATATACCTATATATTGTATTAATTTATTTTTATTTTGTGATTTTAATTTATTTATTTTATAAAATTAAATAATATTTTTATATACTTAAAAACAATTTTTATTTTATTTTTTGAAGTATTTTATACATTTAATATAGGTATGTATTGTATAGGTATAAATATAGGTCCTATACCTATGTATTGTATTTATATAGGTATTTTATTTTGTATTTCTTTTATGTTTTTATTCTGATTTTAATGTACTTATGTATTATAAATAATATTTACAAAATTATAAAAATATAAAATTTTAAAAATAATGAATAAATAATAAAATGAATATTTTAATCTGTATAATTATACAATAAGGGTCCAAAACTCAACTTTCAAACTGTAGCTCCGCCAAATGCGAAACCACCGCCATTAAATAGATTATTTTATTCTATATACAATTAAAGGTGAGTTTGCTGCATTTGGAGTTTTTGTTTGTGAGATACGGGTATGGGAAGTTGGATTCTGGAATTTTATTCAGACCATAACTTTTTATCTGTACGTGATTTTTCAGTGAAATCAATTTTTTATTTTTCTTTATTTAATTATCTACAACTTTCATGTACAAAGTTTCTTTATTTTATGTATAAAAAGTGGAACCAAAAATAAGTCCCAAAATGTATAAAGAATAAAGGACTGTTTATTGTATTTGACCCTTATCTCCCCCTACTTTATTCCTGGTCGACCTATTCATCAAGATGCCTAGGTCTCGGGGTTTCGGGTCATAAAATATTTACAATATTTTATTCTTTTTCTTTTCTTTTATTTATTCTATAATTTTGGCTTTAATTACAGTAATTTATACACTAATTACATGCGCATGCATGAATGCTAATATGCTCTAATTAAAGGTCTTTACACGCATTTACTAGGGTTTTTGAGGCCAAAATGATAGAATAAAGATGATGAAATGTGGATTCATCATATATGTGTATGGATTCTGTTTCGTCTCAACAGTAGGGACCCATTTCTAACCCTCCATCTGAGGAGGGCCCATCCATCCCCTTCCCTCAAGCACTCCGCTTGTCTAAGGGGAATAAAAAAGAAAACCCAAAAAAATCCCAACAGTTAGAGTTCAGCCAGTAGATGATAGGCATGTTTCAGATTCAGCTGACTCTACAGGAGGCCCTTGAGCACATCTCTCTATTCTAGAGGAACTTAGAGAGAAGACCACCATTCACAGGAAGAAGAGGAACCATCATGCAGATATCCATGTGCTCACTTGTGCCACCTGCTTCGCCATTCAGAACCGTCTGCCAGCCAAGAGGACATATGCAGGTGCTCCCTATGTCAGATGTCACATCCATGAGCAGAGGTTCGATCGGACTCTATTAGAAAGCGGCTCTTCCATCAACCTACTTCCAGCAGCCTTACTCGATCGATTCGAGTGTGTCCCTCTTTGACAGAGTAGGACGGTCCTTCAGTTTGCTGATAGATCTGTCAAGAGGCTGAAGGGGTTGTTGAAGGACATGGTCATCACAATTCAGGGCCTGAAATTCCCCGTGGACTTCGTTGTGTTGGACATGGAGATCCTTGAGTCTGTGATCGATACCTCCATCATTATAGGACGTCCGTTCTTGGCCACAGCCAAGGCAGTGTCTGATAATGATAGTGGGAAGGTATACTTTCGTGTCGAGGGCGAGAGTATACAAATAGAGATGATCGCCGAGACTAGAGCGCAAGATTCAGCCTGCTCAGAGCAGCTCAGCGATTCAGAGAAGATGACAGAGGCAGAGCGAGACGTCCATCAGGAGTGTGATTTTGTGATCACAGATGATGAAGCTGTGTGGTCAGATCCCGTTTCACGAGCTATCCTTTCACATTCGGATCCCACAGATTCATAGATTCCAACAGAGGAGAGCTTGGAGAGCACACTCTTGGCAGAGGATACATTCGAGGCAGCATACCGTGTTCAGAAGAGTGAGGCAGTTGATATCTCTTTTGATTCAGATTCAGATCCCTCAGAGTCAGATATTGATTGGGCAGAGTTTGATGAATTGATTCCATGTCTGTTTCCTACAAAGCCAGCAGCTAAGGTGGAGACTGATCCGATATAGAGTATAGATACACCAGCAGAGCAGTCTTCACCAGGTTTTCATGATCAGCAAGAGTTCTCCCATGCAGATTTGGTTGCTTTCACTCAGATTTTTTAGAGGATATATTTTCCAGCTACCAGTTGCCCAGAGCTGAAGCCCTTGCTGCAGTCTCTAAAGTATAGATTCCTTGCAGGGCGAGCATGAAATGCACCCAGTCATTATCTCAATAGATTTGACTGGAGAGCAAGAATCTCGTTTGATGGAGGTTCTTGAAAAGAACCACAAGGTGATAGGATGGAGTGTAGCTGATCTCCAGGGGATAAGTCCGGCCCTGTGCTCCCACCATATCTATCTCGAAGAGGACGCCAAGCCATCGCGTGAGTTCCAGCGACAGCTGAACCCGAACCTTCGAGAGGTTGTCATGAAGGAAATTTCAAAATGGTAGAGCATCGATTTTATCTACCCCATCTCCTACTCCAAGTGGGTTAGTCCATTACATGTGGTGCCCAAGAAAACAGGCATCCTTACAGTTGTGAGTGAGTTCGAAGAGGGGATAGCTACCCGGACCCACTTCTTGGAGGGGCTGTGTGGACTACAGACGATTGAACCAGGCCACCAAGAAGGATCATTTCCCTATGCCTTTTATTGATCAGATTATAGAGAGGCTAGCCGGGAAGAGTCACTATTGTTTCCTCAACGGATACTCCGGATATAATCAGGTGGCCATTGAGCCCGAAGACTAGGACAAGATTACATTCACCTGTCCCTTTGGGACACATGCTTTCAGACGGTTGCCCTTTGGTCTATCTAATGCTCCGGCGACATTCCAAAGGTGCATGTTGTCCATCTTCTTGGACATGGTGGGTGAGTGCTTGGAGGTCTTCATGGACGACTTTTTGATCTATGGCGATGGGTTTGATGCTTGTCTTGACTGCCTAGACCGTGTCCTTCAGCCATGCATCGAGGTCCATCTTGTATTATCTTGGGAGAAGATTCACTTCATGGTGACTCAAGGGACGGTTCTTGGTCATATCATCTCCAACAGGGGCATGGAGGTTGATCCGACCAAGGTGGATATCATAAGGAAACTCAATCCACCGTCCAACTTGCGACAGTTACGATCTTTTTTGGGGCACGTCAGTTTCTACCGGCAATTCATTCATGATTTCAGCAGGATCAGCCGACCGTTGACTGATTTGCTGACCAAAGACACCGAGTTCATTGTAGATGATAAGTGTCTTGCGTCATTTGAGACTCTTAAGAGTCTGCTAGCCGTAGTCTTTGCCCTAGATAAGTTCATATCATACATCATTGGATGTAAGGTGACTATCTTCACAGATCATACCGCCCCTCATGGCAAAGAAGGATGCCAAAGCGAGACTGACTAGATGAATCCTTCTACTCCAGGAGTTTGACATAGAGATTAAGGATGAGTCTGGATTCAAGAATGTGGTGGCGGATCATCTCTCCCGATTAGAGCATCTTGCGGAATATGAGCAGACTGATCCCATTTCTGAGACCTTCCCAAATGAGGCAATCCTTGCTATCACCTCGCTCCCGTGGTACGCCGACATTGTGAACTATCTGTTGCCAAGAAAGTTCCACAAGGTTGGCCCAAGCAGCGACTTGAGACCTTCCTCGCAAAGGCCAAGTTTTACCATTGAGAGGATCACATCCTTTATCATAGAGGAGGGGATAGCATCTTGCGTCGGTACATTCCTCAGGAGGAGCATCATAGCATCCTCACCTACTGCCACATGCTTAAGGCAGGAGGACATCACTCTGGGAGGAGAACAATACAGAAAGTGCTCCGATCCAGCCTATGGTGTCCTACTCTCTTCAAGGATTTTGATGAATTCGTGAAGAGGAGTACTGACTGTCAGAGGATGGGCACTTGTGGACAGCATGATATGATGCCAATGAAGCACATTCACTTCTGTGAGGTTTTTGACGCATGGGGCATCAATTTCATGGGTCCATTCCCTAAGAGTCAGGGATTTGAGTACATTCTATTGGCCGTTGATTATGTTAGTCGTTGGGTTGAGGACATCCCCGCCCAAACCGCAGATGCTAGGACTGTTTGCAAATTTTTGAGGAAGAATATCATTTCACGGTTCAGGGTGCCTAGAGTTTTGATATCTGGCGAGGGGTCTCATTTCATCAACGACAAGGTAAAGGCCCTTGCTAGCGAGTCCAGCATTGACCATCAAGTAGCCACTCCATATCATCCTCAGACCAATGGTCTAGCCAAAGTGTCGAACAGGGAGATCAAGACTATATTGCAGAAGGTAGTCCACCCTGACCGAAAGGATTGGTCACAGCTTTTGGACTCGGTCTTGTGGGCATATCGGACCTCCTTCAAGACTCCTTTGGGTACGTCTCCCTTTCACCTTGTTTATGGAAAGCCCTGCCATTTACCTGTTGAGATTAGGCATAAGTCATTTTGGGTTGTCACAGACATATTATTGGATCCAGTGAGTGTAGGAGATCAGAGAAGGCAGAATTGGAAACCCTGGAGGAGCTTAGAGATTCAGCCTTTTTGAGCAGCCTACAATACAAGGAGAGAGTGAAGGAGTGGCATGATTCTCATATCAGCCACAAGCAGTTTGAGCCAGATCAGAGAGTATGGTTGTTCGATGCTAGGATTAGATTATTTCTAGGGAAGTTGCAGAGCAAATGGAAGGGACCATACATGGTCCAAAAGGTACATGACAATGGGAGCATTGACATATCTGAAATGACATCTGATTCTACCTTTCGTGTTAACAGGCAACGGCTCAAACCATATCTAGATCATGAGCCACTGGTCGTTGACGTCGCCCCTATTCATTTTGCGTGAGATGTGATCTTTGACTCACATCTATTGCATCTCACGCCTGATTAACACTATCTTCCACCTTGTATAGATCCAGATGTCTATATCATACTATTCTTCAGTCCAACACCCCATTTGCATCTTATGATTATGCTATACTTAGGGTGTACTTTTCCCTAAGTATAGGGGGTGTTCGACTTTTGATATCTCTTTTGATTCTTTTTACCTCTGTTTTGCTGCCTATACTTAGGGATAGTTTACTCTAAGTAAAGGGGAGGTAGACCTTGTACATTCTCCCACTCGGATTTCCCTTTATGTATAGTCTGCTATACTTAGGATTACTTGATCCTAAGTATAGGGGGAAACACCGAGATCCTTTCATTCTATTATTTGATTCGTCGTTGTAGTATAGTTTTTCTTTTCACTTCCCTATACTAAGCACGAGTTATGTCTTCTTCATCGCTCTTGATCCACTCTGAGGACATCGTTCGAGCTAAGTATAGGGGGTGTTGTATATATTTTATATATACTTTAGCCATAACTCGTACTTTGTGTGAGTGTGTTAATAAATAAAATGGCTAAAATCCTCTATCTAAAACCCTAAAAATTTTAAAAAATTTCTTGTACATAAAATTCTTTCTTGCACATACATAGCTATTTATAAAAATTATTTTTGTACAAATGTTTGTAAAATTTTTTTGTGTAAAGAGTTTGTAAATATTTTTGGTATCAAAATTATGTATATATTATGCAAAATGTTTGAAAAACAAAAAGTTTGCAAAAACCTTTATGTAAATGTGTGTAAATAGTTTGCAAAACTTCCGCATTCATTCATTCAAACATTTTTCAAAAATTTTGCACATTTTCAAAAATTTGCATAAAAATTTTTTTGTATATACTTGTAAAGTTTTTCTGAATCATAATTGACATTTGAACTAGCCTGAAATTAAGTTGGAAAATGGAGCTTGGTTAAGACCTTAATCCACCTAATTCTCAGAGGAACCTTATAGGGCTTAGGGTTAAGACTTTTCAGGTCCATTGGTGACTTAATTCTTTGAGTCCACTAGGCTATGATCACATGTCATCTTGATGAGCCTAAGTAGAACACTTAACAACGCACACATGACTCTCACAGACAATAGATTTACTTGCATCATCACCTTACACATAGCTCTCTACGGATGAAGTGGTGAGGAGGTAGTCTTCTTTGGCTTGGGGTAGCATACGAGGGCAGTACTTCTAGGTGGAACCTCTCATCTTCTTTTAGTGAAGGAAGTGCGTCTCAACTTGGTCTGGCGGCATTGAGGTCTAAAGACAGGAGTTGTGGGTTGCAATAATGCTTCAAAAGAAGGATAGTCTACTGGCTCAAGAGAGAAAACTCCTTATGTATATATGCTGCACCATGTAGATATGTTGTACATATGCATATCGAAAAAATGTGCAAAAGAAAGAAAAAATCCAAAAAAGTGGTGGGTCTGATAGAAAATGAAATACCCACCGGAGTGTATTTAGCCAAATAAAGCAAAGCTTATGTTACCGATTCTCATCTCATGAAGCTTGCAGCAGGGAGACTTAGCTACACTGGTTGGGATCCCTATAATACATGGCTACACTGGTCATGGTCCATTCTCTTCTTACTCCTCTTCTTGAGACGGTTGTACTCGAACTTAGAAGGGAATACCCCGCTCCTCGAGGAAAGAGCTGCCAGACTAGGGCATAAGAGTTACCTTGTTGAGGGGGTTGTTACTTTGCCATTTCTGAGGTGGGGAGCTACACATCACTTAAATAGTACAAGAAAAGATTCATGGTCATTAGAGTGTGTGTATGCAGACTTGTTCTGATCTGGATTATTGAGGAGTCTTGACCATAGGTTGGTGGAACATAGAGGCTGTTGAGTTTTAAACCTAAGTCCAAATAAGGTTCCAACAAACTAATAATCCAAAGGTCTGACTGAGCTCCATATTTCAATTTAACGAAGACAACTTTAATAATCAATCTTGATTCTCCTTCTTTTTCTTTTTCTTTTTCTTTTCTTTTTTATTTTCACTTCTTTTTCAAATAAGTGTTTGCTAAGGGACTAGCAAAGGTAAAGTATAGGGGGGTGATGAATCCCCATTCATCACTCTTTAATCTTTTATTTTAGCTAATTATCTTGGCAAGGCATCATGTAAATATGTTAAATACAATAACTTAGAAATAAGCATGCATGTGTTAATATATCATAATTAGCATGTATTTGTGCAAAAATAAAAGAATAAAGAATAAAAAAAGAAGGAAGTATTTAGAATAAATACTGAGTGACCCAAACCCCAAGAGAGGGCCAAGCATCGGCCAGATCGCCAAATAAAATAGGTAGAGAGAGATAGGGCCACTCCACTTTGTATATATGTATCCTATGTGTACATAAATTATTTTTTCCAAAATTAAAATAAAAATGTGTTTTACTTCCTTGTATATATTTCTAAAAATATAATAAAAATCTGAAAAAGAAATAAAATAGAATAAAATTCTCTCTCTCACTTTTACATTATACAAGTATATTTATTTTCTTCCCTATTTATTTTATACTTATAAATAAATAATAAATATAAAACAAAAATTATGTTATACTCCAAAAGTTATGTTGTAAATGATTAAAATATAAATTTGGGGTATTTTTGTAAAAAAAATAAAATAAAATAATTGTACAAAATACATAGGTATTTTATACATGTATATACTACATTATATTGTATATACCATAATTTATTTTTTCATTTAAATAAATAAAAATCACATAAAAATAGTTTGAAAAATAACAAAACATTTTTCATTTTATACACTTTTAAATTTAACATCATTTATTATTTTTCATTGAATTTATAAATATTTTAGCAAATGTTATTTTCTGATTGGTCCACGACAGATCGTTGACTCGAGTCAACCCCCTCTTTCAAGGCTTGACCCGACTCGACTGACCCATTGGATCTTTTTCTTCCATTTCTCTAGGCCGGATCATGCATCCCCTTGATCCGAATTTCTGCTCGTGCATTCCCATGGATCCCCGATCCTCGCGGATCCCTAGGGAAGCACAGATCATTCTCGGATAGCGTGCCCTGGCCCAGTTTCTCCAGCCACCTGGGACTTCTATAAATTCGCTCATCCATCTCCCCAACTCGATAGCTCACGCCGCACCCCTTTTCGATACCCTAGATTCCTTCCTCATAGTAACAGCCGTCGGAGGACACCTTCGGTGGTCGATTTGGTGTCGTGTAGCCGCAGCTCGCCCTTCGTGGCCGGAGAACAGTCGCAAGAAGCCTCCTTCACCCGTTGTAGCTTGGTCGAGGCCACAACCCCACCGTCCACTCCTCCTAGAGCTTAGAATCGTGCTCAGACCCTCAGGTAGCCCTCTAATCTTTCCTAGCTCTGTCGTTTATCAATCTTTCATCTGTACGCCACCGTAGCTCTGCCAGCTCCGACCAGCTGGTCGAAGCTCCGTCACCCTCACTTATCTACTCTCATCAACCCACACGCTCACCCTCCACCTTCCTACATAGCATGATCATCCTAATCATCATCTCTAGAGTCGAGATTAGGCTCGAGGTCTCCATCTATTGCGACCGTCGGAGACCAACCCCCATTCACCTCCGCTTCTCTGTTTTTCAGACCTAATAAACCAGACTAGAGCATAGCTCCGAGTCAGAGCAACCCCTTGCAAGTCTTGTCATGCGTGGAGTGTCCCCAGATCACCCTCGTCCATCCTCGCCGGAGCAGCTCCAGGTCACTTGTGTCGCCTCTCCCATTAGACTGTTGGAGTTTCCATCCATGCCAGCCATCTGACGCGGAATAAGCCCACGACTTCATCGGTGCCTTCAGATCCTTCATCAGATCCGAGGATTGCATCCTTGGGTCCGGTGAAGTTCGCCCAGGCACAATTCCTCTAGACGCCTTCGCCGTCGTTGGATCGACTATACCTCTCGGACTTCATCTCGTTCGTTCATTCACTAGAGGTGTCAGACCGTTAGATGTCAGATCTAACGGTTCCGTACTAGCCACGTCCCCGACCAGCAGACACCGTCAAATCTGACATCTGACGCATCCAGAGCTGCCCTATCAATGCCCGACACATGTCCCTCCACACGCCTCTCACGTGCCTCCAAGAGTATATTGCATCTTCTACCCTACATTTATTTTGGTTTATGTTTTAGTTTGTAAAATAAAATATACAGTTGGGCCATTTTGCATTTCAGCCCTTGTAGTTTCTTATATTTGCAGTTTAGTCCTTCCTGTTTGGATACACGTGCCGGGTCACGTGTATAGTGGGGTATTTGCAACATTAATCCTGAACCTTTCATGTGTTACTGATTGAATAGATACTTTTCAAAATTGCATATATGCCCATGTGAACGCAAATTTATGACATGTACGCTTTTTATTGGAAAAATTACACTTTTTATCGTGCGTTTTTTATTCATGTTACTGTTTAGTTCCAGAACTTAAATAAATTATATTTAAGTCCATGTTATCTGTGTGAATTGTTTTTAATCAAATAAATATCAAAAGTACTCCAAAAATTTTGAAATTTTTACACATGGCTCCTACTACTGTGTAGGATTTTTGATAATTTTTGTGACCAATTTTGATTTTATTTGATATTTTCTAAAATTCAAAAACCCTAAAAAGTATCTCTGTTTTTTTTAAAAATCAATTAAAAATACAAAAACATCTTTAAAAAATCCAAAAAAAATATTGTTTGTTTGTTTTGTTGTGTTTTAATTTCTTTGTTATTTTTGTTCAGTTATCTTTTATAAAACCCTTGAAAATTAAAAAAGACTAAAAACCTTATAAAAATTTTAAAAATTCATTAAAAATCAAAAAAATGAGTTTTCAGTTTCTTAGGTAGATTTGATTTTATAGTTTCACATAAAATTGTTGTCCATGTTTTATAGGATTTTACCTATTTTTAAAGTGCCTTTTAATCTTTGTTGCACACTGTTTTCATTTTACCTCTTTCTTTTATTTTTAAAAAATAAAATAAAAATCAGAAAAACACCACAAAATTCCCAAAAATATCTAAATATTTTAAAAACATAAAAATATTTTTGTTTTGAATTTTTGAGTTATTTGGCCCTTTAAATAATTGATTGAGGTTTACTTTTGGCCATTTTTATTTATTCTTTTTCATATTTAAAAATCGTAAAAAAATTAAAAATT
Source organism: Ottelia alismoides (assembly GCA_037367405.1). Taxonomy (NCBI): domain Eukaryota; kingdom Viridiplantae; phylum Streptophyta; class Magnoliopsida; order Alismatales; family Hydrocharitaceae; genus Ottelia; species Ottelia alismoides. Next base: position 345,758 of record JAZKJV010011425.1, read on the forward strand.
AAAAACCACCAAAATTCTTTTATTTTTTTGATTACTTGACTACTTCGTAGATTTTCATTCTGTGCTCCTTGTGTTCGACCCTGGTAGCTATACCCGGTTAAATATCTAGAAAGACCGCTTGCCTTGTTTTTCGTGTTTGATTTCTTTCGTTGGTGGTCTGATTTTTTCCGTTGAGCCCGATTCGAGTGGTTGAGGTCGCAAGGACCTTCGATATCACTTAACCTTAGTCGTTCGGGCCGCTCATCAATGATGAAGCCAAGCATCTACAAAAATATCACCATAAAGCAGAGTCTTCCAAGTGGAGATCAAGGAGGAAAGCAAGAGCAGAACATCATGCATCAGATTTAGAGTTTATGGATGACATGTTACCTTCGGATGAGGAGAATACACATTCAACGGGCATTCCCCATCCTATAAGAGATGATTCAGATGTTGTTATTCCAATTATAAAAGATTCATTTGTGAAAAACTCAGTTACTTCTAATAATAAAGATCATGTTTCTATTTATGAGTTTGAGTCTTCACATCATTCTTTGCCTATACCTTTCTCATGTGCTCTTATGGCAAGAAAGTGCATCATTAATAAGATTCAGAAAGATAATCCTGAAATGGAATAATTTTATAGAGATAATATCATGGTTAAAGTTCCATTTGATGAGTATGTGGCTAGTCATCTTGCATTCCAAAAGTACTTGAAGGTGATATGCACACCTAGCCGAGTTAAACAGGAAGAAACCGAATAGTTGCATCAAGACCCATGTTCTATCGGTTTCCACTACATTTTGCCTCAAGAACGGGAAATTACCACAGAAGAAGAGAGATTTAGGTTCACATTATGTTGTGAGTCATATCGATGACATAGCATTTGCATGCACTCTCCTATATAATGACTCTTCGATCAACTTATTACACTTGGCTTTATACAAGAAACTGAAGTTGGGACCTTTACGCTGATCTAGAGCATTACTTCAGTTTGCAGATAAATCAATGAAAAAGGATAAGGGTGACGTCAAGAATGTCATTATCTCGATTGAGGGACAAGACTACAAAGTGGACTTTATTGTCCTTGATATGGATGTCCCCAATCATTAGAGAGATTCACAGATTATCCTTGGGCGACCCTTCCTTAAGACCGTTGGAGCTTCATTCGATTATCATACAGGGATGATAAAGTTCTGTTCTCCTGGAGGAGAAGTAGAACTATAGATGAAGCAGACGAAATGGTAGCGATCAGATTCCGAGCCTAGCACGGATTTCTCTTCATTCTTTGAGGCCGGCTATGATGTAGTTAGTATAGTTGGGATTTGGGCACAGAACCCGACAGTTCAGAACAAGACCCTCTCATCTGAAGAGGACAGTGTACACAGAGCAATGGTTGATACATTACCAGAATTCTGGAGTTATGCATCTCCCTTTTCTCTTGATGACTTAGAAGTCCCTTTGGACTTGTCCGTTCCTCCTCCTTTGGAACAATCAAGGGAACTACATGATGAGTCAGACACGACTTTGGCCGGATTACCATGTTTCTTTTGTGATACGGCTCTTTATTCTTCAGTTCAGTTAGTGGACAGCATTACAGACAATTCATCTCCACTATGCAGCACAGATCCAGATTCCGTGGAAGTTCAGTCTAATGTAACTGATGATTCATCTTTGCTAGAGTTGAAGCCACTAACTCCTACACGCAAGTAGTCCTTCCTTAGGGGACCAAAGAATAAGTCTCCTATCATCATTAGTTATAGGTTAACGGTAGATCAGGAGACTAGGTTGTTAGAGGTATTAGAGAAGAACTGTAAGGCTATAGGATGAACTGTGTCAGATCTCGTGGGTATAAACCATGCACTCTATTCACACCACATTTTTGTTAAGGATAATGCTAGACCTTCCCATGAGTTTCAGAGGAAACTTAATCCAAATCTACGGGAAGTAGTTAAGAAAGAGATAGAGAAATGGTGTGGAGCGGGCTTTATTTACCTAATCTCTTTCTCCAAATGGGTGGCACCTTCACATGTTGTCTCGAAGAAGTTGGGAATTCAGATGGTCACCAATGAGGAGGGAGTTGAGATTGCGACATGAGTACCTAAGTCCTAGTGTGTATGTGACAATTACAAGCACCTAAATGCTGTGACCAAGAAAGATCACTTTCTCCATACGTTTTATTGATCAGATTTTGGAGAGATTAGTAGGTAAGGAGTTCTTTTGTTCTCTTGACGGGTACTCCGACTACAATCAAGTAGCTATCTCTCATGAGGACCAGGAAAAGACCACTTTTACATGTCCTTTCAGCACATACGCATTCAGGCGCCCGCCTTTTGAGCTTTGCAATGCCTCGAGTACTTTTCAGAGATGCACGATTGCCATGTTTGCCAAAATGGTTGGAGATTTCCTGGAAGTCTTCATGGACGACATATCAGTCCATGGTGATTCATTTGAAATTTGTTTTGTATATTTGGGTTGAGTCCTTTAGAGGTGTAGAGAGGTAAATTCAGTACTCTCCTGGGAAAAAAGTCATTTTATGGTTAAGGAGGGTATTGTGTTGGGGCATGTCATCTCCAAGAAGGGAATGGAGGTTGACCCTGCCAAGGTAGAAGGGATCAAGAAACTTGATCCACCGACCAACATCAAGTCAGTGAGGTCATTTCTAGGACATGTCGGATTCTATAGACGAATTATTCAGTATTTTTTCTAAGATTGCCCGACCCTTGACTGAGCTCTTAGGAAAGGACACTGAGTTCTTTGTAGATCAGAAGTGTATCGAGTCCTTCAAGGCTCCTTAAGAAAAAGATTTGTGATTCACCTATTTTGTAGGCTCCTGATTGGTCTCTTCCCTTTGAGATCATGACTGATGCATCGGATTTTGCTATAGGAGACGTATTGGGGAAAAGGTGAGATCGGATTCCATTTGTTATTCACTATGCACGCAAAGTTTTTGATCCAGCACATAGGAATTATACAGTGATCGAGAAAGAGATATTTGTCATAGTATGGGCTTTAGAGAAGTTTAGGTATTTGATTCTATGCTCAAAAGTGACAGTTTATACAAACCATTCAACCATTAGGTATCTCTTGGAAAAGAAGGATGCGAAGGCGCATCTTCTTAGGTGGATATTGCTACTCCAGGAGTTTGATTTGGAGATTAAGGATAAGCCTGGAGTCAAAATGTAGTGGTTGATCATCTCTCAAGGATTGAAACAAAGGATTCCCTTGATACTGAGCTTATTCATGAAATCTTTCCAGATGAGTCTATTTGTGTGGTAGACTCACTTCCATGGAATGCCAACATGGTAAGCTTCCTTGTCTCCAAGCAAGTTCCCCATGGTTGGACTAGGAGCAGTAGAAACCAACTCGTGTTAGATTCAAGGAAATACCATAGGGAGGATCTGTTCCTTTTCTATGAAGGACCGGATTGTATCTGAAGAAGGTGTATTCCTCAGGAGGAATACCATAGTGTCCTCTTGTATTGTCATTCACTTGAGGTTGGAGGACACCATTCAAGAAAGAGAACATCTGATAAGGTATTACAGTGTAGTTTATTTTGGCCGACCTTGTTTAGAGTTGCCATGATTTTGTACGATCATGCCCTGTTTGCCAGAGTATGGGAGGGACTGTTGGTTCAAGAGATGAGATGACCATGTAGCCTGTGATTGCTTGTGATGTTTTTGATGTGGTATAGGTTTCATGGATCCCTTCCCTGATAGACAAGGTTTTGAGTACATCTTGTTAGCGGCTGATTACTTGTCAAGATGGGTGGAGGCTATCCCAACCCGAGCCATAGATGGTAGGATTGTCTACAAGTTTATTAAGGATCATATTATTTTACGGTTCAGGGTGCCTAAAGTGTTGATATCTCATGGGAGTAGCCACTTTGTGAAAGGAATGATGAAATCTTTATCAAAGGACTACGGATTTGATCATAGAATAACTAGTCCTTACCACCTCAATCAAATGGCATGGTAGAGGTTTCAACTAGAGTGGTAAAGAGCATTCTTCAAAAGTTAGTCTGTCCGGATAGGAAGAAATGGTCTCAAGTGTTGGATCAAGTTCTGTGGGATTACAAAACGGCCTACAAGACACCTCTTGGCACTTCACCTTTCAGGATGATCTATGGCAAGCCAGTCATTTATCTGATGAGTTAGTACACAAATATGAATGGGCAATAAAAAAGATAAACTGGAATTGTCACTTAGGAAAGTTGTGTAGAGACCTTAACTTAAATGAACTAGTGGAAATCCGTAATCGAGCATATGACAACGGCATGATCTACAAGGACAAAGTTAAGAAGTGGCATGATGCACATATTAGATACAAGAACTTTGTCCCTGGACAAAAGGTATGATTGTTTAATGCGAAGTTAAAAAATTTCCACAGGAAATTTAAATCAAAGTGGATGGGTCCTTTCATTGTTAAGGAAGTGCATGAGAATGGTAGTCTAGATATTTTAAAGCTTTCAGAGAATGTACCTTCCTTTCTGGTTAACGGGCAGTTACTTAAGCATTTTGTAGAATCCAAGGATAGGATAACTCCCGTTGAGATGATTGATTTCATGCCTATTTCAGACTTCTTTGACAAGGCATGACCATCATGGCATATTCACATTAGAAGATTTATTTTCAGAAGATTCATATTCATGAGAATTCTATTCTTGTAAATTCTCTTTTGCCTTTTATTCTTTTTCCTACCTCCACTTAGGTTATTCTCAGCCTAAGTATAGGGGGAATTTGCCCATACCTTCTTCTTTAATTCGGTCTTTCGTTTGTATTTATCACCATCTCTTTACTTAGCTTTCTCAAAACCTAAGTATAGTGGGGACCTTTCCCATAATTTTATGATGACACATTCTTTTTCACTTCTTACACTTTTCTTATTCTCGACTTAGTTCCTATGGATTGTTTTATGCTTAGTTGAGCTATGGCTTCATATCACTTCGTGTTATGCGGACATAGCAAAAGCTAAGTATAGGGGGAATACCATATATATTACATATATACTTTAGTCATAGCTCATATTTTTAAAAGTTTTCTTCACATTATTGGGGTTATGGGTATCGTATTACATTTTTTAACTGAGTTTTGTAAAAAATATTTTGAAATGATTTTTGAAAGTTATATAAAAATTTGACATAGTTTTTGAATGTTTTACATAGTTTGCGAAAATACAGCTTGACACTGTTTGGAAAATCTTTGTCAAATATTTTGAAAATATATATCTATGTGACATTGTTTGCAAAAAAAAGTTTTCAAAAATTCTTTTCAAAGCTAAGGGCGTAAATGAGACTAACTAATTAACTTTATTCAAAATCTAATAAAAACCAGAAAATAAATAAATACAAATTCGATTGTGTCTCTTCAGAAATCTTTTGATGTTTTAGGGTTTTAAGAGGTTGTGGTGGTTCACAGAACCGTCTTGTCCTAAGTCTTTATAAGGTAGTCTTTCCTTAAAGAGTCTTACAGAGCCCAACATGGAGAAAAGTCTGGATTTTAATTCTATATTTTAGAAGATCATGTTGATAAAGAGTTCTCTAAAAAGAGTGATGTCAAGTAAGGAGGATGATCTATTGATAGAAGAATTAGATATAGAGGTGCCTTTGCCTTTTCTTGAGGATGTCCAATTATTGGATCTTCAACATTCTTGTAAGTTGGGCCATCCCTCTTCATCTATTTTTTCTCTTATAAGGAAAATCCAAAAGTCTGTTGTAGGATTTCAAGGTTTAATTCATCTTCCCATGAGTATGAAAAATTTTGAGGCTTCCCATGTAGATATGGATATCACTTTCGAGGAAGAATGGCATCATTCTAGAAGGTTGAATTTCTAACTTGATGAAGATCGTTCTTATTCAGATTCTTAAGTGTACTCTATTAGGAAGAAGCAGTTGAAACATAAGCAGCCTGTGATTTTAAACCTTGAAGACCCAATCTTGATTTTTAAAGAGCTGAAGTTTGTAGTGTTGTGTTGGGTACTCTAATGTGTTCTTCATATTGATTTTTTGTGATGTTCTGGCAAGGGTATCCAGTCTGTTGTCTTTGTCTCAATAAATCTAATAATTCCTTTAAATTCTTTTGTAAATAAATAACACAATAATTTATTGGTGTCCTTCCCTGACACTTCCACTATGCACTCAAGGATTGAGATGATCTTTAACACTTGGTTTAAGGAGTCCCTGGACTTAGAGTTATCATGTATTAATCATTAGGATCTTGGACTTAAAAATTCACACTCTCCTAGTTCGAAGATATGCATGCTATATTTCATGCTTAATCTCCTTCAAAGAAATTAGCTTTCACATCGCATGAACGACTGCATTCATGATTGAGATGAGTCAAAGTATCACTAAGGAGATTGAGGTTGGAAGTTTGAGTTTAAACTTGATCTATATAATGCTCGAGGATGGGATAAGATTAATGATGGCTTCATGAAACCTGAGCGTCGGCATCTTAGCCAGTATGGGACATGTTCTCATGCTATCTCTTGACTTTGACCTAAAGTGTCAAGGTGCGATGACATTAATTTAATAAGTTGATCGGTGTGCGCCAATCTTTGGTAAAAGTAGTGGAGTTAGCCAAAAGAAGGGAATTCCCTCAAATAGGAAAAAATGATGATGAAAAATGAAATGAAAGAAAAAATCTCATCACATTACAAAGTTACATCATATGAGCTATTATATTTAAGGTGAGCGCTCCCAACATTTAAGTGTACACTTGGACCAAATCATTAGGCTTTTATGAGTTGGGCTAGTACCAAAAAAAGGGCACTGCATCGTTAGTGCTACAAGTCTGGGTGTAGGTATATTAAATACCATAAAAAGATGTACCCCAGTGTATTCTCAGGAAAACAAGTACAGATGACTCAAATTTCTTTTTGAACGAACACATTGATTGGCAAAATAAAAATAAAAAAATATGTTGAGTATTGGCACTTGAGCGAACATTGTTCCAATGAGAGGAAGTGAAAATAAGTATACAATCATATATCCTCCATGATCTGGCCTTCCATCCATAACTTTAAAATCTGACAAAAGAGATTGTGGATTAGGGCAAGACTAGATTTATTCCCTAGAGTTGAGTGTTGGGTCCTTGGGAAAACTTCTAAGATTGGAATTTTGTGATATTTTGACTCTACTCTAAAGGTGCAGTTTACACTAAGTCATACTTCTTATATATGTATACATTGAGACTCTGACAATTAGAGGAGTTGAATTCCTTTTGATTAATACTTTGATCAATTTAGAGTTATAGGATTTCTAAGACCTAGTGTTCTATGTTAAATCAAGCCTTTAACACTCACTTGCACATGTTAGGGATCTCGCTAATTAAACTAACAAAATTCTTTATTTATTAGCTCGAGGACGAGCTTAGCTTAAGTATATGGGGTGCCCATATTTATAATTATTAGTCATCATTATTAACTCTCTTACTAAAGTTAAACAACAAGATTCAATAAACAAATAACATTGATTATTAAATTGTGTGTTGTATATAATAAACACTAATTATTGATATTATTATAACCTTAGTATGGTGTAAAATTTTATGTATTTATTTATTATTAAAAATCAAATAAATATTACATTAATATATATATATATATTAACATAAAACAAATAAAAATACAAAAAAATAAACAAAAGAAAAATTAAAGAAATTTAGTTTATATTGTTTTAATGTGTATTTAATTTTTATCTCCGTATAGATAACATTTGATCTCTTTGACTTCTACATGAAAGTTGTAGATCTCATTGAGATCTATAACTTTCATGTCCATAACTTTTTCTGATTTATTTTCTATCTATTTCTTTCTGATTATTACTTATTTTCTCTAATTTCTTTAATTCTGATTGGGCCACGTGGCGCTTCCATGGCACTCCTCGTGGACCGTCCCTATTTGGCTACCAGCTTCTCTTCTAGGTTGTCTGATCATCTGATCAGACGGCCTGAATTCTTCCAAACCCACCTCAAGTTAAGCCGTATGATTACCTTTTGATCAGGTGTATCCCAGCCTTCAATCTACACTCAAATTCAAAAGATCCTGATCAGACGGCTACTGTACGTTATCTTCAACCTCTGCCACCTCTTCCAACAGTCGCACCCCTTCGTCCTTACTCAACTTCTCACCATTTTTTCAACAACCTCTGGTAACTTCCCTCCCAACCACTGCCGCCATTCTCTACATCAATCCACCCTAACTTTCGTCAGCCTATGTTTTTGTATTAATCCTAACCGCTCCATTAATGGAGTCGGTTGAAACCTCAGCCAAAACCATCTTTAACCTCTACCACTTCACCTTCAAATACTCCACCGCCCCTTCAAGCAGTGGTTATCCGCCACTCCTTGCGACAACTCTGAGCATTCCCTAGCCTATGTAATAGAGAGGCTACGCTGAGAGAGAGAGAGAGCAAAGATAGAGCTCGTTTCACTGACGAGATTCACGAGCAGTGCCTCAAGTCGTAGACCTCCATCAAAGGTGTGCTTGAGATCTGAGCATCGGTCGTGTTCATGAAGCGAAGATATGGGTTTTGAATCCCAATCCGACTTAAGATTCATCCTTCAAATCTATCTTACGATTCGATTCACCTCCAAGCAAGGTGTTTGATTTGATTCTCTGTAGTTTTGTTGATTTAATCACCCTTACTTGAAGTGACATTTGATCAATGGATATGTGGTAATTACTAATCCCACCCATACATTCACGCGTACATCTAGTTGATCCTAGTCACTTCATCATTTTATGTTTTCACTTCGATTATTCTCCACGTATGTTCAACATGGAGACCCATTAGGTCTTGATCCTCCACTCTCAAATAGCCCTCCATCTCCCCTCATTAGCATCCACTAGATTCACGATATGTAGGGCTTTGTATCTAACACTTGTAGGCCTTCAATAATCGGAGCTCAATCGAAGAAAATCTTAAGCTTTTATCCTCAGATGAGATGCCATAGAATCAGAGCTCGAGACCCCTATAGTGTTCTCCATAGAATCAGCTTCTTCATGCGATTGATACAAAGCTTCAGCAACCTATAGGCTACGTGGAGAGGCATGGCGGCGTAGAACAAAGTTCGTCTGAGCACAAGCTCCTCCGCCGAACGCGGAGGAAGAAGGAGAAGATTTCGGTTAGCATATACCCTTGGATATGCTCAATTTAGGCAAGATCTTAGGGTCTAGATTCTGCCACGTCTTCTGGCAAGCCTCACAAAGAACTTAAGCTTCGTTGCACCCGAACCTGACCCAAGCTAGAGAGCAATTTATACGTCAGCATCAAGCTTCACTCTGAACCTATGTGAAGTCACGTGCAGATTGCAGTGACCTGAGGATTTTGCAGCAAAGCCCTCGCCAAACTCTAGAATTGCAATCCAGTCCTTCGTTAACATGTTCATAGCACATATCTTTAGAGAAATTGCATACAAGCCCTTAATAATCGTCTATTTCTATTTATATCCTTCTGCTTGTTAAAAAATTGCATAATATCCCCTACATGTTATTTGAATTAAAAATTAATCCCTGTTTGTCCTTATTTGTAATAAAACTTGGAGCTTTTCTTATATAAATGCCCCTGGATTGATTGTTCAAAATTTTTGATCCATAAATCCAATTAAAGTGATTTTGGTCTCATTTGAAAGCTATTTTGTTACTCTTTCTGTTGACATGTTTTGCAGTTAATTTTGATATTAAAATCATGCATGATTCATTTCATCTTCTAAGTGCTTAATTAAATCATTAATTGAAGTTGAAATTGTCATTATTTTGAGCAATTGATTCCTATTATTTTCTTGCTTCTTAATGGATAATCATTAATTAATTTTGATCATTCTAAGTTAATAATTGATTTAATAGCTTGTTAAAGGGTATTTGAGTAACATGGTGAAATTAAATGACATTATTACTTTGAAATGCTTTCTAGATTGAGGATTTATTAGATCTATCTTCGAGTTTGATTTAGACCTCATTGGATTTTCAATTAATTCAAGAAATTATTGTGATTAACTCCAATTGTTCGTTGTGGTTTTAATTGCATTGTGAATGATATAAACTATTTGTTTGTGCATTACGATTTTCATATAATTTAAGGGCATAAAATATATGTTAAAAAATCATCTCTTTTGTGAGTTGTGGATTCTCTCAACTTAATTAATCAAAGAATTTCCACTTAAGATATTTGACATCTAAATTTAATCACTAAATTTCTCGTGTCCTTGTGTTCGACCGTGGACTTTCCAGGTTAAAAATCAAAGCAGAATCCTCTTCATAGAGATTACTCATTCGGTTCTGCATGACACGTTAAGTGCCCATGCTACAACAGATCCAAATTAACTTATGCATTTAGCGATTCATCAATGTGTTACATGGCCCTTATTGCGATGGAAATTATTGGGATTGACTTCAATCTGAGATGGAATAATAGTCTTGGTTGCTTTCAGGTTATCAAGCCTCTAGTTGATATCATTCGTGTTCTTCATCAGTTAAGCTAAATAATCAAGTACTAGGTTTACCGAAGGTGCCTTTGACTGCTCAACAACTGGGGGTTCCTGAGGCTGAAAGTGTGTCTGAGGCTATTGTTGGTACTCATGATAAGCAGAGTGAGAGGAATATTGATACTGAGGATGAGGAGTATACAACTGTTGATGGTATGGCTAATAAGACTATGCAGGTTGCCTTTGCTAAAAACTGTGCCTCCATGTCTGAAAATGTGGTGGAGACTAAAATGGAGGCTTGTGTTGGTGTTGGTATGGTCTACTTATATGAAACTTGTCAACTGGCTCGGTGGCGGCCTGAGAACCAAACTGAGACGGCCCTGAATGATGGGTCATGATGCGATCTTGGTTGCTCAAAATGATATTCACCTCCTGAATCTAAGGTAGAGGTGGAAAGTACAACTCTGAATAGTATGGAGTCTCTTGATAGTACGACACCATATATGCAGAAGTCTGTTGCTACAGTCCCTGATTTGGAGTCTGCACGTAGCACAATGCTGAACGAGAGGGGGTACTCTGGAACTCTACAGGGCAAAAGTAGAAGAATTGTGCTCAGGTGCACATGTCTCAGCTGCTGCACTCGAACTCTGGCAAGAATGAATCATGCTAACTAGCAACACCAGATTCTTGGTAATCTCATCCAGCTTATCCAGTTTCTTTGTCCTCTTCTCGATCACATTTAATTTGTCAAGTTCTTATGAATGTCCTCTATTATATCAACTTTGGATAAGTGATTTCCAATAATGTTCAAGTCAGAGCTATCAATACTATCCACATCATGAGATGTTATCATGTTGATGGTCTTATGGGGAATAGAAGAAGGATGTTTCTGAAATGCATGAAAAGATGATAATATTATTGAGCTCTCCACCATCTCCTTAAAAATATGCCAAAGAATGTCCTCACCCTTGAAATGTGAACCCCCACAAGCAGCATCTACAAGCCTCTAATTCTCTAAGCTCAAACCCTCAAAGTAGTTTTGTACTAAACTCGACTTTGGAATATCATGATGGGGGCACTTCTCCGCCAAATCCTTTGAATCGTTCCCACACCTCGTGAATAGGTTCATGGGACATCTGGGAGAAGTTAGCTATAAGTGACCGCATCTGATTCAATCATCCTAGGGGATAACATTTGTTAAGAAAAGCTTACCTTAGCTCATTCTAGGACGTCACCACACTTACTAAATGATTGATCCAGTAAAGCACCTTATCCATAAGATTGAAGGGGAAAGTTGTCATCTTCACTACCTCAAATCGGATGTTAGAGTAGTGCATTATGTTGCATATGCGGTCGAACTACTGGTGTATATATGATTCCTCACTAGTATGTCAATGGAATATGGGGAGAAGAGGAAGTAGATGAGGCTTCGGCTCGAAATTCCCATGAACCATTGGAATCTGAATCCAATTGGTTGTCTGTCCTGCTCCTAGGTTATAGGAATATCTAAGTGTAAGCTTTGCCTCTACACGGTGCAGCTCTGGATCTTCTCTATTCTACTCAGGTTCTTCCCATTCCCACCTACTCTCAGTTGATCCCCCTCTTTCCTCTCTCTGCCATCTCTCATCTCCTAGATCGTATCTCTCAATTTGTTCTGAATGTTGGCCTGCTTTGTAAGACGAGCCTCAATAGCTTGAATAGTCCCCAACTTGGTGTTGTTGATCTCGTTCTGATCAATCAATGGTCCTTTGCCCTTTGGTGCCATCGAGTCCTCTGAATATGAATTGGTCTCTCAAAGTGTGAAAGGTACTTGATCAGTCATCAAAAATGAAGGAGTATCAAAAGAAAGCTCGAGATGGTAATTCATCTCAAATAAAGGATTTATTGGTGAAAGATATGGTGTTAAAGAGAAAGAAGAAAATTCGGGAAGAGAGTCATCCCGAAGAAATGAAGATGAACAAATTGGAGAGTAAACAGATAGATTCGCAAACTCCAAAAAAAAATAACTCCAATTCGACATCTTCGAAACAAAAGGAAGATGCAAGAACATGAAGGTCAAATCAAAGAAGAAAAGTAAAGAAAGGCACAAAACGTGCATAAGGATCTTTATTCTATCAGACAAACACAAATCAAACCCTCAAATTCAACAACTTGACACAATGAAGACTGTGAAAGTTCGGTAGCTTATTTTTCTAGTTTTAAAGTTAGGGGATAACACAATTACTTAAATCAAACTCACAAGTGGTATAGCTATGTCGCCCAATGTATTTTTTCACACCTCCCCAAATATTGGAACCATCTACCTAGGATGTCCTATTATATCAGGCCCAAAGGGAAATGTGAAGTGGAGCACACCAAAATGACTCTCTATGGTCGGAGGCAAGTGCTTACAGCTCAACTGAGTATCGGAGTAGTACACGAGTGCTTAGGGGACATGTCCATGTATTTTGGCTCTAATCCTTAGGGCTACATCCTCATTTGTCTGTCTAGATGTAAGTACATGTGATCAATGAGGGGGTTATTCTCCCCAGTACAAAATGATTTGTCTGATTAGTTTTAGAGGTCGAGTTCAGTTAGAAGTCCCAATTTTATTTTATTATCACTTTTTTGGAATATTTTTCAATCAAAGTCACCTAACAATTTTTCCAATTCCTTTATTTACCTAAGTCTAAAAAACAAGGGAAGGATGTCGAAAAAGCCAATGCATGTGAATTCAATAATGCATGCACGAGTAACAATGTGTACCTTGCTCCAACAGTCTACGTACAATATAATACATGCATATAAAGTAAACCCAATCTTTATGGATGCAAACAGAACCATCCTAGATTGAACTTTTATTAGTAGGAAGCACTGATTTATTTGACTAAGTTCAAATCGTATGTCTATACTAATAAATATTCTATTAGGTTGTTTGGACCTATTGATTACCAGTCTCAAACATAAATAAAAACTTAGTAATAAGGTCTCAAGCACACAAAACAAATAAAAAGAAAGACAGAAAACTCAAATCATGAAAAATAAATAGAAAAAATGAGAAAATAGAGAGGAAGAAAAGTAGAACACGAAGAAAATTAAAATCAACAAAGCACCATAGGACCTGTGGTGGCTAAACAGGCTTCGTACAACCACAAAAGAATTCTAGTGTATCTACAAAAATAGAAAAAAGGTAAGTTCCAACAAATTATTACAGATTCATTACAAAAATGAATGACTAAAAAAGCTAATACTAAAAAAAGAAAAACTAGTGATCTACGGCTCTTACTCCTCCTTAATCTCTCTCTCTCTCCTATTTATCAATAAAGAAGTATCAGCATCCACCTCGCTTGGGTGCATCGGCTCTCCTATGAAATATATTTTTCATATATTTTTTTATTTTACAAATTTTTATATATTTTTAATTTTTAAAATCAATTTATGAATAACATATACACAAAAGTGAAATAAAATCTTCTTTTTGAATTTTCAAAACATGTCTAAAATTCTCAAAAATAACGAAATGCAGTGTTTTTGTGTTTTATAAAAAGCTTACCATTTAGCCATGTCTTCACTACATCTGGACTGAATACTGGAGATATTCGTGTTACTTCGTCTGCACTTGCACGGAGATGTGAAGGGAAAAGGTGTGTGCAGGCAGGAGTAGTACGATGGCTTGCAGGGTTCATGGACCTAAGAGCGAAGCGAATGAGACCTAACTATGGGAAAGAGTATCAAGCGTAGCGAGTAGCTGAAAGGCCTCAGCCTTAATAAGATAGTCGGGGATGACAGAGTTAGGATGTTTCTGAGATTTCCCCTCCCCTAGTTCACTTCGCTCTTAGGCTCTTGCAAAAAGCTTTTGGTAAGCCAGAGTGGTTGATGTCGAATGGGAAGTTCCTGCAGGATTTAAAATAAGGCCATATATATTTCTGATTTTTCTACAATTGTCTATGGTTTTTATAAGATTTTAAGTATTTTCAAAATTTTAAGGTTTTCTGTTTGAATTTTTGTTTATTTCTAATATGTGATAAAATGCAGTAAGATATACTTACAGTAATTTTCTCTAAAATTTTCAAGCAATATTTGAATTTTTATGAATTTTTAAATAACAAATAGAGAAAACATATTATTTCGTATTTTTTAAAATAGTAAAAGAATTTATTTTTGCAAAACAAAATTATATGAGATAGATCTGATTATTAAGAGCTTAACCTAAATTTTATAGATTTTTTGAATGATAGAAATATAAGCAAACAAAAAAACAAAATAAATGCAGTATAAAAAGGACTCAAATGCAATTTACAGAAAATTCTAGACTAATTATTAACAATAATAGAAAATTCATGGGTAAATATGAAATTTTCCAAGAACTTCATGTGCTAAGCACATACACAACAAACATAAGGACTAGAATGTAATTTTAAATAATTTTCAGATCCTTTATTAATATAAAGAAATCTAAGATAATTGTTGCATAAGACCAGATATCATGTGATAGTCACATGCGTTCAGATAAGGAGGACTAAAATGCAAATTAATAAAAAAAATACATGTATGAATAGCAATTATTTCATTAACCACAAGACAACACGTAGAATAAGAGGGTTTATTTAGAAATAAATAAAGTGAAAGGTGGGGGTGTAAATTCACCATCGTAGGCGTGTGATCCACATGTGCTGCATGCGGCTACGATCGGATCTGCATATCTGATCGTATGGCTGTAATATAGGCTAGAATCAACGTTCAGGATCTAATCTGGTGCTTTGGTTCTTGATCGAATGTCTTTGAAGTTTAGTGCAAGAACCGTGAAACAGATATATCCAAGTGGACTTTGATCGAGCTGATCTCGCTAGACAGATTTTGGATTGGAGCTCCAAGATGCTTGCTCCTACAAGGAATCCGCATCATATAGGCCCAATCAACAGCTCTAGATCTCGCTGATTGGAGATATAGATGGAAGAGGAACTCATCTCGTAGTATTGAACTCTTCTCTGCTCCATATTGACATTCTAGGAGCATGAAAGTTTAATGCACAATGCTCGAAGTACCAACAACCTAGGCTTGATGATTATTCTGCACAAAATCAAAGAAATAGTGAGGGAATTGCAAGATCGATCCTCTGTGTACATGAAGGAATGGGATCAAATATTTCTAATCTAATATGAGGATAAAACCTAGGATTAGGTCATGGAAGAGGTTATGTGGAAATGGAGCCTAATGGCTATGAAATGATAATCAGATCGAGGTTGAATCAAATGATGGGGACATCTGATCGAGTAGATTGGAGGCTTAGATCAAATTATTGCTACTAGAACAAAATCAACGTAAATTGCAACAAATTAAACAAAATTTAAGAAGAAGACGATCTATCGTTACCTACGATAGGAATGCGGTGATTTTTGCTTTAATTCGGAGATGGAAGAGCAAAAGAAGCTTCATCTCGACGGATCTACGATCGTCAGCTCATGATCACGTCTTGCCTCCTCTTCTCGCTCTCCTAGTCGTGGGAAACCAATCATGCCTAGACTCGATCTCGAGGAGAAAAGGTTGCTAAACAGAGTAGCTTGCGAAATGGGTCCTATAGCTTTTTTAAAGAGGCGAGAATGAACAAAATTCAAATGCAAAATTGGCACGCAAAATGGGATGGATCGAGAAGAAAGAAGGTCGAGCGTGGATCATGGGTGTATGGAAGTTAATTGGGTGTGAAGATCGGATGGAATGATGGAGTGAATCGAACGGGAAAATTAGGAGAAGATAGGCGGGTTATTGGATTTATTCAGGTTGAGGAGAGGATGGGTTAGTTGACCTGAGTCTACAAACGGATCTGGCCAATCACGG
The DNA here is from genome assembly GCA_037367405.1 of Ottelia alismoides. Lineage (NCBI taxonomy): Eukaryota > Viridiplantae > Streptophyta > Magnoliopsida > Alismatales > Hydrocharitaceae > Ottelia > Ottelia alismoides. Next base: position 361,975 of record JAZKJV010011425.1, read on the forward strand.
CCCAGCCCGAATAATGACTAGGAGAAAAAGATAAAATACATTAAAATAAATAGAAAATAAACAAAATAAATTAGAAGATGTTTTAAATTAAAAAAGTATTAAAATAAAAATTAGTTAGAATTATATAACTACTTTTAATGATTTTTAATAAATTAAATAAATTAATTTATTTGGTTAACATAATTAAATGCATGAATTTAACGGTATAAATGCATATATACATGTATACATAATTTTAGTTATTTGTTTGTACAAAAATACATATTATTTTATATTTTACTTATTTATAGAATAATTGTAGAGTTATAAATAAATTTTTATTCTATTTCTATGAATGTATTTAATGGAATAAATGAATACACTTATGTACAATATAGATACATTATACCTATATAATAAATGTGATTATTATTTTTTGATAATTTTTAGTTTTGTTATTTTTATTTATATTTTATATAATTAAATAAAATATGTGCAAAATATAAAAATATTATATCTACAAAAATATAAATAAATGATAAATTAATAAATACAACAAACACAAATATATACAATGACACTCCAAAAAGCCGACTTTCACATCTTAACTCCAAATTTTATGAAACCACTTTCGTTTTAAAGCTTATTTTATTTTAAACACAATGAAAGTGAGTTTGATTATTTTTGAGTTCGTGTTTTATTCATTTTGAGTTCATATGGAGTAGATATTGATCTTTCAATTATGGTTTTACAACCTTTTTAAACTATTGTACCTCTTATTCTATACATAGTTTGTTTTTGCAAACATTTTTATTATTTAGGGTATATTTTTATATATAAGTTTCTTGAAAGAGACATATTTATTTTAGATTGAATTAATGTTAAATAAAATAGTACATGATATGTGTATAATGATTAGTGACGACTCTATAGAATGTGAAATGATTTTCTGATATATTTATACATTAAGGACCCTATCTCCCCCTACTTTATTCCTTATCGATTAGGTCAAGTCTTGAATTACTCTCACGGTTAGGATCAATCTGTATTGATATATATATATATATATATAACCTTCTTTTCTTTCTTTTTCCTTTATTTATTTATTAATTTTGGGTTAAAATATTATTGATGATAATAATAAACTATTAACATATTAATGTTAGATTGTTAATAAATGAGAATTAATGTTATTTACATGTCTTTTGTAAGGGATTTTAAGCCAAAATAGATGAAAATAAATGATGAATTGTTGATTCATCAGTCACTTCCCTCTACGATGTCACCATCTGGTTCTATCATTGGTCATCATCTTTTGGAGCAAAGCATATTGAGAAAACCAACCCCTACTGGCTGACAATAGCATGTTTACCCTACACCACTGATATTAGTACATAATGAACAACCTAGTTAAAAACTTTGGGAAATTTCTAGCCTTTGAGGTCCCACCCTTTGTGAGGAAGCCTCCCTGGTGAAACTCATCGTTGACATCTTGAAGGTCCAGTCCATACCTAAGGGCATCAAGGTGGTGACTATAGATGGTGTGTTTGAAGCCAGATTCCACCCACCATCAACTAGTATAAGGAAGTCTCATTTACCCTACTACGACTCCCCCTCATCAGAGAACACCAATGCCCGCTTTGTGATGGCCAAGTGCCAACCTGTCGAACCCGCTTTGCATTCCTTGTTCACATGGTACTGGGAGAAAACTCCCTTCCCCTATCATGGAACATGCACCACCCCTTCGATCTTTTCCCTAATGTATCTTGGGGCAAAGTGAACATGGACCCATTACCCTTCCTTCTCATCGTGGATACTCTTCATATGAGGGTTTTCATTTCACTAAAGACCTGGACCGTGAATCAGCAGAAAATACCATCCTTTAGCTTAAGATCTTGGGCATCGATATTGATGAAAACATATTCAAATGGGATGTGTGGCTCCGCTCAAAAAAGTTGAAGGAAAGAATGAAGGCAACACTCTTCATCGAGTCTACACTTGCAATGGGTCTGCCTCCCATAACTCCAACGACTCCCATGTGTACGAAGGCCCCCACCTCAACCACAACCAAGAAGGAACCCACTCCCACCACTTCAAAGAAAGATACTTAACCATACTCCTCAGGTACACCTGATAATTTTTTTCCATTTCTCTTTCATCATGTGCCAGATTTCCACATTGCGTGTCTTCACCTTGGTTGAACAACTCACTCATCACTTCGAACACCCTCAAATTGTCTAGAGAAACACTGACTAACCTAGTGCCATATTTTGAGGACTTTGTTGATAAGAATTATTTCATTAATCGAGTTTGGAGGTAGAAAATCCTTTCTTTATGATCAACCTCCTGACCCCCTTCCCCCTCTTTTAGAGCAGTACGTGCTACTAATGGATATAAAGAGTCTTTCGTGGAATATTCAAGATCTTGGTGGCCCATGGAAAAAGATGAGGTTCAAGGGTTTAATTAGAAAATCCAACTTAAACCTTTTCTCTTTCCAAGAAACCTGAAGTAGGAACCCACACCCAAAGACTCATTTCCCCACACTTGATTCCATTCGCTAGCACTTGAATTTTATCTGCAAATCTTTGGGTACTCTTTCAAGCTGGGACCCCACCATCTTCACTTTCCTGAGTTGCGTGGACTTCGAATTTTTCATCATAATCAAATCGCCATATTTTGAGCAAAAAAACCTCCACTTCATCAACATCTAAGCCCCCCACGACTCATAAAAGCTTCCTTCTTGGACAAATTAAAGCCCAATCCAACAACTGGAGATCATTGTTTTTATGAGCATGACTTTAATATCATCCATTACCAAATGGAATCATCTTCTGCCTTCCATCCATTCACTCCAGTAGATTTGTTAGGTGGTGTCACGATTCTAACCTCATCGATCTAAAAGACCCTGATACTAACTATACCCAAGTTGACACCTCTGAGAGTCATTGAGCAATTCTCAGCCATATTCTCGTATCGACATCTCTACTTGGTGTATCCATGTTGTCTTGTAAACAAGCCCTTCCAAAAATCTTCTCTGACCACAAACCACTACCGACCTGTATTACCTCCCTCAAATTAGTTTGGCCTCCTTTCAGATGGAAGTTTACTTGTTTAGTAAACATTCATTCACTAACCTTGTTGAAGCTTCTTGTGTCAAACCCTGCTCTAGAGCATAACCCTTTCCACACTTAGCTCTTAAAAATCAAAAGGTTGAAATATGACATCATTGCTTGGAAATAAGAAAATATATCCCCTTTTATCCCAAATAAGAATGCTAGAACAATCTCTCACTTCAAATGACCCATCATCTACCTCCTCAATTGAGCTAACTATGTTCATAAAGACACGACCGCTTTAACGAAGATGAATTCCTTCGCCTAAACAAACAAGCTAGGATGAGATGGTTTCGGGAAGGAGATTGTAATGCAAAGATGCTTCAATCGGCTGCCCTTATGAGATGTAGTCGTAATTCCATCTTGGCTCTGAAAGACTGCCATGGCAACACATACACTACCGATGATGAGATCTCCTACAATGCAACTACCTTCTACCGAAAACTCTACTAGTCCCTTGATACAAATCCATTCACCTCCCTTAAGCTTGATAAATCCTTGATTGGACAAATCTAGAGCCCCAAGGATCTTATTTCACCAATTTCCAAACTTGATACTTTTGAAGTGACTCACGACCTCAAATCCCTTAAAGCCCTTGGGATGGACAGTTGTTTCTTGGATTTTTTTAAAGTACTAGTGCATAATCAAATTTAACTTTTTGGCAATGATTAACCATAATATTCTCTCTAAATTTAAAATTTAACTTTTTGGCAATGATTAACCATATTTTCTCCCTGAATTTAAACCAGTCGGTATTAAAATGTGTCAATAACTTTGTGGTTACTCTACTTTACAAAAGGGTGACCAAAAATATATTAGCAACTATCACCCAATAAGCCTCATCAGACTACCCCTTCGAGTCATTTCCAAGATCCTTGCCAATCGTCGGGCACCAAACTTAGAGGGGCTTATGATGCCTTTCGCGATTACCTCTGAGATCCTCACCCACTGGATCCAGAACAACACTAAAGTTGTTTTACCTAAGAAAGATCTCAAAAAGACTTTCAATTTTCTTATATGGAATGTAATGACCAAGTCTCTTACCCTTAGTGGTTGCCCCCCACAATTTGTGAATTGGATTACAGATTTCCTTAAAAGAACGACAATTTCGCTAAAGGTAAACAATTCTACTTCTGTCTTTCTATACCCTCTTGTGACATTCGCCAAGGTGACCCCCTCTCTCTCCACTTTTGTTTATCAATACAATTAACTTACTCAAAGGAATGCTACATGCTGAATCTACAATTCTCATTCTTTATTCTTATATTTTAGCTTTATCTTTTAGCAAAACCATCTATAAATATATGTAAATACAATAAATTAACTCTGTGCATGCCTTTGTTAATAGTGCATAATTAACACCTATTTTGCAAAAATAAAATAATGAAGAGAAAAGAAAATGAACGTTGTATTTAGAATAAATACAGAGTGACCCAAACCCCAAGAGAATGTCAAGACTTGACCTGATCGCAAAGAAATAAGTAGAGAGAGATAATGGTACACTATGTATTATACATATCACTCTATACTTGTACAAATAATTTTATTTATTTTAAAAAAATCTAAATATTTTGTTATTTTTTAATACTTGTGTATAGCCCTAGAAATAATATAAAAATAAAATAAATATCAGAAAAATAAAATAAAAATAAAAATAAAATTCAATAATTCATTGTACAAAAGACACATGTATATAATACAATACCTATTTATTTTACAATCCTAATTAATTTATAAAAATCAAGTAAAAATCATTTTGACTTTCTTGAATTATTTTTTAAATATATAAAATATAAAATAAAAATTATTTTTGTAAAAATAATAAAATAAAAATACTTGTACATAATACATAGGTATATTATACATGTATATAATACTATATACAATATATACCTCATTTTTATTTTTATAAAAATAATTAAAATCACAGGAAAAATAGTTTATAAAATAATAAACATTTTTTATTTTATACACTTTTTAATTTAAAATCCTGTACTATTTTTATCTTATTTTCTTTTATTTTGTATATTCTGAAATTCCTATTGGTCCATGTAGGAACATTGACCCCGACCAACGTCTCCTCCCCAGCCGGGTCGACCCGACTCCTTCTCGTCGGAGCACCTTCTCGGATTTTTCCCGATCAAACTCGATGCCATTTCGCCTCGATTCCACTGCCTGATTCCTCTCCTAGGATCCATCATCCTCGTGGATCCCTAGGGAGGATCTGATCTACCTAGGGTTTCGCTCCACTCGTAGATTCTTCTAGACCCTCGGGCATCCTATATATTCTATCTTCTGCCTCATGTGCTCCGCAGCTCATCCCTCACGCCACCATTCCCTCCTAACTACCTTCAGTGAAGTGACATCCATCTTGAGAGCAGCGCAGGACCCGTCGGAGACGCCTGGAGGCTCATAGCTCACAATGAGGCCGGAGCTCCGCCGCGTGAAGCCTCTTCTGCCAGTCGCAGTAGGATTGAGGCCAAAACCTTCGTTGTTCACCTCACCTAACGTTGTTGAACTCTTTAAGAGCATCGGGTATTTATCATGCCCCCTCCTCTTTCTAGTTCTTTTCGATTCTGCTCTTAATCGCCGCTACATTCCTCCAACTCTGACCAATCGGTCAAAGCTTCACAACACCCATCTATCTGCATCGATCGATCCCCCTACTCGTCTTCATCCTTCCTACGCAACCTTTTCCCCTTAGACTCGATCTTCAGAGCGAGATTAAGTTAAGGTTTCCATCCCTCACCTTTGCCGGAAACCCAAGCCCTGCTCCCCATCGCTTCTTTATGTTACCCAAGCAATAACCTGACTGGAGAGACCCCTCTGAGTCGCTTTACCCTTTGCAGGCATAGGCACATGTGAGGAGCATCATTTGGTACCCCAACTGCTCCGGCGGAGCAGCTCCATGAGGTGGACCCCCGTCCAGTTCATCCGACTGACCATTCTCCCATCCAAGCCAACCACCCGATGCGAAGTGCTTCCATGATCGTACCAGACAACTCGGTAGCTCCATCGGAGCTGTGGATCAGCCTCCACGCTCAAACGAAGCTCGACATATGCATGTTCATCCAGCCACCTTCTCCGTTGTCTGATCTGGAGTGTTGCCCAAGATTTGATCTGAGACCTCCTTTAGCGTCTCATCCTGATGCTCGGATCAGATTTGAGCCCCTCTTCTTAGCCGCCCGACAGTCAACTTTGGAGGTCGTTAGATTAGGCCTGACATCACAGATCCGATCGCACGTCGTCAACAAAAGTTGAGCCGTTAGATCTACTCCACCAACGGTCATCAGGACCATTTGTCAGAGGCCTCCTACACGTGCGCCACGTGCCCCATACTTGGGTATATTTCACTTTTGCCCTATATGTTGTTTAATTTCGCTTTAGTCTAGTAAATAAATCTTGTAGTTTAAAAACATTTGCAGTTTGGACCCTCTGCTTTTTATATTTGCATTTTAGTCCTTCTGAGTCTATGTCACGTGTGTCCCCATGTGCTTTGCAGGGTTATTTGCAACATTTGTCATGTGCTTTCTGGATGTTATGTTACGAATCTTATGTTTTGATATTATACCCCTATGAGCCTAGATCACGTGTGACGCATGCTTTGCTTGGATTAATTACATATTTGTCCCTGGAACTTTAACTTTTGTTGTCTGTTTGGTCCTAAAAGCTAGAATATTTACGTTTTGGTCCCTATGAACTGTATTTAACTCCTTATGTTTTATTGAATGAAATAAATATTAAATTAACTCTAAAAATTATCTAAAAATTACCTATAGCTCATGCTAGTGTGTAGATTTTATGGTAATTTTCGTGTGTTAATTTACTTGCATTTTATTTTATTAAAAATTCAAAAACCATTAAAAAGTGTCCTGTTTGTGTTAACAAAATTATAAAAATCGAATTTTTTTTAAAAATTCCACAAAAAATTCTTTAAATGTATTTATTGTGTTTTACTTCAACTACCAATTTTGTTTAAAAATTCCTTATAAAAACCTTAAAAATTACAAAACACCCAAAAACTTATGAAAAATGTATAAAATAAAGAAAAATCCAAAAATCGTGTTTTCAGTTTCTATTTGTAGATTTTTGTTTCTATTTTATCATAAAAATACCATCCAAGATTTTAGACATTTTAAATATTTTTAATTTGTAAATTGTTCATGGTTGTTCACTGTTTGGTATTTTTGCCACTGTTTCCTTTTTAGAAAATCACAAACATCTGAAAAATCCTTAAAAATTACCAAAAATACTTTAAAACCTATAAAACCCAAAAACATTTTCTCTGTAATTTTCTTAGCATTTTTTACCATTTTGAAAAATACAAAAATAGTGTTGTGTGTTCTTTTCATTCCTTGTATTTACTTTTGTTTTGAATAAAAATTAAAAATTTGAAAAATTAAAAGGCACCCAAAAATACTTTGCTTTTAGAGATCCAACTACTTAGTTCTTTAATTGTGCTCCTTGTGTTCGACCATGCTCGTTATACGGGTAAATAAAATAGCGAGACCTCTTACATTCCTTGCTTGATTTCTTGAGTGGTTTATTTTTCTCGTTGACCGCGTTGAGTGATTTGGGTCACAATGACCTTTGATTTATTGCTTACTTAACCCTAATTGCTTGGAATGTCATTGTGACGCGTCCGTCATGATCTCAAAGGGGAGAGACCAAACAAGTGGCTATAGGATAGAAGCATTAGTAACCAAGTCTTTCATCTGATGGAATGCAAAGAGGACTTTCTCATCAACAACAAACCCACTCTCTTTGCATAAAAGCTCAATCAAAGTTCTGGCGATCTTGTTGAAGTCCTTAATGAATCATCTATAGAATCCAACGTGTCCCAAAAATGACCTCAACTGCTTCAAATTCTGTGGTAGCTCTAGCTTGGATATCACATCAATCTTAGCCGGGTCAACCTCCATACCATGTTTGGAGATGACATGGTCCAATACAATCCCATTAGTCACCATAAAGTGACTCTTCTCCCACGAGAGCATTAGGTTTACCTTGCAGCAACATTGAAGGACTCGGTCAAAATGAGCAAGACATGTGTCAAAATTATCCCCGTAGACCAAAACATCGTCCATGAAGACCTCTAGAAAACTACCCACCATGTCGGCAAAAATGGACAATATAAACCTTTGGAATGTAGCGGGGTCGTTACATAATCCAAAGGGAATATGCCTAAAGGCGTAGGTTCCAAACGGACAAGTGAAAGTGGTTTTCTCCTGATCCTCAAGAGCGATAGCAACCTGGTTATACCTTAAGTACCCATCCAAGAAACAAAAGAACTCTTTTCCTACCAACCTCTCAATAATATGATCAATAAAGGGCAGTGGAAGTGATCCTTCTTGGTATCTGAGTTCAGGTGTCGGTAATCTACGCAGACATGCCATGAAGTAGGTACACGGGTCGGAATCTCCTCGCCATGATCATTCTTCATGATAGTAATCCTGGAATTCTTCGGGACCACATGTAAAGGACTCACCCACTTGGAATCCAAAATTGGATAAATAAAGCCAGCATCACACCATTTCCTGATCTCTTTCATGACAACCTCCCTTAGGTTCGAATTGAGAAGTCACTGACACTCATGGGAGGGTTTACAGTCATCCTCTAAGTAGATATGATACAAGAACAAATCTAGACTAATCCCACGGAGATCCAAAATATTCCATCCAATGGCCTTGCGGTTTCTCTCAAGAACCTCTAGCACATGAGATTCTTATTCATCGGTCAACTGCAAGCTGAGGATGACTGGAAACATTGGGGGGAACCGCAAGGAAGGCATACTTAAACATTGATGGTAAAGCCTTGAGCTTAGGCGGGGTTTGAATCAGCTCTATGACGACCTCTATAACTGCATTAGTAGAAGTTATATGATCTGTACTCTATGAACTCTCCATTGTGGTTATTGTCGGCTCAACAAATAAAACTTCAGAAAGATCTGCAACGAATGATCTCTTCTTAGAAAGGATTGGCTCATCAGGATGTTCGGAAATCTCTATAATCTCATCAACAAAGGGCTCTGATATCCAGCAATAATCTCAGAAAGATGACTCTCATCAATGCATATCTCAGAAAAGTCAGCAAGTGGCTTAGATATCTCAACGGGAGGTGTATCAATAATAATCTCATAATGATGTATCAAAGTAATATCATAATGTACCTCGAATATCTCAAACTAATACTCAAAAATCAGCTCAAACTTCCCATCAGCAAACACATTAGTAGGATCGATAAGGGAACTCATGTCGACTGTGCTTTCCAGAAGGTCCTTCTTGGAAAGCAAGTCCTGGGTATCTATGAAATCGATAAAAAGATTTGTCTCTCTAAACTCGGCAAGAAAATCACAATCCTCAGAATCTGGTGTAACTAGCTCTCTCTCATCTGTTGTTGCTGGTGGCAATGATGGCCTAGGATTAGAATCGTCTCAATTTTCACCTTGTCACTTCGAGAGTGAAAGATGATCTCTCCAGTACCGTAATCAACTATTGCTTCGACCGTACGGAGGAACGGTCGACCTATTATGATAGGAGTATGTAGTAATGGTGCAGGTGTGTCCATATCCATGACAACAAAATCAACAGGAAATTTCATTCCCTACACCATTTCAATAATGTCCTCTAAATGCCACTCCGCTTCTTGATCGATCTATCTGTAAATTGAAGGATCATCCTGGTCAATCTAAGAGGTCCTAACCCAAACTCACTGAGTCGAGAGGATGACATGAGATTAATGGAGTAACCGCTATCGGTAAGAGTGCGGTCAAATTCTTGATCAAAAATACGACAACGGATGTGAGGTGCTCCCTTATCTTTATTTTTGGGTGGGAGGTTGCTGATGGCATGAAATATGGCCATGGTCAAGATGTGTTTCTCTATCTTCTTTCGTCCGTTCTACTTGGTATGACGCTTTTGAGTACATGCTTCTTTCATTCCCTTTTTAACTGCAGGCATGTACTCCATGGCCTTAAGGAGTGTCATCTCTAAAAAGATGTTATATAAGATATCTACCACTCCATGATCAGATGGGGTTGTTTTTAATTTTTGGATTTTCTTTGTTTTATTCAATGCAGAAGGAAATGGCACAGAACTAGAATAAACATTCAAATGATTAATCAAAATAAAATCTTCATGTACAATAGGACAACCGGAATTAGTCCATGTAGTGTTATCTAAAATAGGGGTAGAATAAACAAAATAAAAAATAGGACGTACTACTGCTACTGGTGTGAAAGAAGAATCCATGACTAGTGTGCTCTCCCTCTGTGTTGACGGTGAACTGCATCTGACTAGTGAAGGTGAAGGTGGTGGTGGTGGTGGTGAAGAAGAAGATGGTGAAACTCCATGCTCGAGTGTTGCTACACGGGTTCTCTGCACTGATGGTGAAGAAGATGATGTGGAAGGTGAATCTCTTGCACTGGCTTGATCTCCCAATCCCAACAGTTGTGAATGCGTTTACAATCTCCTATCGCTCTTGAGATGAACGATGTCAGACAAACATGTAAAATCAAGGGCCATGGCAGTCTCGGGTGTGGATGGATCATGGGCTACCTTCTCCTTGCATCTGAAGTTATTGGGATTGGCTTCGACATGCGCTGGGATCAGTTCTTGATAGTGGTCAGATCATCAAGCCTCTGAGTAAGTTCATTCATGTTCTTCATCAATAGTGCTAACTGCTCAAGTGTTGGATTCACCGAAGGTGCCTCGAGATGCTCAACAACAAATTGTCGCTGAGACTAGTAGTGAAGAGGTTGTTGGAATCCATACTGCTGATAATGAGGAGGAGGAGGATGTGAATAATATCCGTACAATGCAGATTGTTGCTTCTAGTAAGGTTGTGCAAAATATGTAAACTGCATATGTTGTTGGCCATGTCTCCAGTTCTGGAACTGAGGTAGAGACTAAAAGTGAGTCTGGAACTACTGATTTTGGTATTGCTATGGTCTGCCTCCCTGAAATTGGTGGGCAGGTCGCTGACCCTGCTAGGAACCAAACTGGCCTTGCCTTCACGGACGGGGCCGGTTGCGCTTTCGGTAGAACCATATACCATTCACCTCATGAATGATAGGTGGAGGTGGAGCATGCTACGTAGGAATGTATGGACCTTCCTGCTCATATGGTATAATATGTTGTGAATGCTACGGGACCTGGTCAGGAGTTTGCACGTAATAAATGTGTTGAACTGTGGATGGTCCTCCGGTACTCTGATGGGTGGTAGTAGAAGAAGTATTCTCCTAGGTAGAGGTGTCGGCTGATGTACTCGTACTATGGCATGCGTTGATCGTACTCACAAGAAGCTCCATATGCTTTGTTATCTCATTCATCTTATCCAGGTTCTTCGTCCTTTGTTCGACCACTTGGAGCTTCTCCAACTCCTTGGACTGTTTCTTGATTATGTCCACTTTGGATATGTGATTTCCTATGATGGTCGAATCAGAACTGTCCACCCTATCCTCTTCATATGATGTCATCATGTTAACAGCTTTGTGGAGAATAGAAGGAGAACTGACGGGATGCTTCTAGAATGCACATGAAGAAGAGAGGTGTGAAGCTCTCTGCCATCTCCTCAAAAATCCGATATAGGACATCCTCGTCCTTATTGAAATTACTTCCCCCATTAGTGGCATCTACCAGCTTCTGGTTCTCGTGACTCAAACCCCCAAAGAAATTTCGCACAAGGCATGTCTTTGGAATATCGTGATGGGGGCACTTATCTATTAAATCTTTGAATATTTCCCACACCTCGTGAATAGGCTTGATGAACGTGAAATTCACCTCTTTAATAGTCGATAATTGTAGTATAGGAGGCAAAAAACGGTCGATCAAAAACCATAAACTTTGAATGTTGTGGAGTATTTTTACTTGGCAAGTCTACCAAGGTCGAACACAGGGACACGAGCTACTTTAATCTATCTATCGAATTTTGGTCAACTAGATGCTTGTGCGAATAAATCCTCATTTTCAGGTCTTCATGCAAATGCAGATGCGTGATAAAATACAACTAAAATGGTGCATGTGTTTTTGGTTGATTTTTCATGCATGTATAAGGTGATGCATGAGAAAAATGAATGATAAAATGCAAGGGTTATGTATGCAAACGACTGGTACAAATATGACCTAGAAATTATGAACACATATTAAGGTTTGAAATCCAAGTCAATTTTGGCCTAACATTACATGCAAATACCTATTTAATGGCAAGGCAACTGAGCACGAGACACTTTATAAAATTAGAAATGCATCACATTTAAACTAGTGTCAGATGAGAAAAATTAAATACGCCATTAGATAGATGATGAAATAAAGAACAAAATGGCACTAAAATCAAGTAAATTGGACCTACGATGCTCAAGTTATGAAGAAAACAATGCAGGGGAATAAATGTCATAAAATGTGAGGAATGAAATGATAAAGAATTGCAGATAGGTCCTGGAAGGACCTATGTGCAATTTATAAAAACCACCTGGGCCCCATTATCATTTTGCCTTTAGCATAGAGGCCTTTTTATAATTATACTTTCCTTCTCGTGCCTTTTGTGCAAAATATCTAGGTGCTCATGTGATGCACATGCATCTGGACCTTCTTGTAATTATGAAAACTCACGGGGTGTTATCAATAAATAACATAGCCTCTGACGTGTGGGGCACGCGAAGAGCTAGGTTTGGAGGAGGCGCAGCTTCGGGAACACGTGGCGTGCACTGGGTTCTTCAGATAGGTGGCTTGGCAGACCCGAGACTGCAAGTCTGGAGATGCGGCGTGGCTCCTCATGGATCGTTGGATGGCAGTTGTGGGACACCATCCAATGGCGCATGTGCTTCTCCTCCGTCGAGGGAGAGGCGACGTAGATGGAACTCCGGCGAGCTCGCCAGAGCTCCGCCATCCTCCCCCTCGCTCGTAGAAGGTTGGTGAACGTTGGTGATGGCTTGGCAAAGGCGAGGGGAGGTCAGAGAAGCTTCCAGGATAGCTTTAGAAGGCTGTCAGCGGAGCATAGCCGGAGATGAGGCTGGAGATCGGCGAGGCGGTGTAGATTCTGTTTGTTGATGATTCCTGCAAGGTTAGAGTAGCCGAAGCAATATGTGTGATGTGCGTGAGTGATGTTAGATGAGTGGAATTGTGGAAGCGACGGGAGCAGTGGCTGTGAGGCTTCTTCTCCGGCGAGGTGGAGAAGAAGGTGGGTTGGAGTGGTAGGGCTATGGAGAAGGGAAGGGTGTGCGCGAGGGGGTCAGCCTGGATGTAGGTGATCGGGCAGAACTCAGGGAATGGTCTGATAGGGGTGGAAGTGATCAGAGGTGTGGAAATAATTAGGAGAAAGACAAAAAAAGAAATTCATGAGGAAGAAGTCACCTACTCGGAGAAGGTGATGGGCAGAGCGATGGCTTGGGTTGAGGCTCCTTGGGAGCCTCCGGTCGTAACCTGGCTAGGCCAACCGTTTCCTCGGAGCTCAGCAGCATGCAGGGCGTGCGCATCATGGTCAGATGACCATGGATCTCACTTGAGCTCTCACGGTCATCGTCACTTTAACGAAGCCACCCTCCGCGGTCACCAGAGGGTGAAAAGCTAGGGAGGAGACCCTTAGATTGGTGGATGGTCGGAACGGTGATGGAGGAGCGGATTTTATAAGAGGGGGTCGCCGGCGGTTATGTGATGGAGGGTGTGTTTGAATGAGGAGTGAAGGCGAGGGAGTAATGGAGGAGGGATGATGGAAGTTATGCGAGAATGGTTGATCTGGGGGTGTCATGCTGGTGACATTACGAGAGGGAGACGTGACCGGAGATATCTTCCAAAATAGGAAGGGGGCAGAGCGGTTGCGAGGTGAAACGACTGGAGGGAGGAGGACTATGACGTGGAGCCATTGGATCTTTCGATCCAACGACCCAGATGAAGGTGTTTTTATGTGGTGGAGATCATATCCTAGGGATCTGATCGAAGGACTGGAAGGAGCGTGGAGAAGGGCAGTCCAGATAGGTGATATGGTCTTATCTAATGGTGGAGGGTAAACAAGTGACGTGGCTCATGGAGAGCCATCAGATGTTGAGGAGTCCCTGCAGTTAAGAAGAAGGCGTTAGGGTGTGGCTAGGATTTCATCTGGTGGTGAGATCCAACGTTTGTGGTTGCAGCGCAGATGGAGAGTGGTGATGGAAGGAGGGTAGGAGGATCAGATGGCTGAAAAGGGTGGCGGGTGGCAGAGAAGAGGCAGGCCACGTGGGCGGCCCATATGGGGCCACGTGGCCCAATTAGAAAATTTGAAGATAAGAAACAAAGAAAATACAAAAGAAATAGTTTGAGGCAAAATTAAGAAAAAGTCAAAACACGAAAGTTGTAGATCTTGATGAGATCTACAAGTTTCGTGTTGGACAAAAAGCCAAAAAGATAATTTGTACCAAAGTATTTTTGGAGTATTTTTAAAGGGATAAAACACCGGTTTTGGGTTTTGACCTTTTTTTATTTTTTAGTTCATTTAAAGGTTAGGGAAATTACATACAAGTATATATCCTAATTTTTAAGGGTTTTTAATGAGGAAATATTTGCAAAGTAAATAATAGTAATTAAATGCAACAATTACAAGTTAATTCTACATAATATAATACAATATAATAATGAGGAATTATTGGTTACTTTTATAGGATTATTTAAGCTAGGGGATTAAGAAGTGGATTTTAGCATGATGAATACGAAATTCATCATACCCCTATACTTAAACCATGCTCGTCCCCGAGCATCTAAAGAATGAAGGAGTCGGATTAATTCCTAACAGTGCATGTGGATGTTTCAAGTCTCAATTTTTCAAAGACTCTCAATTTAAGTGATCCTAAAATTATGGGCTTAACCGTGCTTTAGTCAGAAGGAATCCAACTTCTCCAATTATCAGACTCTCTTCTTGTACATGTAATATAAGGATATGAAATTTAGTGTACTGCATTTATCAGAGTCGAGTCGAGGCATCACTCGAAGTTCTAGTCCAGGAGACTCTCCTCTAGACCTCATCCTCAACACTAGGGAATAAGTCTATTCTTGCTTCAGTCAACCATCTCTTTAGTCTTTCAGACTTGAAATGTAGATGGACGGCCAGATGGTGGAAGGCATAGGATTGTGTCTAATTTTCTCTCCCTCACATTAGAACAAGGGGCCTCTCGAGTACCTTATTACTCAACACATGTATTTTTAGCTTGTTGATCAGTGTGTCCATCATGAGAATTCGGAGTCGTCTGTACTTATTTTTTTGGGAGTACACGGAGGTGTGTCTCTTTTGAGTAACTAAGATACCTTCGACACCCAGACTTCCATCACTATACGATGTATAGCCCTTTTATGGTGCTAGCCCAACTCCTTGGTCCAAATTAGTTCTTGGTTCAAGTGGACACTTTGAAAATGGTTGGGAGCGCTCGCCATTGGTGGAAGCTCATTTGTAATTTGACTTTTGGAGGATAGAGCTTTTCTTTGAACATTTTTTGTCTTTTCTTTTTGGCTAGCTCCACTGCTTTTACCAAAAGTTGGTGCACACTAATCAACAATTATTTATATTTCATCACACCTTAGCACATAGGTAAATATCAAAGAGATAGCATATGAATTTGTTCATATACTTGCTAGTGTTTGCTGACACTCAGATTTCTTAAAACCTTCATTTACTTTATCCCATCCTCGAGCATCAATAGATCGGGTCTAAACTAAAATCTCCAGTCCCTAGTTCCTCAAGTTATAATTCAACTCATCTCGTCAATCATGTAGTTGTGAAAGTATTGTGCTGATCATATTCTTTAGAAGGTAGAGATGAAGAGTGAAATATAGCACTCATATCTTTCAAACCAGGGAAGTGTGGATATTTAAGCTTAAAAGTTCTAATGACTAATGCATGTTAACTCAGACTCAAGATCACAGAAATCAAGTGCCCTTTAATCCTCAAGCCTTGAGTGAATGTGAATGTGTTAGGAATACCTAACTCCTCGATTAGTGAAATTTTGTGATGATTTTTTTCTTTTTTTAATCTTTTGCAAATTTTTATGGATTTTAATTTTTTTCATCATTTTTTTATTTCCTTTGAAAGATAATGACTGGCCCAGGCTCATATGAATTGTTACATCCACTCTCATCCAGTATGGGTGTAAGTAGAGACCGTTAGACGGACCCATGTTACTTGAGGACAGAGCCATATAGAATGTCCTCTAAACCACCCAATCTGCTATGGGAGACTGAAGTTCCCTCACTGAGAGTAGCTACTCATTTTTAAGCCTAGTAGTCAGAGCCTCTAAATAAAAAGTTTTTAATTTTTTTCAGATTTCTATGGAGTTTATTTTGAAAAGGTTAAGTTTACAAAAAGTTAATTTTTACAAAAAAAAATTAATCCCTCAATTTAAAAATATTTTTACAAACATTTTACAAAACTCGGTTCACATGTTTATTCAAGCCCCAAAAAATATTTTTCGAAAATTTAAAAGCGTGAGCTATGGCTAAAGTATATATACAATAATATACGGTATACCCCCTCTATACTTAACATTTTTTATGTCCACATAGAACAAGTGATATGAAGCCATGGCTCGGTTAAATATAGGGTGATATAGCGAAACTGCGGAGGATGGTCCCCCTATACTTAGGTCAAAAATTGACATAAGTATAAGAAGATGCTGAGAGGGAGGAATGAATGAGTCAGCTCCCCCTCCCCCATACTTAGGCTACAAATAGCCTAAATAAAGGATATGAATTAGGGAGGGCCTGTGTTGGTTGGAGCATTTACACTAAGATATAAGAGGGGGATTGAATTTGTATAGAAGATGAGTGGTGGGGGGATTTGTGTACAGATTTGGAGGTGAGAGGGGAGAGAAAGAGTAATTGTGTGAAATATACAGAGAGGAGGGAGAAGGGGGGAGTAAGTGTATATGTACAAGTGTATGGTGGAGGAGGTAGATCATCTAGTTATCTACTTCTTTTTTTTCCTTTTTTCTTTTTTTTTACAATATACAGATGCAAGCAGATTGATAAAAGTTCCTATAATTCTTCGCCAACTATTTTACGGCCTTCTCAGCGGAAGCTCCCAACCACGCCTCCATGGAGATCAAACATCCTCGATCTTCATGGGCCATGCCACAAAAGAGAAATGTTAGAAAAATAATAAGGAAATTAATCAGCAGAATGATGCAAAAAATAATGCATGAAAATAAGACCTGTAAATTTTGAAATAATCAACACAAAATATATCAAAATTCAACAAATAATAAAGGTGAGTCATGTCCAAGGCAATGGCGTTATTTGATGAACATGAAATTCACCTCTGTAATAGTTGATAATTGTAGTATAGGAGGTGAAAAACGATCGATCAAAAACCAAAAACTTTGAATGTTGTGAGTATTTTTACTTGGCAAGTCTACCAAGGTCGAACACAAGGACACGAGCTACTTTAATCTATCTATCGAATTTTGGTCAACTAGATGCTTGTGCGAATAAATCCTCATTTTCAGATCTTCATGTAAATGTAGATGTGTGATAAAATACAACTAAAATGGTTCATGTATTTTTAATTGATTTTCATGCAAGTATAAGGTGATGCAAGAGAAAAATGAATGATTAAATGCAAGGGTTATGCATGCAAATGACTACTACAAATATGCCCTAGATATTATGAACACAAATTAAGGTTTAAAATCCGAGTCAATTTTAGCCTAACATTACGCACAAATATCTATTTAATGGAAAGGCAATTGAGCACGAGACACTTTATAACATTAGACATGCATCACATTTAAAATAGTGTCAGATGAGAAAATTAAATATGCCATTAGATAGATGATGAAATAAGGAGTAAAATGACATTGAAATCAAGTAAATTGGACCTACGATGCTCAAGTTATGAAGAAAACAATGCAGGGGCATAAATGTAATAAAAATGTGAGGAATAAAATGATAAAAATTTGTAAATAGGTCCCTAGAAGGACCTATTTGTAATTTGTAAAAACCATCTGGGCCCCATTGTAATTTTACATGTTGCGTTGGGAATTTTATAATTATGCATTCCTTCTCGGGCCTTTTGTGCAAAATGTCCAAGCTCTCACATGATGCACGTGCACCTAGACCTTCTTGTAATTATGAAAACTCTCAGGGTGTTATCTGTAAATAACCTAGCCCCTCACATGCAAGGGCTAGGTTCAGAGGAGGCGTAGCTTCGGGAACATGTGTCGTGCACTGGGTGCTTCGAATAGGTGGCTTGGCAGACCCGAGCCTGCATGTCTGGAGATGCGACGCGGCTCCTCGTGGGTCGTTGGATGGCAGCCGCAGGGGACCATCCAACAGCTCCTGTGTTTCTCCTCCGTCGAGGGAGAGGCTGCATAGATGGAACTCCGGTGAGCTCTCCAGAGCTCCGCCATCCTCCCCCTCACTCGTAGAAGGTTGGTGAACTTTGGTGATGGCTTGGCGAAGGCGAGGGGAGATCAGAGAAGCTTCTAGGATAGCTTTAGAAGGCTACCAGCGGAGCATCGCTGGAGACGAGGCTGGAGATCGGCAAGGCAGTGTAGATTCCACTCCTTGAAGATTCCTGCAAGATTAGAGTAGTCGAAGCAATGTGTGTGATGTGCATGAGTGATGTGAGGAAAGTGGAGGCCGTAGAAGCGACGGGAGCGGTGGCTGCGAGACTTCTTCTCCAGTGAGGTGGAGAAGAAGGTGGTTCGGAGTGGTAGGGCTATGGAGAAGGAAAGGGTGTGCGCGAGGGGGTCGGCGTGGATGTAGGTGATCGGGCGGAACTCAGGGAATGGTCTAATGGGGGTGGAAGTGATCAGAGGAGTGGGGATAATTAGAAGAAAGACAAAAAAAGAAATTCATGAGGAAGAAGTCACTTGCTCGGAGCAGGTGATGGGCGGAGCGATGGCTTGGGTTGAGGCTCCTTGGGAGCCTCTGATCATAGCCCGGTGAGGCCATTCGTGTCCTCAGAGCTCAGCAGTGCACGGGGCACATGCAGCACGGTCAAATGATCATGGATCTCACCTGGGTGCTCGTGGCCAACGTCGCTTCGATGAAACCACCCTCCGCTGTCACCGGAGGGCGGGGGAAGCTGGGGAGGAGACCCTTAAGTTGGTGGATAATCAGAACGGTGACGGAGGAGGGACTTTTATAGGAGGGGTCGCCGACGGTTATGCGGTAGGGGTGTTTGAATGAGGAGTGAAGGAGGGGGAGTAATGGAGGAGGGATGCAGGAGGTTACACGAGAATGGTGGATCTGGGGGCATCATGCTGGTGGCATTACAAGAGGGAGAAGTGACCGGAGATACCTTCCAAAATAGGAAGGGGGTGGAGCGGTCGTGAGGTGAAATGACTGGAGGAGGTGGACGATGACGTGGAGCTGTTGGATCTTTCGATCCAACAGCCCAGATGAAGGTGTTGTTGTGCGGTGGAGACAAGATCCTTGGGATCTGATCGAAGGGTTGGATGGAGCGCGGAGATGGGCGGTCCAGATAGGCGATACAGTCTTATCCAACGGTGGAGGGTAAACAAGTGATGTGGCTCATGGAGAGTCGTCAGATGTTGAGGAGATCCTGCGGCTGAGAAGAAGGCGTTAGGATGTGGCTAGGATTTCATCTGGTGGTGAGATCCAACGATTGTGGTTACAGCGCAGATGGAGGGTGGATGTGGAAGGATGGTAGGAGGATCGGATGGCTAAGGAGGGTGACTAGTGGCAGAGAAGAGGCGGGACACGTGGGCGACCCAGATGGCGACACATGGCCCAATTAGAAAATTCGAAGATAAAAAACAAAGAAAAATATAAAAGAAATAATTAGAGGCAAAATTAGGAAAATGTCAAAAAATGAAAGTTGTATATCTTGATGAGATCTACAAGTGTCATGATGGACAAAAAGCCAAAAAAGGTCATTTGTACCAAAGTATTTTTGGAGGTATTTTTAAAGGGATAAAAACATCGGTTATTGGTTTTGACATTTTTGTATTTTTTAGTTCTTTTAAAGGTTAGGTAGATTATAGACAAGTATTTATCCTATTTTAAGGGTTTTTAATGAGGAATTATTTACAAAGTAAATAATTGTAGTTATATACAATAATTACAAGTTAATTATACACAATATAATACAATATAATAATGAGGAATTATTGGTGATTTTTATTAGATTATTTAAGCTAGGGGATTAAGAAGTGGATTTTAGCATGATGAATACGAGATTCATCAAGGCTCATGGAACATTTGGGAGAAGTTTGCTATCAACGATCGTATTTGGTTGAGGTGTCCAGGTTGGTAATATTTGCTTAGAAAAGCATATCTCAACTCTTCCCATGTAGTGACAACTTTTCCTGATTTACCCAATATAGGGCCTTGTCCATCAAACTGAAAGGAAACATCGTCATCTTCACTACCGCTATCGGTATGTTAGGGTAATGGATCGTGTTGTAGATGCGATCGAATTGTTGGAGGTGTACATAAGGTTCTTCATTGATATTTCCGTGGAATATGGGGAGTAAAGGTAAGATTGTTGGTTTAAGCTCTAAATGCCCATGAATCACAGGAATCTGAATCATTGTATCTGTTTGTCATGCTCCTAGGTTATAGGATTCTCTAAGTGAGAGCTTAGCAACTGGCTCTATAGGCTCCTCTCCCCCATTCCCACCTCCTCCATGGTTTCTATCCTCCACTCTCTTGTCTTGCCTTAGCTCGAAAATCATATCTCTTGATGCAGCTTGAAAGTCAGCGTGTGCGGTCAACTGAGCTTGAATGGATTGAATGGAGGCTAACATGGTATTGTTGATCTCTGTCTACTTGTCCATGGCACCTTTTCCCTTAAGTATCATCAGGTGCATTGTTTTGATTTCTACAAGTGTAAACTGCACTGGATTAGTCTTCAGGTATGATGGAGTCTCAAATGATAGTTCAAGATTAGAGTCAATCTTGAATAATGGATTGATTGATGAGGTGAAGGGTGAAGTGGAGAAAGCGGAATACTCAGGAAGTGAGTCTCCCTGAGTAGATGACGACCTATTTGAAGTGTGGAATGAGTCTGTAAATTCCAAAATAGGAATGCTCCAAACTGACATCTTTGATATGAAGAGGAGAGATGCGAGAACACAAAAGTCAAACGAGAAGAGAATGAGTAGAATGTGCGAAGGGCGAAAGGATCTCTAACGCTAGCAATCAAACACAAAACAAACCCCCAATTCACCAACTAAGATAAGTTGAGACCCTAAGAGTCTGGTCTTTTATCTTTTCAATTTTAATTGTTGATAAATGCAATTTTGTACAAGAGTTAGCGAGTTGTTAGGTACCGGATGTTTTTCTAAAGACTAGATCGAATTCTTACAACTAGTTGCATCCACCTTCAGTCAATATGGGTGTAAGTACGTACTGTAAAATTGTTGCATGCTACTTAAGGCCGGAGCCTTACACAATGTCCTTTAAACCACCAACTCTGCTAAGGAAATACGAACCGTAAAACGGCTACTCGTGTTCCCTCATTGAGAAGTAGTTAATCGTTTCCTTACAATCAGTAGTCTAAATGAAAATACGGAGCTTGGCTCTATCCTAATGTGTGTCTCTAACTCACTCTACAAGTAAATTCAAACAATGAGGGGTTTACTCTCCCCAAAACAATTATGATTGTCCTTGCATTTAGTTTTAAGGTTGAGTTTTCTTTAGCAGACCTAATTTTAGAAAGTCGTCACTATTTGGATTTTTTTTCAATGAATCGACTATCGAATTTCCAATTTCTTTTTTAGATTATGTGAATGAAAACAAGGGAGGAAGTCGGAAATGCTAATGCACGATGAAATTCAGTGATGCATGCAGGGGATAAGAGATGTGTACCTTATCGCCAACACTCTACATGCAGGGTAATCCGCACAAAATTTAAATACAAAAAATAAACTAACCTAAATTATGCACAAGAACCGTTCTAGCAATAATTTCTATTAGCGAACAAGAACGGGTTAATTTGACTAAGTCCAAACTACGTTCTACTCTATGGGTAAAGAAATTCTTGTTTAAGGCTTTGGACCTAATTAATTTACCTGGCTCAAGCAAGTTAATAAAGCATATCACCAAGATCTCAAGCACATAAAACCACGTGAAATAAAGAGAAAGAAGGCGACGAAAACAAAATCGGCGATGTCCCCAAGTGCACCGACACTTGACAAAACAGACCCCGCACAAAAGGTATATAATGTACTTTTACAAAAGTTTTGAATGAATAAAATGCTAAAATCTATCTATGTCAAATGCTCTAAAGAATTTTTCTCCTTCAAATCTTCTTCTCCTCCTCCTATGCTCTCATGTGGCTTGGTGAAGAATCAAGCCGCCTCCGCTTCGCTTTGGTGCACCAGCGCTCTTAAGAATGCTGCCCTCGCTCGTTGGGCCCTCACAAGAAAGAGGAAATGCAAGAATGTGTAAGAGACACAGTTGAATAAATATGAGCAAAAATAATAGAAATGAATAAAATGAATATGAATAGCGAAATGAATGCAAGAAAATATAGACAAGGAATAATGAAAAAACAAGTATAAACAACCCAGAATAGTAGGTCAAAAGAAAAAACTAACTACCCTCGTCGTGCCTCCCCGGCAACGGTGCCATTTTGTTGAGCAAGGAAATCGAGGGTTTTAAATTAATGGAACTAATGCACAGTGCCATTGAAACCCTAAAAATCCCTTAACAAAATATTATTCAAATCTCAAGCAAAAATCAATAAAGAAAATGTAGCAAGAGAATTGCTATTTAATTTCCATGTATAGCAAACAGGATCAAACTCAGGAAGGCTACGAAAATCCAAAGGGTTATTCTATTCAATGAAAAATAAATGAAAGAATGAAGAAATTTCTATGCACACTATACTTGGTCTTTTTTATTTTTTTGAATTTTTGTATTTTTTATTAATTATATTTTTTATTTTTATTTGGTTTTCTGATTTTTTAAATTTGCAAGATAGCAGAGACAATAGATGGTTCCTCAGCTTCCGATAGCCTCGGAGCCTCTACAAGGAGGAGGTGTTCTTCAGGTGCGAGAGAAAGAAGACATCAGGAGATTCAGGTGGTTATGAGGAGGAAGGGCAATAGCCCGCTCTTCTTTCTGTCCCAAGTGAAGGCTCAACCAATATTTTAATGTTTTTCAATTATATCAAAAATATCCACAAAATTAGATTAAAATTATTTTTAGGTTTTTTATTTTTTTCTAATGTTTTGTTATTTTTTGCAGATTTTTTCATAACTTTTAAAGCATTCAAATAAATAAAATTGGGAATAAAATAAACATAAAAGAAGATGGACATTTTTGGATTTTGAAATAACAAATAAGGCCAAAATAGAAGAAATATATACATAATAAAAGGGAATTTTTTATATTTTCTAGGGTGTAGTTTTATGATTTTTTTTGGATTTTTAAATGATTTTTTAATGTTTTTAAAAATTTTATGTTTTTTATGGTTTCTATGAGGAATAAAAATGTAAAAATTGGAAAGAAATTAAAATGAATCAGAATAAACAAGCAGGAAATTTTTTAGAATTATTTAATATTTTATAATTTTTATTTATTTTATAACATGAACAAGACATTTTTATGCTATTTTTGAATTTTTATAAATAACAAAAATAATGAAAATGCAAAATGCGATTTATGGATGCAAGATATACGGAACATGAACTTATATGAATTTTTGTGGAATTTTTAAACAAGTTCTGATATTTTTTATTTGATTTTTGATAAGCAAAACAAATGCGGATGAATAGGGACCTTAATTAAATTATTTAAAGTTAGCATATTAAATATTAACAAATAAAAAATTAACAGGGCTAAATATGCAAAAATCCCAAAAAACATGTGCACGGGCATGTGTGCCTCACTAGACATGACCAATATGCAATTAGTATACTTCTGATGAATCTCCATTTTATCACCTCTTTTCTATCATTTTGGCCTCAAAAACCCCAACAAATGCATGTAAATAGCATCAATTTGTACATAATAGCATTCATGGTTCATTGTATTAATTATACATTAAATAAGGTTTTTAGGCCAAAATTATAGAATAAAGAGAAGCAAAGAAATAGGAATAAAAAATTGCAGATATTTTATGACCCAAACCTCGAGACCAAGGCCAGCTGGTATTGGTCGACAAGGAATAAAGTAGGGGGAGATAAGGGCCAGTGTACAATAAATACCTCATTTATTTATGCATCTATTTATGCATTTTTGATACCTATTTTGTATATAATTGTTCATTCATCAAATAAAGAAACTTTTTTCATGAAAGTTGTAGATAATAATGTAAATAAAAATACAAAATTGAGTTTGCCTAAAAATAATACTCAGTGTACATTTTATACACAGAATAAAAAGCCAAAATCTCAACTTCACAGACCCATATCTTGCAAATAAAACTCCAAATCACCCAAACTCACCTTTAATTGTATATAGCTTTCCAAGAACTATTTAATAAAATTGGTTTCATAATTTTTGGAGTCCATCTGCAAAAGTTAGGTTTTTGGCCCTCATTGTGCTGCCTGCCTGATTAAAATATTCAATTTATTCATTGTCCATTATTTTTTTCCAATTATATCTTTAGAATTTTGTAAATAATGTATTCAATACATGTACATATTGAGATTAAAAGAAAACCAAAAAAATTGGTAAAATAAAACAAGCTTATGCAATACATATGTAAAATACATATGATGAGTATGTACATAAATAAAAGGGGATTTAATTCTTCTATTCTTTATTCATCTATATTTTTATAATAATGTAAATATTATAAATAACTTATCAAAAATACAAATTCAAAATAAAAACCAAGAAAATACATTGAATAAATAAGGTATATATAATATATAGGTAAAAGACCTATAAGTATACCTACATATACATAACCCTATTTATTTAAATATGAAAATAAACTCACAAAAATTAAATAAAAATACCCTCACACTCACAAAATTAAATTATAAATTTATAAAATAAGACAATAAAATAATGAAATAAAATAAACAAATTAAAAAAAATACACAAAATACATGTAAATACATGCATATACACATTATTAAAAAACTATAATAAAACACTTCAAAAAATTCAATAAAAATCATAAATAAATACTACATGAAATAATACACATTTTTTATTTTATAATAAAAAATAATAAAATCATTTACTATGTCAAATAAATCATTTTCGATTAAAATTTCCTATTTTGTCTTCTAGCGTCCGATGTGGACCAATGGGGCGCCAGCCTTCGTTGACTGCCCGGTCAACTGTCCCATCCGGGACCTGGCGTCGCAGAAGTGTCTTTTCCCCGATTTTCTTCCCTTTTTTTATGGGCATCTCATCCATCGATCACGCTCGTGTTCTTCACAAGAAATCATCTCTGATCATCGCTAATGCCCGCCGATATCTTAGATCAATGTGATGCTCATTGGATTAAGCAATAATCGCCGGTCAATAAGGGTCCATCCCAATGTCTATAAATAATAAACTCCGCCCCCTTCCTCAAATTTGGCCAATTTCATCCACCCAAAAGCTCTGATTTCGATCCTGGGAGGTTCCTCGTGACAGGGGGAGCATCTCAGTGCCTCGAATCGGCCGGAGGAGGGATACATTTTGACGCGGCGGAGCTCCGGTGTCCGTCCTGCTCCCTGGTGGCCCCCAGGTATAAGAGCTGTCCTTTTATGTATTTTAGGTAGATTTTAATTCTAGCATTTCAATTCAGTTGTTAGTTTAGCTTTTAGATCAGTAGTGTATCTTAAAATCAAAAAGTCGAAGTTCGTCGGAGCTCCGCTCCGGCGACTTCTTCACCGTGATCTCGACTGTATCCGACCGCCATGTTCACCCCACTTCGTTCCCCATCGTATTCTCCATCGCTCGCTCATCTTCGTTCAACCAAGGACCCCCTGTCCTTGCGAATCGGAGCTCCACCTCCGCCTATCGCCGGAGCTCCTCCGCCTCACTCCATCTTGCTGCAGAGCTTCAAAACCCGAGGTCGAGGAGATAGCCCTCGCTCCCCCGGTTCTTCCTATGCAGGTAAAGCGAAGAAAGGAGCCCATCTGGGCTCGATACAAACCAGGAAGAGGTCCTGGAGGGTCCGACCTTCATCGACCTTGTCCGAGCGCTTTGGACCTCCAGGAGCCATGGCGAGACCATCAGCAGACGCGGAAGGCCTCCAGCTACGTTCAGACCATCTCAGAGGCGAGGGAGACGCCTGGAGGAGCCCAAGCTTCAAGATCGAAGCTCGCCGAGCGCGAGCCTCTTCCCTGTTCTTCCGGGAGCTTCCATCGCCATCCGATCAGGAGGAGCGTCCCAGATCGCATAAGGACCGTCAGATGAAGCCCCGCACCCACCGTCCGATCAGCGAGGCTGATCTAATCTCAGCCTTTATCTGTGAACCGGTACCCGTCGTCGGATGAGCGACGCGTGTCCAAGTGAAGCCCTCATCGCCGTCCGTCAGCGCCTAAATAAGGGGTAAATTTCTTTTTTTACCCCAGTCCTTTTTGTATTTATTATTTACCCCTATAAATAAAAGTTGAAGTTTATTTTAGCGTGAAAATTTTGCATGGACCCCCCTGTATTTTCATGAAATTGCTTTGAGGTCCAGTCCACGTCACCTCACGTGTACCCCCACGTGGGGTGGCGAAATTGCACAAGCACCCTGTATGTTTGTAAATTTGCCTTTAGTCCGTAAAATAAAATTTCCCGTGTAATATTTTTGTGAAAATTTGTATTAAGGACCCTAGACTTTTGGAAATTACATTTTGGTCCCTGTGGGTGTGGAGCACGTGTAGTCCCACGTGTTGGGTATTTTGCACTAGGGCCCCTAGCGGGTTTTATATTTCATTTTGGCCCTTAAAATTGCAGAGCACATGTTATAACTTTAATGTTTTTCACAGAAGCCCCTGACTTTATTTTTATTTGCAAAAATGCCCCTGCCAGGCTGTTTAATTTTAGTATGCTTTGTCCATTTATTTTATGCCTCATATTAACTTGAAAAATTTTGCAAGAATGGATATAAGCTCTTGTTAGCTTGCTCTTGCACGACATATTTTTAGTTTTTAATTTTGTTGCATTTTTGCATTTATCAAAAATAAAAAACATGCATTTTATTTACTGCCTAGTCTAGAAAATTCCAAAAAAATAGTAAAACACCTCTAAAAATTCCAAAAAAATTACCTCTGGCCTATTTTAACTTATTTTAGTGTAACTCCAAAAATCACTAAAAATCTCAAAAGAAAAACCTTAAAAATTCAAAAACACCCAAAAGCTTCAAAAAAATATAAAAAAATTCTTGAAACCCCCAAAAATTGCAAACTAAATTTCTGTAGTTTCTAGATTTTATCCCCTTTATTGTAAAAATGATTTGGAAAAATTTTGTGGCTGTGTGATATTTATAATTCCCATTTTACCGCCAGCAAGTAGCTATTTCACTGTTTTGATTTATTTTGCTATTTAAAAATACTAAAAATATTTTGAAAAATACCCAAAAATCACAAAAACTGTAGAAAATAATGAAAATACCAAAAAGATTTTATTTCTGAATTTTTGACTATTTTTGTATATTTTTATAAATATTGTATCATCCCTCTCTCTACATTCTCTATATATATTCCCTTATTAAAAAAAGAAAATTTAAAATATATATATATATTTACTAATGTTGAAAATCTAAAATTACATAAAAAAGGATATATATATATATATATAAATATTTATATCTGTATATATATATATATCATGCTTTATACATACCCTCTATGGGTATCTATCTTTATATGTATTTATATTCTATAAAATATATATATAATACATGAATATATAAGTATACATTATTAATATATATATATATATAATGAAAAAAATATAATAATAAAAACCCACACAAATAGACTTCACACATGGATGACTCTGTTGTACATGCACATAATAGGCTATTGCATTTTTGTATTGCTCTCTGTGGTTCGACCTCTACATGCTTGCTCACTATGCATTTTGTGATAGAGTAATAAATGTTAATTCACAATTTTGGGACTCTATTGATTTATTCTTTTATGTGGGTTAATTGCTGATCAACATGGTATTCTGTGAGCAGTCGCCTCAGCGACACTATATACATATTATTGTGACCCTCGCATGAATCTATGCGGTTATCAGATGGCACCGTTGCCGGGGAGCAATGAGCATAGCCTATTTTATTTTGCCATTCTTGTGTAAAAAAAATTGATTCATTATTGATTTTTGTGAGCAGCTATTTCTAATGTAATTGATCACCATGCTTCATTGATTTATTTATTGTGATTACTTCATATCTGCTTTATTTGATTGATTGAGCTATACTAATTCGATCTCTTTGTGACTTTGTTGCGAGGGCCCGCTACGCGAGGATGGTTTCTTAGGGAACCAAGGCAGCCGATCTTGGAGGAGGTTGGTCTTCACCTCATGACCAAGTAGAGAGAGCATCAAGGAAGCAAAGAGATGGGAATTAGATAGGTCTAGAGCACTTAGGATTATTTTTGTAATTTATGGTGAGAGAGAGACAATTTTGGCATGTAATAATTAACAGGACTCTACTCTTCACAATGAGGTCCAGTGCCCGGGTGATTGTACACCTGTGGGACTCATCGCGGTTTTTTGAGTTTTCATCGCTTTCTTTTCTTTGTTTTCGAAGTTTTGAGCTTTCCGCCTTTATTTTACTTTGTTTTGTGTGCTTGGAGCCCCTAGATATAGGTTGCTTGACTCAGTAGCTAGGTCCAAACATTAATAAGAATGCATGTTCCTATAGAATATTTCATATGGATCTAGTCGAACTTAAACAAGCCGCTCATTTGTCTCTTAGCCCTTGTGCCACAGGGAACCCCGCAAAGCGCTTTCTCCTAAACTCAAGTGTGTTGAGCAGAGGAGGGGTGAGCCAAGACCGGACCTTTTGAGCTAGAAATGAATGAGCGACTTATGGTTCTTCACGCTAATAGCAGCTAATGTTTAGGACGATTTTGTGCCTTGCATACCGACATGTAGATAGGTTTAAAAATTCGGTTTTACATACCACATGGAGAGAGCTGGGATGCACTGTAAGTCTTCTAACTCAGCATGCATCATTCGGTTCAATGGTGAGATTTCCATCATGGAACCACTTGCACGGCTTTTCCGCTATCTCCCTCTGATTTTTGAGCACCTAGGACTTAAATGAAAATCTACAACAACGTTAGGTGCTGGTATGAAAACAGGCTCAAAAAAAGTGAAAACCCAAAAAAATTAAAACAATGGGACTGCTAAATAAACTTTGACCTTAATTAAAATCTGTAATGGACTATCATTGTACCGGGTTCATAAAGCCCTCATTGTTTTCAGGTACCTTGGAGGGGGACCAAAACCCTACTCCCTTGAGCGAGTGCGACCCCCTAAGGATTAAAGCCAACAACCCAGTCTGCAACTGCACCTGTGTAAAGGCTGGATTTCCGAAGTAATGGCGCTTCTATCGTACGTAGGCGAGTAGGACTTGGTCACCAATGATGACTCTCTGTTGTGTAGAGCATCGACCCTGTCCGAAGTATTGAGCATAGGCCACGCCTTCACGGGGGTGTCTTCTCATCATCCTGCGTCCAAGTAGGTTCTTGCACGCTCGCGGGTGATTCCGTTGCGAGCGAGAACTGAAGTATTGGTTTCACCAATCGGCTTCCTCTCTCTATTTCTTTGGCTGAGTAGGGATCCAGGAAGGGTTACAAGGACTCCAAAAAGTACAGACTACAGGTTACACAGGAGGAGGATAAGTACGGGATACTCTTCTGGCAGTACTCTCTCTCCTATAGGGTAGCATACTAAGGACTTGTTACAAGATATGCATGAAATAACAACTCTAAAAAAGAAAAGATAATAAATAGCCGAGCTTTTACGGCTTCACATGGTGTGAGTTGGTGAACCCAATTTTGTATTGCGTTTGTATGGATCTAGATTAAGGTTCAAAGATCGAGTCCCGCGCCTTTGCGCACATTTTGTTGTGTCATTCTCCTTTGACCACCCCGCTCAGCCGAGCCTCTCTACTGTTTTGCACTCCTTTTTTATTCCTCGTTGATCATCGTATCTTTCTTCCAACATCTGATCCTCTTGAGCTTCGCGAAGCTGATTCATGGATGGCTTCCGTCGGGACCTTGCCGACACCTACATCGATTCCATAAACTCAACTCCGCCAATAAATTCGAGGCGATTCCCGAGAACCCGATCCGGACTTTGCGGATCGATCTCCAGACTCCTCGTTTTCTACCTATCTCTTGGCCCCCCAATAAACTGGGATCACTTTTGTCCCACCTTCACCGTCGTGAATGGAAGTTGATTAGAGTCTACATCCTTTTCCATTCACAACATGTTAGGGTTGACCCGAATTCCAGCTCTATCATGACAGCTAAACATTATTGCAAGTGGTCTGATCAGGACTCTCTCATTCTGTAGATAAAAGACAGTGCGAGCCCTGGAGACTACTCCGGAGTTCATTTCGTCCGACTCAGACCCTGATATGGCTCCTGGAGGACAGGGCAAGGGTCAGCAGCCGCCCCAACCAGAGGGACAGATGCCAGACCAGAATCAAGTCAATGCACAACTACTGGCGTCTATCCAGGCCATCCAACAGCAGTTGACCGAGCAGGACCTCACGCAGACATTATTTCAGGATATGTTGAATGATATGATGAACTGAGACGATGGAGGAGGAGGCAGAGGCAGAGGAGGTAGAGGTGGAGGTGGTGGTGGTGGTGATAACAATGATGATCCAGAATTCCCACAACCACCAAAGTCGACACTTAAAAAAACGTACAATCCGGGGGACAGCCAGATGACTGAGTGGATCCTCATTCCACCGGTACACGCTCACTTTGAGCTGAAGCCCCAGTTCATCGCTCTTCTTCCTGCATTCCATGGAAACACTAATGAAGAGCCGTACATCCATCTGCAGCAGTTCTCTCGCATTTGCCGCACCACCCACTATCCGAATGTCCCTTTGGACATTGTCAAAATGATGGCATTCCCATTCAGCTTACAGGACAAGGCCCTCTATTGGGTCAACCACCTAGGGAAGGTCGTGACGACATGGGAGGAGCTGAAGTCAGCATTTCTGCATAAATATTACCCTCTCGGTCGGCTCAACCAGATGCGAGCCCGAATCAGTAATTTCTCCCAAGGAGCCCATGAGACAGTACACGAAGCCTGGGAAAGATTCACTGACCTGCAGGAGAAGTGTCCCCATCATGATATTCCGAAGACCAGCTTGGTCTGGCACTTCTTTGGGGGACTGAACATTGAGAGCCAGAGGCTCGTTGACGCAGCCTGTAGGGGTTCACACTTTAATAAGGATGAAGACGTAGTCTGGCAGATATTCAAAGAAATGGCCGAAGGAGAGGCCGCGCTCTCTTCATCCAAGGCGTATCAGAAGCAGCCCCAGATCCTCCAGAAACAAGTGCACATGGCAGCATCCAAGGAAGCAGAGAGAAATGAGAGCTCCAACCTCAGTATCATCGGGGGTCATCTCTCTAAAGTTGATATCATTGAGAAGAGATCACAGGATCTTGAGAAACTCGCTGTGATCGAGAAGAGGACCCAGAACTTAGACAAGCTTGATCAGATCAACAAGTACCTTGAACTGTTGGTGGGCACCATCAACTCTGTTCAGTCGGCAACACCATCAGACGCTCCAGCTGAGAAGAAGGACGAGCAGCAACCGCAGCATCAGCCTCAGCCGAGCCAGCAGCCACCGGCAGTCCAGCACGTGTACTACGTGCAGGCGCCCGACCAGGGCCAGCCACAGCAGCAGATGGTCGTGTACCAGCCAGAGTTTCTTTCAGGACCTAATCCAGTTTTCCCACCACCACCCCTGTTTCAGGAAGTGAACAGGGCATGGACCAATGATGCACAGCCGACCCGTCCTGTGGGACAGCCCCAGGGTCAGCCACTTGCCAACCGATAATACCACCAACCTCAGGGTGGTCGCTTTGGACAGTCCTCTCAGCCACATCAGTATCACCAGCCTCCCCAGTATGCACACCAATGGAGGCAGAATCAGCCGTACCAGCAGCCACAGTATCGCCATCCACAGCCGTTTCATCAGTATGCGGCTGCCCTACCTCAGCAATATCAGCAGTATCCTCCTCCCTCGTATCAACAACTTCAACTTCCTGCACCACCCCAGCACCACCAGCAACAACCTCCGCACCTATCCGTACAACAGCAGTGTGGTCTGCACGCTGAACCCACTGAAGCACCCCCTGTAAACCCTACCATGGACTGTTTAGCCCAACTTGTCAAAGGGCTGGAGGAAATGACCAAGCGGCTTGACGACCTGACCGCCACTCGAACCACCATTCCAGCTCAGGTCGAAGCCAACCCCAATAACCTTAAAAAGAAAGAGCAGGTAGAATGTGATGTCCTATCCGTGTCTAAAAATGATATTACTGTTTATTCTAATGCTGTTACTCTCAGGAGCGGTAGGGCTTTGCCTCCGCCTGCTACCAAGAGTCGGGTGAATAAAGAAATAGGTGGATCGTCATCTTCCGCATCAGTCGTACCAGCTACAAGGATGGGTGAGGAGGAAGAAGAAGGAGAAGCCAGTCCAGCCGTCGTGCACTACCATCAGCCCCAGCAGAAAATACAAAAAAATCAGCAAAACCAAAAACACAAAAAAGAAGCTTGCAGCCGAAGCGAAGCCGCGCCAGCATTGGAGGAGCCGCCAGCCGCCGCCGATCCCTCGCCAGCCGATGGAGCAGACACTATCCTTTCTGCCCGCCCTGCAGCACCAGCATGTCTAGATACAGTTTGTACTCCTTTTTGTAGTCCGGATGTACAACATTTGATGGGCGATGATTTTGATGTAAATAAGAACTCTAATTTTCCTGTCAGTGATGTACATATTCCTTTTTCTCATGCAATACAAAAATCCAAAAAAATTGCAAAATGAAAAAAGGCATTGTCTGATCCAGGGGTTGTGGAAATATTAGACAGGTTGACGGTTGAGATTCCTTGCCGTGGAATACATGCCAGCTGTGAAGAAAGGACTAAAGGAGGCATGTACTAACAGGCATCGCCCAACTCAAGAAAACAGACGCCGAGAGGTAGAAAAACACGTACTCTCCATGGCCATTGTTGCAGCCATCAGCAACCTCCCACAGAAGAAACAAGACACAGGAGCACCTCTGATCATTTGTGAGATTTTTAACCAGGTCTTCGAGCGCACTCTCCTTGATAGCGGATCTTCCATCAACCTTCTGCCTTCATCCATAATGCAAGAATTCAGGCTGGGTCCGCTCAAGCAGACACGCATGATCCCTCGGTTCGCTGACCGATCCGTCAAGCGGCCCCGAGGTCTTTTGGAAGACGTTGTAGTTAAAGTGCATGAGATGTAATTCCAGCTGATTTCGTAGTCCTTGATATGGACTCACCTGCACCTCTGCTCCAGACCCCTATCATCCTTGGCCGACCATTCCTTTGTACTTCAGGTGCCGTGGTTGATTATGGGTCTGGCATGATTACTTTCAGCTCGAACACCCAGCAAATCACTATAAACATGAGCAGAGAGCCGAATGCCACAACTGATGAGAGCCAGGCAGCATCCGAAGCAGACTGTGACTTTATTACAGAGATCAGAGACTCATCCTTATCATTGGACGATTCATGGACCCGAGAAATCCTCACTCCTGAGGAGGACTTGGAAAGCGCAGTTAGCTTATGCTCCGAAGATTCTTGGGTGATAGATTCTCAGATGCAGGCGCATCTTTTTGAGCATTCACTCCAGACCGAACACGATCAGCTTAGCGCAGAACCGTTCGACACATCATCGGGATCTCAACAGAATGATGAGGATGGTAGCAGCTTCAAAGAAGTACATCCCACCACCAGCGTAGTCTCTGAAGTGACCGAAAAGTTGGACAGGTCAAAGCCAGAACTCAAGCCACTTCCTGTAGGCCTGAAGTATGCTTTCCTTGCGGGTGGAGAACAAATGTATCCGGTCATCATCAATAGCAGGCTGACTACGGATCAGGAATCTCGTCTTCTCGAGGTTCTAGATAAGAACCGCAAGGCACTTGGTTGGAGCGTATCAGATCTCCGAGGGATAAATCCAGCTTTGTGTTCACGCCACATCTATCTGGAAGAAGATGCCAAGCCGTCCCGCGAATTTCAAAGAAGGTTGAACCCTAACCTCCGGGACGTCGTCATGAAAGAGATAACGAAATGGTGTGATGCATGCTTCATCTATCCCATCTCCGAATCAAAATGGGTAAGCCCACTGCATGTAGTTCCGAAGAAATCCGGGCTTACCGTGGTTACAAATGACAAAGGAGAGGAAATTTCAACTCGGGTACCAACATCCTGGCGGGTGTGTGTTGACTACCGCTGTCTCAATGCAGCAACTAAGAACGACCACTTCCCCTTGCCCTTCATTGATCAAGTTTTGGAGAGATTAGCAGGCAAGGAGTTCTTCTGCTTTCTGGATGGGTATTCCGGGTACAACCAAGTGGCAATCGCCCCTGAGGATCAAGAGAAGACTACCTTCACTTGCTCGTTCGGCACCTATGCCTTTAAGAGGATGCCCTTTGGATTATGCAATGCACCTGCAACCTTCCAAAGATGCATGTTAGCAGTCTTCGCCGAGATGGTAGGCAGTTTTCTCGAGGTGTTCATGGACGACTTCTCTGTATATGGTGATAGTTTTGATTCTTGTCTTGAGCACCTAGACATAGTGCTTCAGAAATGTCGGGAAGTCAATTTAGTGCTTTCATGGGAAAAGAGCCACTTTATGGTCACAGAAGGTATCGCGCTGGGTTACGTCGTTTCCAAACGTGGCATGGAAGTCGACCTGGCAAAGGTGGATGTCATTTCAAATCTCCAGCCACCTCAGTCAGTAAAGAATGTAAGGTCATTCCTGGGCATGTGGGATTCTATAGAAGATTTATCAAAGATTTCAGCCGCATTGCCTGACCTTTGACAGAACTTCTGTGCAAGGAGACCGAGTTCAATGTAGATCAGCAGGTTCTCCTTGCTTTCAATCAGCTGAAGGAGCTTATTACTCAGTCTCCAATCTTATAGCCGCCCGACTGGACTCTTCCCTTTGAGATAATGACCGATGCGTCAGACTTCGCAGTCGGGGTTGTTCTTGGGCAAAGGAAAGACAAAGCGCCCTATGCCATTCACTATGCCAGCAGAACATTAGATGAAGCACAGAGAAATTATACAGTGACAGAGAAAGAGTTGTTGGCTGTGGTTTTCGCCCTCGAGAAGTTCAGATCCTATTTGCTTAGATCGAAAGTCACAATTTTTACAGACCACTCTGCTATCCGGTACCTACGGCAGAAGAAGGATGCCAAGCCAAGACTGATTCGTTGGATCCTTCTCCTCCAGGAATTTGATCTGGAAATCAAGGACAAGCCCGGAGTTCAGAATGTGGTAGCAGACCATCTCTCCAGAATAGAGCAGCATGAGCCTCCTCTGATCAGTGCACCTATTACAGAAACCTTCCCTGACGAAGCCATCTTAGCAGTGGATTCTCTTCCTTGTTATGCTGACATAGTCAACTACCTCGCCTCTGGGGTAACACCATCGGATTGGAGGAAAAATATGAAGAACAAGTTCATGTCGACCATCCGCTTCTACCAGTGGGAGGATCCTCTTTTATTCAGGGAAGGAGCGGATTGCATTTGGCGCAGGTGCATCCCTCATGAGGAGCAATCTAGTGTCCTCGAGCATTGTCACTCGCTCGAATCTGGTGGACATCATTCTGGAGACCGAACGGCAGCAAAAGTACTTCAGTGTGGCTTCTGGTGGCCCACATTATTTAAGGACGCAGCAGATTCATCAAACGACGTATTGACTGTCAGAGATTGAAAGGTACACTCACTGCAAAGGACTCTATGCCCCTGAAAATCATTCAGATAGCAGACGTTTTCGATGCATGGGTCATTGACTTCATGGAACCTTTCCCTGACAGTCAAGGTTTTGAGCACATCCTTCTTGCCGTCGATTACGTGAGTCGTTGGGTTGAAGCTATCCCTGCTCGAGCCGTCGACAGCCAAACAGTGTGTCAGTTCTTGAAGAAGAACATCATTTCGCGGTTCGGAATACCGAAAATTCTCATATCAGATGGGGGTAGCCATTTCATTAATAAAGAGGTCGAGAAATTGACGAAGGAGTACTGCATCGATCATCGTGTCGCAGCTCCTTATCATACTCAGACCAATGGCATGGCAGAGTTATCAAATAGAGAAATCAAGACTATCCTGCAGAAACTTGTTAGGCCAAACAGAAAAGACTGGTCTCAACTCTTGGACTCGGTCCTGTGGGCTTACTGAACCGCCTACAAGTCTCCCTTGGGCATGTCGCCCTACCGTCTTGTATATGGAAAGCCGTGCCATCTGCCAGTTGAATTAATTCAGAAGTCTTTATGGGCAGTTAACAGTTGCAATCTGGACTCACGCAAATGTGGTCAGAAAAGGAAGGAAGATCTGAACAGACTCTTGGAGTTCCGAGACTATGCATACGATAACACATTGATGTACAAAGAGAAGGTGAAACGCTGGCATGACCGGCACATCAGACGAAAGACCTTTGATGTTGGACAGAAGGTGTGGTTATTTGATGCAAAGTTGCGGATATTCCCGGGTAAATTAAAGAGTAAGTGGACAGGGCCATTTCGAATTTGTGAAGTGCGTGACAATGGAAGTATTGCTATATCAGAATTGTCCCCTGACGCACAGCCATTCGTCGTCAACGGTCAACTCCTGAAGCCGTACCTCGAACCAGACACATTCTTGGCCGTTGTTGACTCCATTCTGCTCGTGCACCATGATGACAGATCCACAGCAGCTGCAGCATCAAAAGATTCAGACTATGCAATCCAACAACTGTTTATCCGATTTTCTTCTTTTCTTCTTTTCTTCTTTTCCTTTTCCATCTTCTTCGTGTATCGAAAAGATGCCGCCCTTGTAGACAGTTTTCTATACTTAGGACGTACTTTGTCCTAAGTATATGGGGGATGTGCACCCCGAGTTTTTCATTTGATTTCGATCCTCTCCATTGTCTCATCTTCTTGTCTATACTTAGGAGTATCTTACCCTAAGTATAGGGGGAGACAATCTGAGTACGATCTGTGTATTCCCACCCTTGACCCTCCCTGTTTTTTTTGGACAGTCTGCTATACTTAGGATTACTTGATCCTAAGTATAGGGGGGACGGTCAACTTCTCATTCATTCATTTCATTCATATATATTCTTTAGACTTGTCTATACTCAGTACGAGTTATGTCTTTGCTTTTCTCTTCGATCTATGAGGACATAGCTCAAGCTAAATATAGGGGGGTCGTATATACCATGTATATACTATAAGCCATAACTCATACTGAAAAATAAAACATCACCTCAATTTGAAATATAATGTAAAAGGTAGTTCTATAATAATGAAAGATGATTGTGAGTTCCTCAGACTCTTTGTACTTGTACTGATTATTAAGTCAGGAAAAGCGTTTTCTGCAAAATATTATCTTTGAAAAATCTTGTGAAAATTGTTTGAAAAATAGTGTGTACAAGTATTCAACCTTTGAAAAATCAGTTTTGTGTGTAAAATTTATTTTCTTTGAGTGAAATAAAAATGTGTGAAAACTAGTGTGCAAATGATTGTAAAAATTGATTGTCAAACTGTTTTGAAAAACCTATCTATGCTGTGTAAAATCTTTGCAAAAATCATTGTCAAATGCGTGTACATGTTTGTAAAATTGTTTTGGACTAGAGTTCTCAAAAATCTTTTGAAAAGGACTCTCGAATAAGTCTGAGGAGTCTGCACAAAAATCTCTCATTCGTAAACAAGGAATAATCCCAAAATAAAACTTTTAAGAACCAAAACCATATTGTATAGCAAATACAGCTTTTCTTCCTTTGTATACACTGATTAATAAATCAGGTTAGATACCTATATAGTATGATTTGAAAAATAGTGTGACCTGTTTGAAAAAATTTGCTGTGAAATGTTTTCAACCTATGTGAAACTGTTTGATTTGAAAAAACTTTTTCTTTATGTGAAAGAAAGGATTTGAAAAACCTATGTGCAAATGTTTTGAAAAATGTTTGTCAAAACTATTGTGAAAAATGTATATATAGTGTGAAATATCTTTGCAAAAATAGCTTTCAAATGTGTGTAAATGATTGCAAAAATTATCGTGTAGTTTGCAAAATTATTTCCAAACTAGATCTGAAGAATAAGAGCACCATTATAAATACTTGTAAATCATAAATAAGACACATAAAATTCTTTTTGTACAACCTGAATAAAGAACTTCATTGAAACCTGTAAAGGCTTTATAAATCCATACATTTTGCGGCACGCCCGTGTAAATAATTGCATATACTTTTTGTATGTGTCAAAGCTTCTTATTTGCAAAAATTCTTTGTGTAAAAACATTCTTTGATTCTTTTAAATTCTTTGTGAAAAATTTCATCGTTCATTGTGCATAGCATAAACATACCATGCATATTCTTTTTGAGTGAGCTTGATGATTGAATCAGTCCAATAAAGTCTCAAATTGGAGCTTGGTTAGACCTTACCGCACCTAACTGCACTGGAACCTTATGGGAACTAGGTTTAAGTTACCTCAGGTCTATGCAGACTTAATTCTTTGAGAAATAAGGGCTGGGTTCAAGTCACCTCAACTGACTAACTAGAACTTTTCGAGACACACGCATGATTCTTGCCGACCGTGA
The DNA here is from genome assembly GCA_037367405.1 of Ottelia alismoides. Taxonomy (NCBI): domain Eukaryota; kingdom Viridiplantae; phylum Streptophyta; class Magnoliopsida; order Alismatales; family Hydrocharitaceae; genus Ottelia; species Ottelia alismoides. The sequence goes on from JAZKJV010011425.1 coordinate 400,751, forward strand.
CCTAACTTGGACACTTGCACCTTTCACTTGGCTCAACTCAGTTGGAGTGGTGAGGGGGTTGGATTTGCCAATCTGAGATGCACACGGGTGGAAACATTCGTCCTCGTCTAGGGAGGGAAGTGCACCCCAACCTGGTTCAGTAGCCATGAGGTCTAACGACGGGAGATTGTGGGTTGCAATAAAGCTTTAAAAGAGGGATAGTCTACTGGCTCAAGAGGAAAAACTCCTTATGTAAATGTTGTTGCGAATAGTATATCGAAAAAAAATGGTCAGGCATGTACAAAAATAAAATGCCTGCAAAGTATGTACATATGTTGTAAAGCTAATAAGCAAGCTTGAGTTCCAAAGTCAAATGTGTAAGCCTGCAGCTGGATGACTTGACTACACTGGTCTTGCATCCTAGGATAGGTAGTACACTGGCTACAGTCCATTCTTCTCTTCACCCCCTCCTCTTGAGCTGGTTGCCACTTGAACTTAGAAGGGAATACCCTGCTCCTCGAGGAAAGAGCTGTTGGATTGGGGAATCATTGGGTTGTCATTCTAGAGAAATCAGCTCCTTTATCATTTCAATTGGGGAGAGCCACCATCACTTACACTGTACAAGTCAGCTTCATAGTTATAAGGGTTTGCGTATGATGTAGACTAGTTCCGACCAGGCTATTGAGGTGGGTTGAACCGAATTCTGTGGCTCTCGAAGGTTGTTGTATTTTAAAACTGGTTCCCAACTAGGTTCCACACACATCTACACCCAAGGTCTGACAGGACCTTGGGTGTAGATGCATTGCATTGCACTGAAAGCAACCCTATTCACTCTACCCTTCTTCAATTCTTTTTCTTTTCTTTATTCTTTTTGTACTTATTGCATAAGTATTTGCTAGGGACTAGCAAATGCAAGTATAGGGGGTGATGAATCTCCATTTCATCACCTTTATTCTATCATTTTGGCCTCAAAAACCCCAGCAAATGCATGTAAATAGCATCAATTTGTACATAATAGCATTCATGATTCATTGTTTTAATTATACATTAAATAAGGTTTTTAAGGCCAAAATTATAGAATAAAGAGAAGAAAAGAAAAAGGAATAAAATATTGCAGATATTTTATGACCCAAACCCCGAGACCAAGGCCAGCATGGTATTGGTCGACAAGGAATAAAGTAGGGGGAGATAAGGGCCAGTGTACAATAAATACATTTATTTATGCATCTATTTATGCATTTTTGATACCTATTTTGTATATAATTGTTCATTCATCAAATAAAGAAACTTTGTTCATGAAAGTTGTAGATAATAATGTAAATAAAAATACAAAATTGAGTTGGCCTAAAAATAATACTCAGTGTACATTTTATACACAGATTAGAAAGCCAAAATCTCAACTTCACAGACCCATATCTTGCAAATAAAAACTCCAAATCACCCAAACTCACTTTAATTGTATATAGGTTTCCAAGAACTATTTAATAAAATTGGTTTCATAATTTTTGGATTCCATCTGCAAAAGTTAGGTTTTTGGCCCTCATTGTGCGGCCTGCCTGATTAAAATATTCAATTTATTCATTGTCCATTATTTTATCCAATTATATCTTTAGCATTTTGTAAATAATGTATTCAATACATGTACACATTGAGATTAAAAGAAAACCAAAAATAATTGGTAAAATAAAATAAGCTTATGCAATACATAGGCAAAATACCTATGATGAGTATGTACATAAATAAAAGGGGATTTAATTCTTCTATTCTTTATTCATCTATATTTTTATAATAATGTAAATATTATAAATAACTTATCAAAAATACAAATTCAAAATAAAAACCAAGAAAATACATTGAATAAATAAGGTATATATAATATATAGGTAAAAGACTTATAAATATACCTACATATACATATCCCTATTTATTTAAATATGAAAATAAACTCACAAAAATTAAATAAAAATACCCTCACACTCAAAAAAATAAATTATAAATTTATAAAATAGGACAATAAAATAATGAAATAAAATAAACAAATTAAAAATAAAATACACAAAATACATGTAAATACATGCATATACACATTATTAAAATAAAACTATAATAAAACAGTTCAAAAAATTCAATAAAAATAATAAATAAATACTACATGAAATAATACACATTTTTTATTTTATAAGAAAAAAATAATAAAATCATTTACTATGTCAAATAAATCATATTCGATTAAAATTTCCTATTTTGTCTTCTAGCATCCGATGTGGACCAATGGGGCGCCAGCCTTCGTTGACTGCCCGGTCAACTGTCCCATCCGGGACCTGGCATCGCAGAAGTGTCTTTTCCCCCATTTTCTTCCCTTTTTTACGGGCATCTCATCCATCGATCGCGCTCGCGTTCTTCACAAGAAATCATCTCTGATCATCGCTGATGCCCGCCGATATCTTAGATCAATGTGATGCTCATTGGATTAAGCAATAATTGACGGTCAATAAGGGTTCATCCCATGTCTATAAATAAGAAGCTCCGCCCCCTTCCTCAAATTTGGCCAATTTCATCCACCCAAAAGCTCTGATTTCGATCCTGGGAGGTTCCTCGTGACAGGGGGGAGCATCTCAGTGCCTCGAATCGGCTGGAGGAGGGATACATTTTGACACGGCGGAGCTCTGGCGTCCGTCCTGCTCCCTGGTGGCCCCAGGTATAAGAGCTGTCCTTTTATGCATTTTAGGTAGATTTTAATTCTAGCAATTCATTTCAATTGTTAGTTTAGCTTTTAGATCAGTAGTGTAGCTTAAAATCGAAAAGTCGAAGTTTGTCGGAGCTCCGCTCCGGCGACTTCTTCACTGTGATCTCGACTGTATCCGACCACCACGTTCACCCCACTTCGTTCCCCATCGTATTCTCCATCGCTCGCTCATCTTCGTTCAACCAAGGACCCCCAGTCCTTGCGAATCGGAGCTCCACCTCCGTCTATCACCGGAGCTCCTCCGCCTCACTCCATCTTGCTGCAGAGCTTCAAAACCCGGGGTCAAGGAGATAGCCCTCGCTCCCCTGGTTCTTCCTATGCAGGTCAAGCGAAGAAAGGAGCCCATCTGGGCTTGATACAAACCAGGAAGAGGCTCCTGGAGGGTCCGACCTTCATCGACCTCGTCCGAGCGCTTTGGACCTCCAGGAGCCATGGCGAGACCATCAGCAGATGCGGAAGGCCTCCAGCTACGTTCAGACCATCTCAGAGGTGAGGGAGACGCCCGGAGGAGCCCAAGCTTCAAGATCGAAGCTCGCCGAGCGCGAGCCTCTTCCCTGTTCTTTCGGGAGCTTCCATCATCGTCCGATCAGGAGGAGCATCCCAGATCGCATAAGGACCGTCAGATGAAGCCCGCACCCACCGTCCGATCAGCGAGGCTGATCTAATCTCAGCCTTCATCTACGAACCGGTACCCGCCGTCGAATGAGCGATGCGTGTCCAAGTGAAGCCCTCATCGCCGTCCGTCAGCGCCTAAATAAGGGGTAAATTTCTTATTTTACCCCAGTCCTTTTTGTATTTATTGTTTACCCCTGTAAATAAAAGTTGAAGTTTATTTTAGCGTGAAAATTTTGCATGGACCCCCCTGTATTTTCATGAAATTGCTTTGAGGTCCAGTCCGCGTCACCTCACGTGTACCCCCACGTGAGGTGGCGAAATTGCACAAGCACCCTATATGTTTGTAAATTTGCCTTTAGTCCATAAAATAAAATTTCCCGTGTAATATTTTTGTGAAAATTTGTATTAAGGACCCTGGACTTTTGGAAATTACGTTTTGGTCCCTGTGGGTGCGGAGCATGTGTAGTCGCACGTGCTGGGTATTTTGCGCTAGGGCCACTGGCGGGTTTTATATTTCATTTTGGCCCTTAAAATTGTAGAGCACGTGTTATAACTTTGATGTTTTTGCACAGAAGCCCCTGACTTTATTTTTATTTGCAAAAATGCCCCTGCCAGGCTGTTTAATTTTTGTATGCTTTGTCCATTTATTTTATATCTCATATTAACTTGAAAAATTTTACAAAAATGGATATAAGCTCTTGTCAGCTTGCTCTTACACGGCATATTTTTAGTTTTTAATTTTGTTGCATTTTTGCATTTATCAAAAATCAAAAACATGCATTTTATTTACTGCCTAGCTTAGAAAATTCCAAAAAATAGTAAAACACCTCTAAAAATTCCAAAACAATTACCTCTGTCCTATTTTAACTTATTTTAGTGTCAATCCAAAAATCACTAAAAATCTCAAGAGAAAAACCTTAAAAATTCAAAAACACCCAAAAACTTCAAAAAAATATAAAACAATTCTAGAAAACCACAAAAATTGCAAACTAAATTTCTATAATTTCTAGATTTTATCCCCTTTATTGTAAAATTGATTTGGAAAAATTTTGTGGCTGTGTGATATTTATAATTCCCATTTTACCCCCAGCCAGTAGCTATTTCATTGTTTTGCTTTATTTTGCTATTTAAAAATACTAAAAATATTTTGAAAAATATCCAAAAATCATAAGAACGGTAGAAAATAATGAAAATACCAAAAAGATTTTATTTCTGATTTTTTGACTATTTTTGTATATTTTTATAAATATTGTATCATCCCTCTCTCTACATTCTATATATATATATATTCCCTTATTAAAAAAAGAAAATTTAAAAAAAATATTTATATATATACCTATTTACTAATGTTGAAAATCTAAAATTACATAAAAAAGGAAATATATATATTTATATTTATATATATATCTATATGTATATCATGCTTTATACATACCCTCTATGGGTATCTTTCTTTATATGTATTTATATTCTATAAAATATATATATAATACATGAATATATATAAGTATACATTATTAAATATATATATATATAATGAAAAAAATTATAATAATAAAAACCCACACAAATAGACTTCACACATGGATGATTCTGTTGCACATGCACATAATAGGCTATTGCATTTTTGAATTGCTCTTTGTGGTTCGACCTCTACATGCTTGCTCACTATGCATTTTGTGGTAGAGTAATAAATGTTAATTCACAATTTTGGGACTCTATTGATTTATTCTTTTATGTGGGTTAATTTCTGATCAACATGGTATTCTGTGAGCGGACGCCTCAGCGACACTATATACATATTATTGTGACCCTCGCATGAATCTACCCGGTTGTCAGCTAGGGTCTGCATAATAACTAAAAATATGATATTTTTATTGCAATTTTCACATACCCACGTGCCAAGCACGCACTGCAATTCAAATGCGAGTGAAATGCAATTAAAATAAATACAAAGGATAATAGTGAAAATGTTCAAATAAATACAAGACGACATGTTTCCTCATAGGGTTTTATTTGAAAATAAAAAAAGACTAAAAGGTGAAAATATAAAATTTGTGGCGCCTCAGATGGCTCAGATGCTCTACAAATCTGATCGGATGGTTGGAGTTCTATCTTGCATGAATGATGTTTATCCGATCTGGATCATTAATCCACAATAAAGAATTGGGCAAAACTGATGGCCGAGATTGAAACTGGGGCAGCGGATCTTGATCGTGTGGTGTAGAGTGGCTCTGGAAGAATGAGGATGAATGGCGACTCAGGTGAGCTTTGATCAAGAGGATCTCGAACATCCTTCACCCAAATCGTCCTCTGACAGTCTTTATGGCTTCATGCACCTCTCCTTTAGCGATCAACTGGAGCAATGGAGATCAGATTCACCTCGTAGACGTTCTGGAGATTTGATTTGGAAGATGCTTCAGGTGAACCTCCAAAAATGGTTCCTTGGTTAATTCTTCAGTTTTGACCCTGCAAATGAAAGCTGGTGTTTGGAGGGAGACTCCTCCAAAGAAATTAGGTCAAAACGTGAGCAATGGTGAATGGACGAGGGTCTCCAGTGAAGTATGGTCGGATTGGAGACCGAACTCCAGATCTGTGAGGATCTGGAGGTGGCCAGAAGGTGGAAGAGTTGGAGAATGGCAAGGCGGATGTGTAGGCGAGGTCGGGGGTTGATTTAGATGATTGGAGCTCCTCCGATCATGCAAATCGGAGGTTGAATATGAGGACCTGATCTAGGTGATTCAGATGAAATCAAAGCAAAAGAAAAGTGCTAAAGCAAAGATAGACTACCTAAGTTACCTACATAATGGAAGAGAAGGGTGGAATCACCTCGATCTGCGGGTGGTGGCGGAGAGGCGGAGATGTGGTAGAAGGCTCCGGCGACATCTTGGAATCGTGAATCTAAGCACCAAACTCACTCTCCAGATCGGAGATTTATTCCCTTATCGCAAGAGCACAATCCCTGTCACTCGATCGCGGGTGATCTTGGGTTAAAAACGGATTAAAACCTCCCTGGAGGTGGGCGTTTATTATTTATAAAATAAAATTTGATATAGGTTTGAATTCAAATTGCACGTAGATCTAAGCGAGGATGGAGGGACGGTTAAGCTGGTGAGCGAAAGTATTGAATGAGTGACGATAATGGAGAAGGGTGCGGGAGCAATTAGTAGAAGACGCATGTAGCAAAAATGTGGGATGAACAGTGGATCGCGAGATCAGTAGAAGGGTAGGAGAGGACCAGCTATTTGATCTGGGTCAACAGACCGAGGCTGGCCAATCAGAGTGCACGCGGAATACATCTAAAATAGGCTAAACAACAAATAGGGAGAAAAAGGTTAAATAAGTCAAAAAATCAAAAATAAAATTAAAAAGATAAGTTATGTAAATAAAAAATGTTAATAATAAATTAAAGTTAATTTTAATGATTTTTAATTAAATAAATAATGTATATACAAGGGATAAAATAAATACAATGTGTTAAATGTAGGTATGTATACCTATATACATGGGATTTTGATTTTTTTTAATTTATATTTATGTACATGTATACATAATGTAATATTTTATTTATTTAAATATTTTACAAGGGTCTTATTGGTATTTTTATTTAATTTTAAGAATTAATTTATTAGGTTAATTAAATAGGTATAAGTAAAGTATATACATGGTGATACATATACAATATTTACATGATTTTATTTTTGTTGATTTTGATTTTGTGATTTTTATTTTTTTTATATGAGTTAAATACAATATTTACAATTAGTTAAAAATACAATATTTACAAATATGCGCAAGAGAATAAATAATTAAATATTATACATAATGTCTATGGGTATATTATACAATAATGCCCCAATTGGCCACATTTCACACTTTAACTCTGATTTTTATGAAATCACTTCCATTTTAAAGATAATTTAATTTGGAGTACAGTGAAAGTGAGTTTGATGAATTTTAAGTTCAAATGGAGTAGATATTGATCTTGAAAGTTTGTACTTTGTGGCTTTTGAAGAGTGATGTAATTTACTCAATATATACAAATTTTGTGTTGTAATTATTTTTATTATTTACAAGAGAATTTTATTCACAAATTTCAAGAAGAAATAATTGTTATTTATAAAGGATTTGGTGATGAATGAATTAATGAAAAAGTGTGTAATATAGGCAATATATTGTACAGATTATGAAGATACGCAGGTAGCAAGTTAATTTTCTGAATTTTTCTGGTAATTAGGCCTTATCTCCCCTGACTTTCTTCCTTGACGACAGGTCAAGTCATGACCTTCTTTCGGGATCTGACTCAGCCTGTATCTATGGCATACATAAAGTCTCTTATTTTCTTTATTTTTCCTTTATTTCTTTATTTATTTATTTTAGGTTAAAAGAGTGATAAATATACAATATTTACACAAGAGTTAGAGTTAGTAAAATAATGAAATTATTGTTATGCACATGTATTTTATAAGGGATTTTAAGCTAAAATAAATGAATAAAGATGATGAAATGTATATTCATCGGGTACGTGCTAATGTTCTAAGCCAGCTTGTGCTTTGAAGGTTCAGGTGTCGAATCATAGTAATGATCGTGGAATTCTGAAATGGATGTGTCTGGATTTGGTGATACTGATGTGTATAAGTCAGGATCCTTCTCCTCAATGGCAGCATAGTTCATCTCGATAGTTGGCTTCTTAGATGTCTCTCGTAGGGTCACCTCTTAAGTCAGTGGTTCCTGAGGAGAGGTTTGATCATGTGAAGTGTTTGATGTTTCCTCTTGGTCATGGTTGTCAGTAGCTTGTCGATTGTCTTTGGGCTGGGTGTGTCTTTGAGGATTTGGTCATTTTGGCCCTAATTCAGAATTTTTATATCTTAAGTCTCACAATCTATAGTTGATCTAGCAAAGGTTAAGAATGATTTTCCCAAAAAGACCAGAAACTCAATCAACTCTCCTCAACACTTAATGTACAAGACAATAAAGCTCATTCTACATTGATATATTGGAAGTTCGTGATGTCATAAACAATTCCTCTCGATCTTTTAGTGGATCGATCAAGCATTTGAATGATCACTCTTGTCCTTTTAAGTGATATGAGTTTGAGTTGGTCAAACACAAACTTTGGGCGAATTTTTAGGGTAAAGTCAACATCTATCTGAACATGAGTAAACTTAGCATCCTTAAATTCACAACTAACTCGTGTCAACTCGCAAAACTTTATGTCTTTTTAGCCATCACTAATGAACTAACCATAGAAATTAAATGAAATTCGATTCTTGATCGTCTCTTATATGTCCTCTTAGGTTATAATCATCTCTTCACAAATCTACGAAGATCGGGCACATACCATATGGCATTGATCAATGGGGTCTCTGAGAGTAGTCTTTTCCAAAGTTCTTCCATTTCAATGTTGTCCATTTTTATTTTTCTATTTTTTCTATTTTTTGTGTTTTTAGTAGAGTTAATGAAATAATAAATGGATGGATCGGTAATCACGGTGGTATGTGGTGTTTTTATCTGAGTGACTTGTACATGAGGTGTTTGAGGTTTGCTTTGTTGTTTCCTCACTCCTTAGTTGTCGATTATTTCTTTAACCAGTTGGATGACTTTATGAAGTTGATCGGTCAAAGTACCAACTCTCTGGTTTATCCGAGCAATGTCATCCTTAATCACCTCACAACTTTGAAAAGAATAACCATACTTGTCATGTTTGGACTCTGACATTCATTCCTTAGTCAAGTAATAGTAATTCCACGTGGTCTTAGTCTCAGTCTGGTCATGAGTCCAAGTTCATTGACTCTGGATCTCAAGTGTTTGATCTAAGGTAAAGTGGTCATACTCGGGAAGAAAGTCACCCTGAGGGGATGGTTCATGCAATGAATTGTTTATTGTAATCATGAATCATGTTTCTCTTTCAAGCTCGATTACACTATTTCCCATCCTCAAATTTTCTCGCTCTATTATGTCCACATAGTAATCGTTTGATTCTTAGTTTACAAGCGATTCATATCTTGAGACCTCAATCAAAGAAGAAGTGGAACAGTGGAGTGAAGTGTGTGAAGTGGATGTGAATGACAAACGTAATGATGGTTGGGGAAGAACCGTCTTGAAGAGAGGGTTCTTCTGAAATGAAAATGATGACGAAGATGGGTGGGATATGGTCATGTAGGTTCGACCCACAGAGTCTGGGTATGAATACCAATATTCTTACATCTTCGTAAATGAAGGTAGAGAGTGATCATGAACCACGATCAGTGTTTGCAAGTTTAATGTCTTTGAATGCATGTAATACAATACGCAATGCAAACCCCTGTTTCACCAACTTAACTTAATGAAGGCTGCAAAGATTTGACCAATTATCTTTTCAATTTTAATTTGGTGATAAAGTAATCTTTACGTCGGTTACACATAGGTGTGTTGCCCTGATGCCCAGATGTGGTTTAATTATTCCCCAATCAAAGGAGTTATATGCTTGAGTTATATGCTTGGTTTATCGGAGGCGAGTACTTACAGCTCCAAACCAGCAAGAGTAGGATCCGGAGACTTAGGGCACAGTTCCATGGTTTTGATCTCTAACTTTATAGATATGTACTCACCCACATATAGTCTAGAGGTAAGTACTTGCATGTAAGGATTGAGGTTACTCTTGTAAGATAGATATATTCAATTTTATTTAGTTTTTAGTTAATCACTAATGTTTGGCAGTCCCAATTTTAGATAAGATTATCAGTTGCTTTTTAGTCCAAGAATCAAGCACGTCGATTGGACAATTGCCATTTCCTTTAATCCTAAATGAGAAAACACGGGGGGAGTCAGAAAAGTCGATGCAAATCGGTAAAACAATGATGTGTGCTCAGATAGAAACATTTACAATGATCCTCGTGATCTCTGTGCAATATGATAAACAGAGTCGAATTTTATACTATGTGAATGCAATGGAAAAATGATCCTGGACAGATAGTTCTATTAACGATTGAAGAACATGTCAATTTTGGTTAAATAGAAAGTCTAGTGCATCTATCATGTGAATGGTAATCCTAGGACTATGAGCATAACAAATAAACCCTATTGTCTCCAATAGTTGTAATGCAATCATATATATACGTCAAGCACCACAAAAAATATGGTCTTGATAGGCCAAGTGTCAAGTGACCGAGTACATGTGCGAGAACCCAAATGGGAACTGCTGGAAATCAGATAGTTATTACAAATAATTTACAATAATAATGTACTAAAATAAAAATAAAAACCAAATCAAACACTCTCTTTCCAAAAATAAAAAATTTCTTCGTGCCTCCTCAACAACCTATATCCATAGAATCACTCGCTTACGACTTCTCGAGTTGCGTCGGCTCCTGAAAAAGCTGCTCCAAGTCCACCAGATCCCTCACATGAAAGAGAAATAAATATATTAGAAAGATGTCCAAAAATATATACATAAAAAACAAAGAAAATGCTGAGAAATAAACAGAGAAAATATTCACAAGAAAAATTCGGGGTCAATATAGCCGGGGGTGAAAAACCTTTGCACTAAGTTATCTAAAATCAATCCTAAATAGTATACCTCACCGGTAACAACATCATTTGATGGATGCACTCTCTACCACTCTGAATTAAATAGAATTATTATCGTTTCTAGCACTTGACAAAGAGTGAGTCAATAAAAAATGACAGCACGAAAAAAGTGTGAAATGAATAATCCGTGCAGGCAATTATTTATTTTACTAGGACAAGTCCCAAGTTCGAACTCAGAGAGGTAATATAAGGGTCTAGAATCAAATTTCAAACAACTTAGGGTTTGATTTTCAAAACAAGGATATTTTTAGGGTTTTTGGACTTTGTATTTTTTATGGATTTTTTTAAAAAAAATGCAATTAATTGAGTCATATATGATGAATGAGATTTTTGTAATTATTTATGCAAGAAAATAAATGCTATGTAATGTGTAAGAGGAATTAAATGATGTAATTTTTAGGATTTTTAAATGATAATGAATGCAATAAGAAGCACGAGAATAAGGAGGTCAATCAATGTATGGATCTCAATTTAAATCCCAAGCCCCTGTGAGTTGATTAATTCCAGAAAGAAATGTATCAATTAATTCATATAATCCCCTAATTTTTAAAAAATAATGACCAATACAATTCAATTTCATAGAGAATATGGCTTAAAGATGACTTAATTACTTCCTTAATTTTAATTGTGTTCAAAAGTATCTTAAAATGATAAAAATGAAATGATAGAGAATTGGAAGACCTTTAAAATAACACCAAGAATGTTTAAATTAGACCACAAATGTTCTAGATACAAATAAAAGAAGTTCAGGGGTAGAACTGCAATAAATTTATTCTCGGTTTGGTCTAAATGAGACTTATACTCAAACTTGTAGGGGTGAATTTGCAAATTTTCCTCATGCAGGGGTCCTTGTGTGAATTCCAGGAGCGTGGAGGGATGGGTAAAAAATTCACCAATTGTGTGATTGATGCACATGACGGGTTATTTATGCTAATGATGGCCTGGTTCCGAGCCTCCATGTGGCTTAACACTGTTGCGATAGATCCACCCGAGGCTGGGAGGCTCAGGTGGCCAATCATACAGCTGGTGATGAAGGGGAAGATCTTATGTCTACGACGACTTGCAAATTGAATGGTTGAGATGATGTGTGATGTTCTATCAGAGGGTAACTGTATGAATGGATCTTCTCCCTTCTCCTTCTCTCTCTTACATCCACCAGCAATCGACGATGATTGATACTTCTATTGAGGGTGTCTCTATTCAAATGGTGCCACTAATATCAAGAAGCGCGATGAGTTTTTCTCACTTGTAAATGAAATTAAAGCTTGAGGCTCAAACCTCAGCTTAATCGTGAAAGCACTGAGAGAGGGATGGAGTGATGGCTCATGTTGTGTGGGAGGAGGAGCGCAGTTGGTGGTGGGTTGTGAGGGAGGCAGAAGGTGAAGGCGATGTGGTCCGAAGGTGACGATGTTAATCGAGGTCAATTCAGAACTCAATGAGGTTATGGATTGATGATGCGATGAAGAAGAAGAACATGGATGCAGAGGATGACAATGTACTTGATGAAGAAGAAAGCAAAGAAGAAGAAGAAGAAGAAGAAGAAGAAGAAAATAGGGATAGAAGAAGAATAGGGAGATGAGGAAAAAGAAGAGGGAAAGGTGTATACTTGTGAGTTGACGCCTGTTGGTGGAGGAGGGAGAGACTCGACTCATGTTTCTCACTTCAGTCATGACAAGGATGACGAAGCTCGGCAGCAACGTGGGAGAGATCATATGTGTTCAAGTGAACACGAATCACACTAGAAAGGAGCTCGAATCACCTCATCAATGTAACCAGCGAGGAGGAGGAGGATGGCCCTCTAACTCTCTCTCTATCTATCTATCTGTCTATCTATCTATCTCTATCTCTATCTCTCTATATCTCTCTCTCAATGAAGAACGATAAAGGTGGCAGATTGGTTGAATGGAAGAGGAGTAGGGCTTAAATAAGAGGGACTCGATATGGTTCTCGATCAGGATAGAGTCCTGTTGGGATAAGGGGTCGGTAAGGAGAAATGGGTATGGAAGATAGGGTATTTGGGTCATCGAGGGGATTAGGATAGGATCGGTTGGGGGTCCGATTGGGAAAACATGAAGGAAGAGGTTTCATGCGATTAGTATAGACAAAGTAGGGGACATACAAGGATCAGAGAGGATGGGGATGGAGTTGATGGTGGATGATGGGTTGATCGGGGATTCTAGAGGTCCGGAGATGTCTGGAGGGTGCTTAGTACCGTTAGAAGGAGGGCTAGAAGTAGGAGATCAAAAGGTTATGGGGAGGGAAACAAAGAGTTAAAGAAGGAGAGAAATCAGACCAGGAGGTTGGCTGACGAGGGTTGGGCTTCGATTGTTGGAGGTTGAAGCTACAGAGAGGAGGCATTGGGGAGGTAGGACACTAAGTGATGGTCGTTGGATCTTAATCGATCCAATGACCTTGGTTGGACAGGGGGTGAAAAGGGTGAAGTGATCATGACCATTAGATCGAGTGTTGATTCAACAACCCAAGTTAGGGATGCTAGAAGACGGGAAGGTTTTACCAAGGGGAGAGTGATGATTACAATATATACAGAGATAATATGATCAAATTATGTGATATACAACCTTAATGCTTGATCTATAAACTCCAAATTCACATAATCTATATTCTTTACAAACAGCAGTAAAAATATCCATAATTGCACACAATCAATTAAAATCTGTGCATAATTCAACTAATCATGATTTTTGTAACCGAGTAAAATGTTCATTGCCCCTCCTCCTCGCAAATTGACTTCTCCAGCACGTGCTATCGTGCACCCACACCCGGCTCCAGCCTGCATGCTGCTGTGCGTGAGCCTTCTTCTCCATCCCGCACAGCTGTTGCGTGCACGGCAAGCAACTGCGCACCAGCGTCCACTTCCTGCGATCTCATCCGCGCGCCAGCTCCCTCGGCACCAGGTCTTCCTCCAGCTTGCGCAGTGAACCAGATCACATGGTAGTCCTGCTCCATCTGCTCTCGTGCACAGCAGCACCCTCCAGTTGCTCCAGCCCGCGCATCACATCCAACGCACCCCCTGCTAGTGTGCGTAGCAGCCAACACACCAACCAGCAGTAACTACGCGCACTCTTGTTCGCGTGTGGAAGACATCCAGCAATCCCCCACGCACGTCATAGACCACAGTAGCCAACGGAGGCGCGTCCAGCCACCGCGTACCAGCGTACACCTCTAGCGCGCCAACAACCCCGCACCAATCACCCTCGTGCAACATCAGTCGCCCCCGTTCAGGCAGTTCTCGCGGACAGAAATTGCACCATCCCTTCTGTGCATGAGCATAAGATTATCTTTCTCTTCCCTTATTTACTTTACTTTATTTACTTGTCATTTGCACTTATACCCTTGAACTCATCTTCTAAGTCATTTTCAAGTATATCTTTTTGTTTCAAATTTGATTAGTTGCAAGCATTATATCATGTCTTTAACGTCCTCTCTAATTGCATCTACATCTTTTACATATCATTATATGTGCTGAAACATCTTTTTTAAAACACTAGGAAGCATCTCTGTTATATTTAGATAAGTTTGATCAAGTTTGATACCCTCTAAAAATTCATCATCATCATATCTCATTTCATCGGACTAAGATTGGAATCAAGTTTTAAATGTCGAATTAAAATCGCAAATTTGTTTAGTCCTCGTGGATTCGAACCTCTACTTGCCGCATACTTTTTGCTTACATATTTCGTGCTCGTAGTTGTATTTTATTTGTTTGATAACGGTTTATCGTGGGAAAACAACGACTTGATAAAACCAGCTTTTTAAACCGCGAAAAACCTTGTCAACAGAGAGGCAACTTTAACCTGACGTCTAGGTGGACCAGTAGGAGTGAGACATGTGGAGGAGTGTTGACTGGGTGGTTTGATCATGCATGAAAATGCAAAGAAAAATAATTTAAAATTAGTATGTGAAGTCAAATATGAAAATGGATAAAATAAAAGTTGAATATCTTAAAAAGATCTACAACATTCATGAAGGACTCAAATGCATATGATATATGGAAGAAAATATACGATTTTTTATGATATTTTATGTATACAAAATTCTGATTTTTTTTATTTTTGTACTTTTACTTAATTTTCTGTAAAAAATAAATGCAAGAAAAAATCAAACATGGTGTAAAATAATGTAGTGGATATTAATGCAATCTTTTTTGAGATTTTTATGAGTCAAAAAAATGTCAAAATAAATTAGTGATGTGAATGATACAGATGAATAGGTCGGTGTGCTCATTTTAGAATTAATCTTTTTCATTATTTTTTAGATTTTTATTTTAATTTAATTAGTTAGAAAATGAGATGAAATAAAGAGATGAAACAGAAATAAATCAAAAAGAGTTAAATATGTATGTGAAATAACATGTCAAAATCAGTAAATGCGTATAATATACAATTTGATCACAAAACTCAAGTTTCACAAATGAACTCTAAATCTTTTGAATTTAGTCTTGATTTATAGATAATTTAGTATATATTAATTCGAAAGTAAGAATAGTGAAATTGGACATTGTATGTAAGAGGTCAACTTTTACTGCTTTCTATCTTGGAATTGGGGATTGGGTGTATTTCTCATATACAAGTTGATTTTTCTAAGATTTTTCATTGATTAATATTAATGATATGTACAGAATAGAATTAGTTTTATGTCAATTGGAGTTATTGTGAATTAATTAAAAATGTATGAAGTTAGGTGAGCATTTACAAGTTAAATATGAATGCAGTATGAAATGATGATTTATGCAAATTATTTACAAATGCATGAATGTTAATTATGAGTTATAAACACATGAATGCATATAATTACTCGGAACAAAGCTATATTTTCAACTAATTAGAGTGATGAATCACATATTCATAAGGAAGTATGAAATTTATACCACAACTAAGGTTTGAATCTACAACAATGAGGTAAGTTTGCACAATTTTCGAGTATCTTTTTTACTCTAATTTAAACTTAAACATATCTAAAAGAATATTATATTTGTTCTTGAGTTTAGAGCCACCAAAAAAGAAACTCTCCATGCCAAGTTATTGTAAATGAATCCTAGTATTCGTAGAATTTTTCTAAGAATTTTATGGGTGCTTTTAAGGTGTTTTAGAGTTCAAATGAAAAACCAAGGACTAAATTGTTATTAAGTAAAATTCTAAGGACCAATTCACAAATAAAAAAAACTTTGAATACAATCTGATTATTTAAGTAAAGCATATGATCACATATGCAACTTTTGTAGGAAGATTGAGTAAGAAATGGCTAAACTGCAAATGTAGATTACTCCAAATGACAAGATAGCCCATGTAAAGAGTTCAAAGTAAATTTTAGAACTTACAAACTTCTTTTCTATAATTTCTCATTTATTAACATAATATTAATAGTGGCAAAGTTTCATTCAAGAGTATCTAAGAATTTGAAGTGAAATTTTAGATTAATATCTCTAAACATATCATTCACATCTAACTAAAATGAAAGGTAAATAACAAAAGCTAAGCAAATAGAGAAATCGTTATAGAAGTTTCTTCTCCTAGATATATGTTGGGCCCTAGCTAATGGACAATGGTGATGTGGTGGTATATCGGTGCATAGGTGGCATGCCAGTGGCAAAGAACAACTATGAAGGGATCAGTCAGCATGTGGTAGATCATACAGAGGACTTGACTTCGGGGAGGCGAAGCTAAGATTCAAAGATGGAGGAGAGTCGAGAACATACGCTTGCGAAACAACAAAAGTAGGGACCAGAGGATCGGAGGTGAGAGGAGACAATTCTTGATATCAACTAGAGAGGAAGAAGTCTATCATATGGAGTTTGTAGCTTATGGGCTCGCTCACTACTGGAGAGTGATGATCTTGGGTTTGGAGGAGATATAGCAGCTCGTTCCCTAGAAGTGATAAATTTAGGCAAGTACTCGGGATGGAGTTTCCCTGGTGAAAAGCAATGTCAAACTCCTAACCCCTCTTCATGCTTTTATAATCATAGACGATCAGGGGAAGGTTAAGTGATGGTGCCTTACTCAGGTTGAAGTCCCCATAGCCTCAGGACACTTCAGATGGCATATTTAGGTGAGCACAAATATTGTTGTATTCGAGGTTGGCTAGGTTGTTGCATCATCCCAAGAAAATGCACAAAATCTTTAGCTTATATGTACTAAATGTAAGGGAATAAAGGTGGTATCGTATACTTTACTTTTGTGAGCAATCTTTCCTACAAAATGAAAATCTTTATATGTACTAAAGCCAAGCAATTTCCAGTATCTCCCCTTCTGGATACATGTGGCATTTCTCTCCATCATTCCTTCTCTTTGAAGGCCCAATTCTCTATCCCGCGCTCTCCTCAAATTCCCCTCCTTGTACGCAGCCCACTACCCTATTTTAAGTAAATGCCTCTCTCCCCCCCCCCCCTCCTCTTTCTTCTCTCTCTATCCAATGCTCCCCTTTTATTTATTTTATTCTCAACTCTCCTCATCTATCTCTCTCCCTCGATTTCTCACCTCACTTCTCTCTTCCACTCTCTACCAAAATTCTCTCTCTCTCTCTCTCTCTCTCTATATATATATATATATATATATATCCATGCATTATCTCTCTCTCATCTCTTAATAACTCCTCTCTCTTCACCTGATCCCCCCCTCTCTTGTCGTATCCTCTTCTCTCTCTTCACCATCACTCCTCTTTTATTCTACCTCTTTTCCCTCCCTCTCCCTCTCTCTCTCCAATTTTCTAACATACGGAAGATGATTTAATTTGACATTTTTAGGTTATATATTACTAAAAAATGAACCTTCATCTGGTTAGAATTGGAATATTAATTGATCACATTCTCCTATAAATTGATAATCGGATTTACAAAAAAGGTGAGAATAGTAGCTTTTTTAAAACAATTGTTGTTGCATTTTTTATTATAAATATTTTTATGTAACATTTTTTTCTCAAAACGATCAAACCCAAGAGTGATTAAAAATTAGAATATTAATTGATCATGTAATTCTCTTATAAATTGGTAAACAAAAATTTTGAGAGTAACATTTTAAAAAAATTTATGGTTGCATTTGTCGTTTATATTATATGTGTGTATGCGTATGTTTGTATGTATATATGTATGTATGTATGTATACATGTATGCATGTATGTATGTATGTATGTGTGTGTGCTTGTGTGTGCGCATGCATGTGTGCGTGCTTGTGCATGTGTGCATGCATGAGCCTAATAAATGATATCTTAGGAGCACAAGGGATAAAACTCATAAATAGTGAATAATATAAATTGAAACATATTTAAAATAAATAATAATATTTTAAAAAAACAACTATTATTGCATTTGTAGAATGTGTATATATATATATTAACGAGCCTAATAAAAGATATATTTGGTGTAGAAGGACTAACACTCATATATAAAAAATTAAGTAGAAAATGTTCTCAATATAGCATATTAGAAATCTTTATCAAGGCGAAAAAATATCAATAATGATGTAAATAATGATTATCAACACGACTTCTCTTTTTTATTTCATCATTTTTAAACAAAATATCATTATTATAATCACTCTAATTTCATTTTGTTTTTATTTTACGATATCACTTCAAATAACATCTATTAATATTTTCAATACTGCGTAATTTGGCTTATAGCAATGAGTGATTTTATATTCGTTGATATATCATCCATTGCTAATTTATAACAATAATTGTTATTTACTGTAGACTTATCTTTGATTCTTTACATTCGCAACATATATCTTATATAGAAAAAAATCATATAAGAAAGGTTGCATGATGACTTTTTTCCTTTAAGCATATTGAACTAACGATGATTATTGTAATTTTACGACAAAATCAATTATTTTTTAGTTATATGAATTATGAATATGATATTCATTGTGAATGATAGAAATAACAAATACTTTTACAATGAATTATATTATATCATATATTTAACCTCGGAAGATATGAAATATAAATATTCAAAATATTTGATCTCTTATGACAAAGTTGGGATAACATAATTTTCGTTTTAGTTTTTATCTCCATATTAAGTATTTTTCCTATTATCATATGCAAGGTAACCTTTCTTCCTCTCACACACTCTCTCTATGTCAAATCTATCTATATCACATTCTAATAAGCATTTTATACTTTTCAACATAATTTGAAATTTTCTTATATAAAAAATAAGTCATGTAGAAATGAATATGCTTAAATGTACACTATATATACTAGCATATTTTCCTATAATTTTGGAAACCATGAATGTGAATTTATTTATTCAACACATATAACTAAAATGATTTTTTATGAATAATTCTTCTATAAAATGGATAAAATATAAACATTAATTTCAACGTAAAGTTTTTTTAAATATTTTTCGGTACCAACTATCCATCACACCAAGTTTTCAGTATACTAGCTCAAAGACAGTGGTATACGATTCTCAATTTATTATAGAATCTTTTCGTAACTTTTATTGAGCATTCTACTTACAAGAGCTATTTACCTATTGTATTTTGAAAAAGTAATAATCGATATGTGTACCATTGAGGATAATTGTCTAATTATATTAGTTTGTTAAGGTTTTATAATAATGTGATTGTATATATATTCTTAAACATGTGGAGCACAAACATAGAACAAAAACTATTATGAATTGTATCTTCAAGGTTAGTTTTTTAGATGTAAATGTTTACCATTGGATGCAATTATATTTTGAATATTAAAGTAATCATATATTAATTGAAATAAAATTGTTGTATTAGGCATACGTCTATTGATAAATTACATGAATTCATATATATATATATATCCTTTACAAAGCATTTATTTTTTTAAAAGATAAATTAAATTAATTCCTTCGATCTTAAATTATTTTTATTATAGATATGTTTGTCGATTTTTTATATTGAATTATAGTACCAAAAATTTAACCTAATTTTAAATATTCCATTTATTCTCTTTACTCTTCTCTCATTTCTATCATTTTCATTTAATTAAATATTACAATTTAATATTTAAATTAATATCAGATAAATCAATTTCAGTTCCACCTTAAAGCATGGGTAACATCGTCGTTAATGTTAATATTTGGACTATCTGAATACTAGTGAAGGGAGGAATGCTTCCATTGGGATAAAAAAATAATAGAAATTTTATCACTTATGTCCTTTAACTTCTGCAATATCAGTTATGCCCCTCTTTTTTGTAATATCAAATGTACCCTTATATTCTTACAAAATTTACAATTCTGCGCTTTTGTAATATCAGTCATGTCCCTACTTTACCTTAATCGATGGACAAAAGTGATATTGCAAGAAAGGAGGGTGTAAAGGATATTGTAGAATTTAAGAAGGGTAAAAGTTATAAAAACTCAAAATAATAACAAAGGGGATGAGACATTCCTTGCATGGGGAATAAGATAGACATAGAAGGTTGGTTTGCTCGAATATTCTCCCATAATGTGATACTAAAAGAAGGGGTGGGGACAGTACTTGTTGATAAACAATTTAGAGGGAGGGAGATTGTCGTTCTACTCACATTATGTAGAATGAGGATGGGATTAGGACTTTCAAATTGAAGGGTACTTAACTTATTTGATAGTTAAATAGTACTACTATATTTAATACAAATATAAGTATGTTATAGATTTAGATTTGATTATAGGCTATAATTTAAATAAAAATATTTTGTTTCAATAATAGTTTATAAATTATATATGCATATAGATTAGTGATATATAGTTAGATACTTGATATGGAAATCAAATTTAGTAGGTAGATGTATGTAGTACAGCATCTTACAGATGTGTTTACAAAACTTAATAAATATGATTGAGTGAATTTGTTTCTTTATGGGACATGTAACACTTGCATAAGTATATATCTTTATATATGTATATATATATATAGAAATATAAAAGTTGCCAGTTTATTTGTATAAGTCAGGGTCAGAGAATAGCAAGTTTTCTTGTCATTTCTATTATATTATACATGCGATATGTGTATAGATCATGTAATGGATTTTATGCGCACATGTGAGAGAAATGCATGGATTTTTATTGATTTTCACATCATTCAAGTAAACATATCGTAAAAATGTGACGCGTCAAGTTCTAAATGACAAACGTTAGTATTCATGTGCTATAAGTTGAATGTGTGGGATGCACGTTTACACATTTTGCACAAATATTCAATTAAAATAGATTATTTAGGTTAGTCTTAATTTAATGGGATTAAATTGAAGATGATCCAGTAATCTGTTGATCATAGTAGTGACTAGATTTCCTCATTTATTAATCATAAGATGGGATTTGAAATAATTAATCATCGATGTAAACAGGATATGGATTAAGTCATGTGATAATGTCCATGATTTCTTCTCATTGTGAATTGTATAGTCACAGTAAATTGTATTTTGACGATGCTTATGTGAAGTTCGATTGTAAGCAAACATGGTTCAGACTGCTTCATTTCTCGAAGAAGTTGTGTCGTATGCATGGTAACCTCAATATTATTCCTTATATAATTGAGGTGGTATTGGATTACACATAGTTTATAATTTCTCTCGTTAAAAATTGGTTTAATTAATAGCATGTTAGCATCGCCTTTGGGACTACGGGTATGGGTATTAAAGATCGAACCTTGAAAATGAAAGTTGGACTTACAAAGTGAAAAGAGTTCTCATTTCGTTCATATTCACGGAAATTTCCCATATTATTGAGGTGTTTCCAATAAGAAAGAAGTTCTTAAATCTCATTTGAGGTGTTTCATCAACATGCCTCATGTTTTGAAAGTTGAATTGGGAACAAGCTTTAAAAATACAAAAATACGAGACGACTTTGATTGAAAAATAATTTCATCTTAGTCAAACTATACTAAAGTATGAACTATTTAAATTTAAAATCAGGTCACTTAGCCTACTTAACAAATTACGCAAAGTGAATTAGTTGGCGTGACCAAACTACTCCGATTGGATAAATACTTTGGAAATCATGCTTGGAGAAGAGCGCATAGGGTATGTGCTCTCATCAATCAAGTATGAAGACCCTCACATCAAGGATGACCAAGAATTCAACAAGACATGGAATGAGGATCATTCACTTGATCGTTGCTACATTCTTGAAATATTATCTGATGTGCTTCAAAAGCAACATATAAATATTGCATCTACTCAAGACATCCTGGTGAATCTAAAGGAAATATTTAGAGATGTGAACCACACTCAACAATATAACTTAATGAAAGACATGCTTTGCTGCAAGATGCAAGAGGGAAGAAAAATTAACGAACATGTACTGAAAATGCTTGGGTACATCTCTGAATTGGAAAGCTAAGGGGGTTAAGATGGATGCAGAAACGTAGACAGACTTCGTGTTGTTGTCTCTCATCTAGTCTTTCAACAACTTCATCATTTCATACCATATGAATATATGATTCTCATTTTTTATACTTTTATGTTATCTTTATCTTTTAGCAAAAACATCTATAAATATATGTAAATACAATAAATTAGCATTGTACATGTCCTTGTTAATATTGCACAATTAACACATATTTTCCAAAAATAAAAACAATAAAAAGAAAAGAAAAAAAGAAAGATGTAATTATGAAATAAATACAGACTAGCCCAAACCCTGAGTGAAGGTCAATAATTGACCTGATCGACAAAGAATAAGTAGAGGGAGATATGGCATATTGTATGATACTTATACAAATAAATATTTACACTTTGTGGATGTTCTATTGTTAAACACTTGTAAATACTTTTAATGAGAAAATAAAAATAAAATAAAAATTGTGTAACATAAAAGAAATAAAAATAAAATGAAAAATTCTATTGTACATCAGCCACACCTGTAAATATTGTATATAATACCTATTTATTTAACACCTTTATTTAATCTGTCAAAATCAAATAAAAATTCTTTTTTACTTTCGAAATTATGTAATAAATATATAAATTATAAAAAATAATGTATTTTTGTAAAAATAATAAAATAAAAATACATGTATATAATAAATAAGTGTATTATACCTATAAATATTACATTATACGATATATACCATAATATATTCATTTATAAAGATAATTAAAAATCATAGAAAATAGTTTAAAAAATTATAAATATTTTTTATTTTATTCATTTTTTTTGAAATCATTTGCTATTTTTTATTTAATTATGCAAATCCTAGCATTCTGATTCGTCCACATCAGATTGTTAACTTTAGTCAACCCTTCCTCTCCAAGACCCGACCCGACTCCCCCTTCGCTGGACCCGAGTTCTCCCATTTCTTCAGATCAAGTCCGATCACCAATCGCCTCACTTTTTGCACCCAAATATTCTCCTAGGATCCGTGATCCTCGCTGACCCCTAGGCGCAACCATATCGCCCTAGGGTTTTGAGCACCTCTCCGATCTTTCTGGAATCCTGGACACCTCTGTAAAGCATCTCCTCCACCTCCCGAGCTCGGTAGCTCGCTCCTTGCATCCCCTTCCTCCACCAATGCTTGTAGGATAGTGACAATATCCTGTTTGGCCTTCCTGGAGCTTGATTGGATGGACGATACAGCGTAGCTCAGCTCGTGGCTAGAGCACGTCGTCGTGATAAGCCTCTTCTGCCTTCCGTTGCATAATCGAGGGCACAACCTCTCCATCACCTTTGCCTTACTTCGCCTTCCGTTCATGCACTCTCAGGTACCTTCGATCACTCCCTTTTTCGCCGTTCATTCTCGAGTCCGTCCATCAGCCATCGTCTTCCATCTTTGCTCTGACTCGAGTGTCAGAGAACCATATCCCACTTTCACCTGCACCAATCGGTACCTCATCTCATCGTCACCCTTCATACGCACCCTAACCCCGATGCATCATGCTCATCGGAACAGGATTAGGAGAGATATCCCCCATTTCTTCCAGAGATCGCTTGAGCACCCCACTCCTGCTTCCTTTGTTTACGCCTACTAATAACCACAGTCAGGGATACTCCTTCAAGCCGAGATTGTCTTTGCAAGTCCAAGCGCACGCGATAGGCCCAAATAGAGCTCCATTAGAGGTGGTGGAGCACCCCCAGGTGCTTAGCATCGCCACGCCAATCCGATAGTCCCCTCGATCATCAGAGCAACCCATTCGAAGCGGAGCGACCTTTCAAAGGTGTTGGACTTCATTGCGAGACGATCTACCCTGCAGGTCGACCAAACCTCTCGATCGAAGCTCTCACGTTGCCAGTTCTTCCTGCACCCTCCAGCGATGTTGGATGAGCTACTCCCATCCAGTTCCGATCCGAGTCATCTGTACATGCCCCTTTTTGCAACGTCAGATCATATCTTTTGCAGATCTGAGCCGCACATTCGTGCAGCCTTTCCAGACTGCAGATCTGTCTGCCAACGATCATTAGGATCGTAAGCCAGAGCAGCCATCAGCACACGCCACGTGCCCCCTCACCCTATACGGTATATTTCACTCATGCCCTCGCCTTTTTTCTGTGTTTCTCTTTAGTCTATTAATTGTAATAAATAGTTAAAAAAATTGCAGTCAAACCCTTGTAGTTTTAGTATTTGCATTTTAGTCCAACCAAGTTGTAGTCGTGTGCACCTGCACGTGCTTTTTGGTGTTTTTGTAGATTATCTTCTGAACCTTAAGTTTGTTATGGAATGAATTGATAGTATTATACCCATGTACGTATTGTTTCACATGTTGCACGTGCCTTTTCTGGACATATTGTATAGTGGCCCTCATAGTTTCCGATTTAATTATTCTAGAGGCCCATAAATTTAAAGTAATTACAAATAGGTTCCTACAAACTATTTTTAATTGCTTGTCTTTCATTTAGTGCAATAAATAGCTAATTGTCTCAAAAATTACCCAAAAATTATATGTTACTCATGTTTGCATGCTTTGTTTGTGGTAATTTTTCTGGTTAATTTCTTTATATTTTTCTATTATTAAAATTTCAAAACCCCTAAAAATGTCATGTTTTCCTTAGAAAAATCATAAAAATTTGAAAATATACACAAAAATCCTAAAAAATAGAGTAGGTGCCTTTTATTATCCTCTACCCCCATACCATTTTCACTCAAAAATAATTATAAAAACAAAAAAACACAAAAAAACTTGAAAATTCGTAAAAATTATATAAAATCATAGAAAATCCAAAAAATTGTGATTCTGGACTCTGTTTGTAGATATTTGTTTGTAGTTATCAAAAAAATTACCTTCATGAGCTATGGGAACATTATTATTTTAATTTGCAAATGACTCTTGGTTGTTCACTATTTATCTACTTTATCATTGTTTGATTTTTAGAAAATCAATAGAATATTTGAAAATTCTATAAAAATTACCAAAATATTGTAAAATATATAAAATTCAAAAAATATTTTTACTGTAATTTTCTGAGTATTTTTGGCCCTGTTGAAAAATACAAAATAGTGTTTGTGTATGTGTTTCACTTGTTCTCTTAGATTGAAAAATTAAAATTTTGAAAAATTAAAAACCACTAAAATAATAAAAATCCTTTATCTCTGAAATCTTGCTGCTTAGTTTTTAATTGTGCTCCTTGTGTTCGACCCTGGTCGATACCAGGTAAAAAAAATAACAAAACTGCTCATATTCGATTGTTTGATTCATAGTGGTTTATTTTCTCGTTGATCGATTGGGTTGATTTAGGACAACGACAATAGCTTAATTAATCCATCTTAATCGGCTGAAAATCACATTATCATAATGGTGTCGCTGCTAGGGAGCACGGCTAAGTAGTTAGATTTTATTTTTGTCTATCTTTGTTTATCTCTCTTGTAATTGTTTCTGGCCATCGTCTATTTTGCTTTTCGTGCGAGGTATCGCCTGGGGGACGATTCGGTCTGCTTGGAAGGGACCCGTACTTGAGGAGCAAAGGAGTAGAGAAGCAGTTATAGTAGAGAGAATTTAGCCTTAATTTATTTTTGTAAATATTTTTGTAATAACTTAGACATTTGAACCCTTGGACTTGAACACTATTCGGGGTTTTTTGCGGAGTGTCGGTGCACTCGGAGGACCTCATCGAGTTTTTCACGATTTTTTCGCATTTTTATTCTTATTTGATTCTTGATATTTTATTCCCTAGATTTAGGTTTTTATTCCGACTGAGCTCGATAATTAGCTAAGGTCCTAAACACACTAATAGAATATAGGGATTTTATCACTTGTGCCCCTCCGAGATATCGCAATATCAGTTATGCCCCTATCTTTTTGGTAATATCAGTTGTGCCCCTCACTTCTTTCTCCGTCATCAATTGTGCCCTTCCGTCAGATTAACCGTCAAAAAATTGAAATAACCATAGTTTACTTAAACCATGGTGTGGTTAAGAGGGGTATTATGGTCAAAATAAAATCAAATGAGAATGAGGGTTGGGGAGGAGGTGCGGGGCTGTGGAGGAGGTACGGGCTGGCGGTAGGGGCCTGGGGAAGTGCGTGGCTGCGGGAGGTCGGGGGGTTGACGATGGTTGCGCGGTTGCATGGTTGCGTTGTGCGGAGCAGGGGAGGTGGCGGTGCGGGGAAGGGGGTGGGGGAGCAGGGGGCGTGTGTGTGGGGGAGGGGGTGCAGCCCAGGGGGACGGGGAGCAGGGGGAGGCACCGGCGAGGGGAGGAGGTGCGGGGGGAGGTCAGGGCAGGGGATGGAGGGGCGGTCTAGGCGGAGGGAGGTTGGGGCGGAGGGAGGCGAGGACAGGGGGCGGAGTGAGGTCTGGGCGGAGGGAGGTTCGGGCGGAGGGAGGCAGGGGCCGGGGGCGGGGGGAGGTCTGGGCGGAGGGAGGCGAGGGCACAGGGGGCGGAGGGGCGGTCTGAGCGGAGGGAGGCGAGGGCACAGAGGACGGAGGGGCGGTCTGGGCGGAGGGAGGCGAGGGCAGGGGGCGGGGGGAGGTCTGGGCGGAGGGAGGCGAGGGCAGGGGGCGGGGGGAGGTCTGGGCGGAGGGAAGCGAAGGCACAGGGGGTGGAGGGGTGACGAGTCGCTAAATACGGTGTTTAATTAAGTCACGTTGTAGCACGTGTACTTAGCGATTCGGTCAGAACCGAGAGAAGATCTCCCGTGAAGAGTGTCTCGGCTTAATTTATATCCCCGGGCAAGTCCGGGGTCGAACTCAGGGAGGCAAAGGAACAACTTTGGGTTAATTTACAAATTTAAGATCTAGATATCCAATACGGTTTTTTTTTAGATTTTTTTAATGCAAATAGGATGCCAAAATGCACAATGCAAGTGAACTAATATACTAAGAAAGCATACAACTTAGCCAAATTAAGTTTAATGTCAAATCAGTTCAATTCAGCCAAATTATATTTTTCCTAGAATACTAATCCAGAGATGAACACAAAACACATTTTTTGGAATTTTAGGGGTTAAAATGCAATAATGAAAAAATGCACACTTTTTAAGGGTCTTTTTGC
Organism: Ottelia alismoides; assembly: GCA_037367405.1. Taxonomy (NCBI): domain Eukaryota; kingdom Viridiplantae; phylum Streptophyta; class Magnoliopsida; order Alismatales; family Hydrocharitaceae; genus Ottelia; species Ottelia alismoides. The sequence goes on from JAZKJV010011425.1 coordinate 428,066, forward strand.
AATTTATCATACGAACAGAAAGCAAAAATCATGAAAAATTTACTAGAATTAAAACATGATGCAAAGAAGCTACAGTAATTTTTTTGGAATTTTTGACAAAATATGAATTTTTTATGAAATTTTTAGTGAAAACAGAGTGGAAATGAGTAATTAATTCTTATTAAATCCACGTTATCAAAATAATCAGAGTGCAAATTATCTCAAAAAGATATTTAGATAAGCAATCTAGGAGAGTTGAAATTTCACAAAAATAATGTATATGGATTTAATTAAAAATCAAATACTAAAATCATCCTAGAATTTATTTTATGCACTAGACAACTCCGAATTGGACGAAACTTGGACAATAATTAAAGCACAACAAAATGCATCATTTACATTTTTTTCGCAATTTTTGGAGAAAGAAATAGATACGTGCGAATTTCAGAGTTTAAATGGGTAAAATATCTCTCAATTTCAGTCTCTGAATTTTAATAAATAATCAAATGTTCACAAAAACGCAATTAAATAGCCTGGAGATAAAGAATTGATTTTTCTACAATACACTATTTTTCATTAAATAAAATGATGCTATTTTGAAGTCCAAATCAACATTCAAAGACAGGGATGTCAATGCAAAATAGAAATTGAAACAATAAGCAAACAACTGTGCACAGGGGCACTTTTGTAATTACGGAAACTTAAAGGGATGCTATTGCAATTTTCACAAAAAAAAATAAAAAGCAAATGAACCTTTTGTTTCTCTTTTTCTTCTCGTGAAGTCAGACACAGGCATGGACGGCTAGGGCACAAGAAGATGAGGGCGGCGGTCGCGTGGTGGCTGGGCGGAGCACCTGCGGGAGGCGGTGCCGTCGCGAAGAGAAGGAGGAGGAAGAGAGGCGGCCGGCGGCTGCGGTCTGTAGGAGGTGTCGCACCAGGAGGGCGCGGCGCGGCTTCGAGGCGGAGCGGGATCGACAGGGGCGGGGGCCGTCGGGCGGCTGCGCGTGGGCGGCAGCCACGCGCCGGTGGTGAGAGGGGCGGCCGGGATCTGAAGCGGGGCCGGCGGAGCACGGCCGTGGTTGCGGCCGTGGCCTGGAGTTGCGTGCGGCTCCCTGAGGCGGGGTGGAGGAGACGGGCGGTGGCCGTTGGGGCTGCTCGCGCTGCGAGGGGCAGGAGCGGCGGGCGGCGCGTGGGGCCTGACTACTGCCGGCGTGGTGTGAAGGCAGGGGGGTGGCGTGAAGTCCCTGGGGTGCTGCTCCAGGAAGGCTCGAGGGTTGCGGCTTGGCTGGAGTGCGTGGCAGCCACGCTAGGCTCTGGTGGCCGTGAGTGGGTGGCCTGGACGGCGAGGAGACAGGGGGGCGGCGGCGCACGGCTGCTTCCTCCCTGTTTCTTTTTTTTTTGTATTTTCTTTTTGTATTTTTTTTTTGTTTTTCTTCTTATAAACAGGAAATGCAATGTAAGAAAAATGCAATGCAATGAAGTGGTGGTGTATGATGTTGGATGTGTGGTTTTTTATGCAAACTAAAAATAAAATGCAATGGATGAAATGAAGATGATAATGATTAGTGGTGGTGAATGAAAATGATGGTGTGATTGTGATGATGGTGGTAGAGTAATTGATGTATAAAATGATGGTTTGGTTTTTTTTTTTGATAACAAAATAAGCAAACAACGTTAGATAAAAAAAAATTGACAAAGTGAAGATAGAGAATTTACCTGTGTTGTTCGTCGGGTTGTGGAGCCGCGTCGTGCGGCTTCCGTTGTGGCCTCGATCCGGTTCGACGAAAAATCGGAGAAGCTTTGCGATCTTGATGGGAAGTTCGCTACGCGGAGAAAAACCGCGGATCTCGCCTGCAGGTCGTCGTCGCTCAACGCATAAGGGGGAGCTGTCACCTCACGACTTAAAACGGGCTCGAACCTCTCTAACTCGTAGAATGGCGGATGCGAAAAAATGAGGATGTACAAATGAAATATAAAGAGAAGAGAAAGAGAGGTTAGAATGGTGGTGGTGTTGAATGGGAAGTTGAATTATTGGTGGAGTTGAATGGGAGGTTGGTGGAAGAATATGGAGTGGAATGGGAGTTATTAAAAATGGTGGAGTTGAATAGAAGTTGGTGGTAGAGAAGTTATTGTAGAGAATGGGAAAAAATAAATAAATAAATAATGATATAAAGTATGCTACTTTAAATACAACAAAAATAAAGAGGAAAAAAAATAGTGGTGAATTTACAAGTAAATACATACAACATGTACAATTTTTTGTTTGCTTTTTTTAATATGTATTTTTTTTATCTTTTTAATAAGAGATATTTTCAACGAAAAAATACAATAAAATACAATAATCAAAATACAACACAATCATAATTTTTTTGTATTTTTAGAAATTGAGAAAGATAAAATAACAAATGACTAAAGAATGAATATATACATAATGTACAATGCATATCTAGGTCCCAAAACCCAACTTTTGCAAATGAGCTCCGATTTTAATGAAACCACTTCCGTTGGATAGATAATTTTCTAACTTGAACTTTAAAAGTGAGTTTGGTGAATTTGGAGTTCATACGGAGCGGGAATTTAGCTTGGAAGTTGGACTTTACGGCTTTTTCTCTTTGGGATCTAGGAGCATTTATTTGAGATGAAATTTGTTTTATATTTTTGTATTTTTATATACATTTTTATGGACAGGTTAGAGAAAGAATTAGCCCAAAAAGGAGTTGAAATGAAATTATTAAAAATACATGAAGTTTTGGGTTATTTACAGGTATAAAACTCCTTTATTTTTGCGGCTTTTTATGTGTAATTTATTTTGTACAATCTAATATACAATAATTAGTGTGTTTTATTTACAAGAGTTATTTTATTAATTTATTGATTTTATGGACATTTATTTGGGAATTTACTCACGGATTTTGCTAAGATCAAGATATTAAGATGATGAATCGTGGATTCATCACCCCCCTATACTTAAACTTTGCTAGTCCTCGAGCAAATAAAGAATAAATAAGTTGGGTTAACCCCTGACTGTGCATGTGAATACAAGACTTGATCCGTTCAAGAACTCTCGGTTTTAGAGATCCTAAAATTCTAAGCTGAACCAAGCTCTAGTCAAAAGGTACCCAATTTCCCTAATCATCAGACTCTCTTTGTATACGTATATATAAGGGATATGACTTTAAGTGTTGACTGCAGTTACAAGAGTAGAGTCACAATGTCACCCAAGGTTCCAGTCCAAGAGACTTGGACCCGATCCTCAACACTAGGGAATAAATCATTTCTTGCATCCACTCCACCGTCTCTTTAGTTGTCAGACTTTGAAAGTGTAGATGGAAGGCCAGTTGATGGAGGGCATAGGATTGTGTCATTTCTTCTCTCCCTCTCATTGGAACAAGGATCCTCTCAAGTGCCTTATTACGCAACACATTTTTTTGGTGTTGATCAGTGCGTCCGTCAAGAGAAGTTGGAGCCGTCTGCACTTGTTTTCCTGGGAGTACACCGGGGTGTGCCTTTTTTGAGTACCTATCGTACCTTCTACACCCAGACTTGTAGCATTTACGATGCAGAGCCCTTTTCTGGTGCAAGCCCGACTCCTGGTCCTAATAGCGGTGGTCCAAGTGGACACTTTGAAATGGTTGGGAGCGCTCGCCTTTGGTGGAAGCTCTTTTGATAATTGACTTTGTGGAATGAGAGCTTTTTCTTTGACATTTCATTGCTTTGTAGTATTTGTGGCTAGCTCCACTGCTTTTACCAAGAGTTGGCGCACACTGATCAACAATTTTTTTTATTTTATCACACCCTGGCACATAGGTAAATATCAAGAGATAGTACAAGAACCATGTTCTCATACTGGCTAAATGTGCTGACACTCAGGTTTCATGAAGCCTTCATTGATTTTATCCCATCCTCGAGCATCATTAAATCAAGTCCAAACTCAAATCCCTCATCCCAGTTCCTCAAGTGAAATTTCAACTCATCTCATCATAACTGCAGTCGTGTACGTGAGGTGTTGATCATATTCTTAAGGTAGAGACTAAGCATGCAATATAGCATACAAATCTTTCAAACTAGGGAAATGTGAATAATTAAGTCAAGGACCCTAATGACTAAGGCTGGTTAACTCAAAATCTCAAGACCTCATAAACCAAGTGTTCTTGATCATCACTAGTCTTGTGTGAAAGTGAATTGTGTCAGGGATTAAACCAACTTATTAGTTAGTTTTTTTTTATTTTTTAAGTTTTTTTATGAATGTTTTTTTTTGATAAAAAAGTTTTTTTTTTACTTTTTTTTTACCCACCCCATAATTATTGTATAATATATATATATATATATAATACGTGAAAGTACGAGGTATGGGTAAAGTATATATGTAATATATACACGCCCCCCTATACTTAGCTTGTGTTATGTCCTCATGGCACTAGGTGACAAAAAGACATAGCTCGTACTAAGCGTAGGAAAGCTAAAATAATAGAAAGTATAGAAGTCGATCCGCCCCCCCTATACTTAGGCTCTGGACAGCCTAAGTGTAGAAGAAGAGCAAAAAATGGGGCGGACGAGGTCAAGAGGAGAAATGATGAGTAAATACACATGGCGGGCATCGGTCCCCCCTATACTTAGGCTTTGGTCAGCCTAAGTATTGGAAAGAACACAAGATTTGGAAGACCGATGAAAATGGGAAAGAATATACAAAAAGAAAATAAAAAGAAGAGAAGGAGCAAATCGGGTCACTCACTCCCCTATACTTAGGATCTAGTCATCCTAAGTATAGCCACAAAATGAAAACGATACGGAACTGGGGCGAGTGATGCGAATCATGAGGGAGGGAGGTGAATAAAGGAAGGAAAATATGTACAAGGAGGAGGGAGAATATACAAGGATCAAGAAGGTTTGTGACGGACCTTCTTGCGGGAGCGATGGGGTGGGTAGTATACACATGTGTCGCTGTCAGAATCGTCCTCCGAAGAATAATAGTGAGGTGTGGGGAACGTCCAACGGGGGTCGACACACGGCTGCTTGCTCAAATATGGCTTCAGATAAGCCGAACTAAGCTCACTCATGTAGATCACCTCATCCGGACCTGATGAGGACTCCTCAGAAAATTCCTTCTCTGAAACATCGAAGGTAACCTTCTTAGTCGGTTTTCTAGAACCTGAAGCATCAAGAGGAAGAGGAGATTGATATGTCTTAAGGAGTTCGGGGGAACACCTCAAGGAATCAACACTCGTCTTCTTCTTACTAGATGGCCGACTAGAGGATGGAGCAACCGATTTATCAAGATTGGTCAATTTGGTCCCAGTTGTCTCCTTTGATGTATGTCCTGGATGTGGTGTGTGTGAGGTTCTGACCAGAGGTCCATCATCAGATGAGTCACCATATGCATTGTAATACTCCTGCAAGGTCAGCACACGTCTCTGATAAGGCACAGTGTTCTCAGTTGGCTTGACATTGTTGTGTTCTTGTGTCGGATCATCGAAATGATCAAGGCAATCCACAAAGGTCATGTCCGACTCACTGATAGCTTCTGCTCTTGAGTCCTCTCTAGAAGCTGTCGTGGTGGTGGTGCAAGCAGTAGGTGGTGTGTGGTTGTAGGAAGTGTCTAAACCAATGGTTGTCTGGACAGTCGGTATCTCAGGTGTAGTAGAGAGATGGGACTCAACTGTCTCTCGAAGGTCGCGACTGTCTGCAACTTTACGGGTTACCTTGGAATATCGTGTGTCCTCAAAGATCGGGTGAGGTCGGAGTGCTCCCAATGCAGAGAAATCGATCTCCCGAGTCTCACAATCTATAGTTGCCTTAGCCAAGGCTAAGAACGGCTTCCCAAGAATGATCGGAGACTGGGTGAACTCTCCTCGATGCTCAATGTCAATGATCGTGAAGTCTATCTCCAGTAGAGCACCTTGAAAAGTGACGATGACTGAAATGGTTCCTCTCGACCGTTTAATAGTCCGATCTGCCAACTGAATGATCTCTCTTGACTTCTTGGCAGATCCGAGTTTGAGCTTGGCAAACACGGAGGTCGGGAGGATATTAATTGGTAAGTCATCATCGATTCTTGCATGGGTGAATGTGGTATCTTTGATTTCACAATCAAACCTAGGCAACCGCTTTACTCTGCGGCTCTTGGTTTTTCTCCCTATCATCAAAGATGTGGCCATAGACACTATATGTATCTCAGTCCTTGTTCTCTTATTGCCCGACCTTTTAGGCATCAATTTACTTCTCACAAATCTTTTAAGGTCGGGAAAGTGCTCAATGGCCATTATTAAGGGAAGCTTAAAAATCAACTTTCTATCCAATGCTTCCCTAACCGCAGGATCCAATTTTTTTAGATCTTTTCCTTTTTCAATTTTTATGGTATTTTCCGAGTTTTCAATTTTTTGGTCTTTTTGGTAGGTGAAGGAGGACTAGGAGAATGTACATACTCAAGTTTGGAGGAAAAGTGGTTAGTAGAAGAGGGAGATAGAAGGGACTCCAGCTGTACATGATGTGTGGTCAATCCGGTGTCTTCCAGGTTTTCGAAATTCAATCCGCAAGATCCATGATCCACATTCCTACCTGGACTCTTGATCGGTCTACAAATGTCATCCTCCAATAAGTTCTCATGACACATCATGAAAGAAGTCGGCGCAATTGGAGGGTACTGCTGAGAACTCGGGCTCTTATACTCAACACACCTTGACTCGGGTGTGTAATACTGGGTTGAGTATGGCCCATATGTATGACAGTTGTTAGTCGGAGCCTCATCAGGCGGAGTTAGTAGACAGGGGTCTGTAAATCAGTCGCATGAATCCAATCCCCTGTATATGTCGGCTCTCCGAATGGGTGATATAAAGGTTGGTCAATGTGGTCTCTATCACTCAGGTCAATCAAGTCAGGAAGATCGTACGGTGCAGGCCTCTCCATTCGGTTTGTCTGGTTGACCATGTTGTACCCTAAGGTTAAGTCGGGATGTGTGTATGGCAATTGTTGTTCTGTCCCAACTCGAGGTGAAAGTGAGGTATGTGGGGTCAACTGATTATGCCAATCATTCATCTCAGCAGTCGCTTGCTCTTTGATTTGTTCCTTGATTCCAGCAAGCGGACGAGAATATAGTGAATCAATCCAAGGTGGTTGTGGGCCAGGGGTGCAAGAATGTGGGGTAGGTGAGAAGGACGAAGAAGTGGAGAAGTCAGTCGGAGTTCTGACTTCGCGGTTGTGGTGTGGGTATGAAGAGGAAGAAGTGAGTGGAGATGATCGGAATATGGTCGAAGAAGGATGACTTGTATATGATGACCAAAATTCTGACATCTTGGAAGGGAGATGGGAGAATGAAGCGGGTCGAGGAAGAAAGCGTGCAAGTGCACCGAATAACACACAAAACAAACAAACACAAGAGCAAACCCTGAGTTCACCTACTCAACACAGTGATGGTCGAAAAAGTCCGACCATTTATCTTTCAATTTTAATTAGGTGATAAATCAAGATATCAATCCAATTACGCAAGGCTCAAAAGTAGGTTTTGGGCACTATCCTAGGGATGCGTCCTCACCTCTCAATAATCACAATTAGCCAAGCATACAATGAGGGTTTTGCTCTCCCAAAACAAGTGTTAGTTTTAATCAGTTTTTTTTGTCAACTCTGATTAGCAGTCCCGTTTTAAGTTTGGTTATCACTTGATTAGTCCACCAAATAAAGCACGCCTAACGATCAGTCCCGATTTCCTTTAAACCTAAGTTTCAAAAACCAAGGGGAGGGAGTCGAGAAAAACCGATGCAAATGATAAAATCAATGATGCATGCCCAGTTCAGAAGACTTACAGTGATCCTCGCGCTCTACATGCGGGATGCAAGGCAGAATTGAAATTTTAAACTATATGAATGCAAACGAGAAAACCGTTCCTAGACAGGCAGTTCTATTAGCGAGTGATGAACAAGTTTAATTTGACTAATAGCCCAGCGGTCTAAGTGCGTCTCGTTAAATGTGATGTGTGGTCCTAAAAGTTACGAGCACAAGCAATAAAGATATTCTAATAAAATGCTCTAAGAGCCGCGAGTGCAAGTCCTATTCTACGTCAATCAACCACACGACCACGAGAGGGTCCAAAGTCTAGTCCGGATACAAGCGCGAGCTCTCAAACAAGAGCCGCTGGAAAGTGCGAATTACCTAAGTTATTACAACGCAATAATTACAAAAATTTATAAAAATTCTCTCGAAAATAAATTGCTTTTCTTGCTCTTCAGCAGTCGGCGCGCGTCGCGTCCGTCGACCTCCGATGCACTCCAAGTCCACCAGGCCCTCGCAAGGAAAAAGAGATTTATATTAGAGAGATAAACAACAAAATATATACAAGAATATGAAGACAAATAATTGAAAGAAAATGGATTAATTACAAGTGGGCTCGGGGGTCAGACTACCCGAGTAAATGGAAAACTAAATCCAAATTTTTAAATTAGTCCCTAAGCCGTTTGCCTCCCCGGCAACGGCGCCATCTGACGAGTCGCTAAATACGGTGTTTAATTAAGTCACGTTGTAGCACGTGTACTTAGCGATTCGGTCAGAACCGAGAGAAGATCTCCGTGAAGAGTGTCTCGGCTTAATTTATATCCCGGGCAAGTCCGGGGTCGAACTCAGGGAGGCAAAGGAACAACTTTGGGGTTAATTTACAAATTTAAGATCTAGATATCCAATACGGTTTTTTTTAGATTTTTTTAATGCAAATAGGATGCCAAAATACACAATGCAAGTGAACTAATATACTAAGAAAGCATACAACTTAGCCAAATTAAGTTTAATGTCAAATCAGTTCAATTCAGTCAAATTATATTTTTCCTAGAATACTAATCCAGAGATGAACACAAAACACATTTTTTGGAATTTTAGGGGTTAAAATGCAATAATGAAAAATGCACACTTTTTAAGGGTCTTTTTGCAATTTATCATACGAACAGAAAGCAAAAATCATGAAAAATTTACTGGAATTAAAACATGATGCAAAGAAGCTACAGTAATTTTTTTGGAATTTTTTGACAAAATATGAATTTTTTATGAAATTTTTAGTGAAAACAGAGTGGAAATGAGTAATTAATTCTTATTAAATCCACGTTATCAAAATAATCAGAGTGCAAATTATCTCAAAAAGATATTTAGATAAGCAATCTAGGAGAGTTGAAATTTCACAAAAATAATGTATATGGATTTAATTAAAATCAAATACTAAAATCACCCTAGAATTTATTTTATGCACTAGACAACTCCGAATTGGACGAAACTTGGACAATAATTAAAGCACAACAAAATGCATCATTTACATTTTTTTCGCAATTTTTGGAGAAAGAAATAGATACGTGCGAATTTCAGAGTTTAAATGGGTAAAATATCTCTCAATTTCAGTCTCTGAATTTTAATAAATAATCAAATGTTCACAAAAACGCAATTAAATAGCCTGGAGATAAAGAATTGATTTTTCTACAATACACTATTTTTCATTAAATAAAATGATGCTATTTTGAAGTCCAAATCAACATTCAAAGACAGGGATGTCAATGCAAAATAGAAATTGAAACAATAAACAAACAACTGTGCACAGGGGCACTTTTGTAATTACGGAAACTTAAAGGGATGCTATTGCAATTTTCACAAAAAAAAATAAAAAGCAAATGAACCTTTTGTTTCTCTTTTTCTTCTCGTGAAGTCAGACACAGGCATGGACGGCTAGGGCACAAGAAGATGAGGGCGGCGGTCGCGTGGTGGCTGGGCGGAGCACCTGCGGGAGGCGGTGCCGTCGCGAAGAGAAGGAGGAGGAAGAGAGGCGGCCGGCGGCTGCGGTCTGTAGGAGGTGTCGCACCAGGAGGGCGCGGCGCGGCTTCGAGGCGGAGCGGGATCGACAGGGGCGGGGGCCGTCGGGCGGCTGCGCGTGGGCGGCAGCCACGCGCCGGTGGTGAGAGGGGCGGCCGGGATCTGAAGCGGGGCCGGCGGAGCACGGCCGTGGTTGCGGCCGTGGCCTGGAGTTGCGTGCGGCTCCCTGAGGCGGGGTGGAGGAGACGGGCGGTGGCCGTTGGGGCTGCTCGCGCTGCGAGGAGCAGGAGCGGCGGGCGGCGCGTGGGGCCTGACTACTGCCGGCGTGGTGTGAAGGCAGGGGGTGGCGTGAAGTCCCTGGGGTGCTGCTCCAGGAAGGCTCGAGGGTTGCGGCTTGGCTGGAGTGCGTGGCAGCCACGCTAGGCTCTGGTGGCCGTGAGTGGGTGGCCTGGACGGCGAGGAGACAGGGGGGCGGCGGCGCACGGCTGCTTCCTCCCTGTTTCTTTTTTTTTGTATTTTCTTTTTGTATTTTTTTTTGTTTTTCTTCTTATAAACAGGAAATGCAATGTAAGAAAAATGCAATGCAATGAAGTGGTGGTGTATGATGTTGGATGTGTGGTTTTTTATGCAAACTAAAAATAAAATGCAATGGATGAAATGAAGATGATGATGATTAGTGGTGGTGAATGAAAATGATGGTGTGATTGTGATGATGGTGGTAGAGTGATTGATGTATAAAATGATGGTTTGTTTTTTTTTTTTTGATAAACAAAATAAGCAAACAACGTTAGATAAAAAAAAATTGACAAAGTGAAGATAGAGAATTTACCTGTGTTGTTCGTCGGGTTGTGGAGCCGCGTCGTGCGGCTTCCGTTGTGGCCTCGATCCGGTTCGACGAAAAATCGGAGAAGCTTTGCGATCTTGATGGGAAGTTCGCTACGCGGAGAAAAACCGCGGATCTCGCCTGCAGGTCGTCGTCGCTCAACGCATAAGGGGGAGCTGTCACCTCACGACTTAAAACGGGGCTCGAACCTCTCTAACTCGTAGAATGGCGGATGCGAAAAAATGAGGATGTACAAATGAATATAAAGAGAAAGAGAAAGAGAGGTTAGAATGGTGGTGGTGTTGAATGGGAAGTTGAATTATTGGTGGAGTTGAATGGGAGGTTGGTGGAAGAATATGGAGTGAATGGGAGTTATTAAAAATGGTGGAGTTGAATAGAAGTTGGTGGTAGAGAAGTTATTGTAGAGAATGGGAAAAAATAAATAAATAAATAATGATATAAAGTATGCTACTTTAAATACAACAAAAATAAAGAGGAAAAAAATAGTGGTGAATTTACAAGTAAATACATACAACATGTACAATTTTTTTGTTTGCTTTTTTTAATATGTATTTTTTTTATCTTTTTAATAAGAGATATTTTCAACGAAAAAATACAATAAAATACAATAATCAAAATACAACACAATCATAATTTTTTTGTATTTTTAGAAATTGAGAAAGATAAAATAACAAATGACTAAAGAATGAATATATACATAATGTACAATGCACATCTAGGTCCCAAACCCCAACTTTTGCAAATGAGCTCCGATTTTAATGAAACCACTTCCGTTGGATAGATAATTTTCTAACTTGAACTTTAAAAGTGAGTTTGGTGAATTTGGAGTTCATACGGAGCGGGAATTTAGCTTGGAAGTTGGACTTTACGGCTTTTTCTCTTTGGGATCTAGGAGCATTTATTTGAGATGAAATTTGTTTTATATTTTTGTATTTTTATATACATTTTTATGGACAGGTTAGAGAAAGAATTAGCCAAAAAGGAGTTGAAATGAAATTATTAAAAATACATGAAGTTTTGGGTTATTTACAGGTATAAAACTCCTTTATTTTTGCGGCTTTTTATGTGTAATTTATTTTGTACAATCTAATATACAATAATTAGTGTGTTTTATTTACAAGAGTTATTTTATTAATTTATTGATTTTATGGACATTTATTTGGGAATTTACTCACGGATTTTGCTAAGATCAAGATATTAAGATGATGAATCGTGGATTCATCAAGGGGCGAGGGCACAGGGGGCGGAGGGGCGGTCGGGGCGGCCTGGAGGCTGGGGCAGAGGGGCGGCAGGGGGAGGCGCCGGGAGGGGAGACGAGGGCGGAGGGGCCGCAGGGGATGGGGGAGGTCAGAGCTGCCTCAAGGCTGGGGCGGAGGGGCGGCGGCGGGGAGCGGAGGGGAGCTCGGGGCGGAAACTGGGCGGCACGGGGTAGGTGCGGGGGCGGAGAGGGAGGAGGAGGAGGAGGAGGAGGAGAAGGAGGAAGAGGATGGGAAAGAGGAGGAAGAAGAAGAGGATGATGAAGAAGGTATAAAATGACCACATAATCTTTTTTAAATTAATTCCGCTCATGTCCTCAAAGATAACGTCCGTTTGTACTGTGGGTGGGACGTTCATTAACCCGAGGGGCACAAGTGATAAAATAGCAAGAAATGAGGGGCACAACTGATATTACCAAAAAGATAGGGGCATAACTGATATTGCGATATCTCGGAGGGGCACAAGTGATAAAATCCCTAGAATATATGCTCCTATAGATCGTGTTCTAGACTTAGTCAAATAAAAAGCAAAACTAATTGGACTAGAGACCATGCGCCAAAAGAGGTTGTATACAAAGCTTGTAGGACCCGTTGTGGGGGGCACCGATCGGCATCTAAGACCGGACTCAGGTCTCTTTTCTTATTAGTTAGTCACCAATTCTTCACGTAATAGAAGCTATCACCTAGGGACGATTTCCCGTACATCATATAGACTAGTTTTACTTCAGTCTTTAAATTTATGCGTTGATCACTTTGCATGTAGACTGTTGGAGCAAGGTATGTATTTATTACTCTGCATGCATCATTGTGTTTGATCGCATATTGGCTTTTCTGTCTTCCTCACCCTATTTTCTTGGACTTAAATAAAAAAGAAATCAAAAAATTCATTAGATGCCATCTTTATTCAGAAAAAAACCTAAAAAAGAGATAACCAATAAAATCGGAACTGCTAAAGCATACTTGACCTAAAATCGAACTTCACTCAAAAATTTTGTTTTGGGGAGAGAAACCCCCTCCTTGTCTGATTTTATTGCTGAGAGGTGAGTGGTCCGCACAATAGGATAGAGACATGCCTGGACTTTCTTCATACTACGGATTCTAACAAAAACAATTATCTATTCTCCAGTGAGGACTTTCGAGTAGCCGGTAAACGGTCTGAACTTCCTTAGCGGAGTGGGTGTTTTAGAGGACATTGCGTAAGTCTCTAGTAAAACTGGGTAGCTAGAAACGATCCATGCTTACACCCATACTAGCTAGAAATAAGCGTAACTAGTCATAAGAATCTGGTCCAGTCTCTCTAGGGAAAATCAGGCTCCTAATAGCTCGCTAACCTACTTTGTAAGATTGGATTATCACCTAATAAAATTTGACAAGATAAACGACCAAGCTTTCATGGTCATCACATTGTTGAGTAGGTGAACTGGGGGTTCGTTTTCTCATCCTGCTTACAGTCCAGAACTAATCTTCATAAATCCCCAGATCAAGATGATGGGAAGGAGATCTCTTAGGCTGCCTCTGGCAGCACCACTTTCCAACACTCCTCTCTGTTCATCTAGGGTGGCTTCCGAGAGCTCCAACCCCCTCTCCGAACCTGAATTTACCTCTACCCTATTCCCCCTCGATCACCCTTCTTCCATTCATAAGATACATCCATACAGGCTAGCATGGTTATATGTTCATTTGACAGCACCTGAGCTAGGGTCCTTTGCCTTTGCAGAGACCGGTGAGATGGACAGTAGTGAAGGAAGAACGGTGAGCAGCCACAGACATCCCCATTCGTATTAGATTAGGTCGCAATCAACAACACATTGCTAGCTTCCCTGGAGACCGTGCAACGACATATCCGAGACCAGGGAGTATTCATGGTAAAAGTGAAGAGGGAACTCACACAAATGCAAGCCAGATGAAAAGAACCAGGCGGACAAGATGCCGGTGGAGAAATACCAAGAGCTGAGTGCAGAGATAGACACCAAAACGAGCCGCATGACCCAGCCAGACCAGCCTGCACCCATGAGGTAGTTTCACAACCCTGATGCAACCCTCACACACCGACTGATCTAGATGCCCAGCTATCTTGGGCGATTTCGATCTCCATCCCCAGACCATTCAGTTACTTCCCAAATTCCACAGGCTAAGGCATCGAAGAGCCCCATCTCCAACTGCAGGAGTTCGAGATGATTTGCAGCTCATCCATGACATACTGGTGGACGAGGACACAATCAAGCTGATAGCCTTTCCATTCTCTTTGGTTGATAGAGCAGCCTACTGGATGAAGCATCTGGGGAAGGTTATCACCACTTGGGAGCATCTCTGAACTTAGTACTTGAACAAGTACTATCCACTCGGCCGAACCAATGCAGCTAGAGCCATGATCAGCAATTTCACCATGATCCCTAATGAACAGTTCCATGAAGCTTGGGATCGCTTTAGAGAGCTCATCGACAGGTGTCCCCACCATGAGATCAACAAGCCCAACCTCATTCAGAGTTTCTTTTGTGGGAATGACACTTGAGCTGTAGGGGCTAGTGAACGCCTCATGTGGAGTCTCCTATTCCGCTAAATATGAAGACCAAGTCTAGGCCATCTATGAGGAGATGGCCAAAAGCTATACAGTGATGTCCCGGACTCGAGTCTACACTCAAGGGGAAGCCTCTCTCGCAGGCGGTTTCATACCAGAGGATAACATGCATTGAGGTTTGACGGAGCGTAAATCTACCCTTTTGAATGTTGTCTGATTTGACTAGTGCGTTGCAGTCGGATAGATCCGCGTCGATCAAAAATAACCGCACAATTCGATTAATTCGTCGAATGAATGTAAAATGAGGTTTTATGTTTATTTAGCCTGGGCAAGCCCCAGGGTCGACTCAAGGAGGCAAATGAACAACTCGGGATCAAGCTAGATGAATTAGATTGCGGTTTTCCAAGTGGTTTTTTTTTGGTATTTTTTTATGCGATAAAATGCCAAATGCAAGCAATGAATTGGATTAAGTTAATACGAAAAGAACCGACTTAGCCTAATTTAATTTTAATGTGAAATAAGACCAATTTGCCAAGTGATATTTTTCTAATAACCTAATCCAACAATGAGTGCGAAATGTATTTTTTGGAATTTTTGGCTTTAAGATGCGCAAATGAAAAATGCAAACGTTTTTAGAGTTTTTATGCAATTTTTGGTGCAAATGATATGCAAAAATTATGAAAAATTTACTGGAAGTTAAACATGATGAAAGAGAGCTACTCTATTTTTTTTTGAATTTTCCGACACTTTTGATTTTTTATGAATATTTTACTGAAAACAGAGCGATTGTGGGTATTTAATTTCTAATTAATCCGTGAAATCAAATTATCCAGAGATTGATTTATCTCAAAAAGATATTTTAATGGTGAATCCAGGAGAGTTGAAATTCTCAAAAATGTTATTCGTGGAATTAAATAAAAATCAATTACACTGATATCTCTAGAATTTATTTTATACAAACGACAACTCCGAATTGAACGAAAACTTGGACAGTAATTAAAGTACACTAAAAGGCATCATTCACAATTTTTTCGCAATTTTTGGAGCAATGAATGACTATATGCAAATTTCAGAGTTTAAATGGGTAAAATATCACTTAATTTTACTCTCTGATTTTTAATAAAATATCCAAGGCTCACGAAAATATAAATAAATAGCCAAAATGTTCAGAATTAATCAGTCAACAACATGCTATTTTCGTATTAAAAATTGATGCAAAAATAATATCCAATATGATGCTCAAAGCTAGGGGTGTCAATGCAAATAGAAATTGAAATAGACTGACAAACTGTGCACAGGGGCACTTGTGCAAATTCTAAAACTTGAAATGAAACATATGCAGTTTTAACAATATAATAAAATAAAAAATCAAATGGACCTTTATGTTTCTTCTCGTGCAAGTTACCCACAAGTTTGGGCGGCTAGGGCTTCGGCACCACGCGAGAAGGCGGGGCGGCGCGGGCGGCGCGCTGGCACCAGTGGAGCTCGATGGGGATGGCGGTCGGTGGAGCACGGTGGCGTACGCGGGCGGCTGCCACGCGACTGGGAACCGCGGGCGTCACCGCGCGAAGGGGAGGAGGGCCGCTGCGGTTGGGGGCCGAACGCAGGGGCGGTTCCGTGCGGCGGCAGCCTGAGGGAAGGCGGCCACACCTCGTGGCCAGCGGCTGGCCGGCTGTACGCGCACGCCGTGGAGGAGGTCGGCGGGTGGCGCGGTGTCCAGGGGCTGCTAGCGGGGCTGTCGTGCGGAGAAGAGCGCCGTGCGGTGGCGGCGCTGGCGTGGAGCAGGTGCTGGGGCGTGTGGAGCGCCACGGGGAACGGCCCCGCTGGTGGGAGGGCAGGCCGCGCAACGGCGGGCGCTGCGGTGGCGCGAGGACGGCAAGCAGGAGGTGGAGGAGCTCAGGAGGTGCAGGAGGCGCAGCACGCCTGGACAGTGGCGTTGGGGCGCGCAGGCGGGGTCGGCTGGCACCGCGCGCGCAGCGGTGCTGGAGGCGGGGACGAGATGCCACGCGGACGCACGCCTGGTGGAGCGTGCGCACCGACGGCTGGTGGAGTACAGCGGCGGCGCGCTGACCGCCGCGGATTGGAGGGCATGCTGGGGCTAGTGCGGCTCGTGGAGCGTGACGCGGTCGTGAGGAACCTGCTTGATTTTTTGTATTTTTTGTTTTTCTTCTTATGAACAGGAAATACAATGTAAAAAAATGGAATGCAATGGAGTGGTCGTGATGGTGTTTGTGGTTTTTGTGTAATGATTTGTATGGTGAAAAAATGAGATGATGTTTGTGTGATGAGCGAGATGATGATGTGGTGATGGAATAAAAAATGGAGTGGTTTTTATGTGAATGTGATGATGATAGTGGTGGTGATGGTTAATGATTGTTTTTGATAGAAATGATTGTGATTAAGAACAAGGAAGAAAATATGTTAAATAAAAAAATGTAGAAGGTAGAGATAGAGAAATTACCTGTGAGAATCGCCGAATTTTTGGAGCTGCAGTGTGCGGCTTCCGGTTGTGGCCTCGATCAGCTTGGCGAAAAGCCGAGAAGCTAGGCGAGTCTAATTGGATCTCGTGACGCGGCAATGGTGATACCGCGGATCTCGCCTTGAGGTTGTCGTCGCTCGACTCGTCTCCTGCAGCTATCACCTGAAGGTTAAAGGGGCTCGACCTCACTTCTCTCGAAAACGGCGGATGATTAGAAATGGTGGAGGAGATGTGAATATAAAGAAGGGGGAGGAAGTTGGAGAAAGAGATGGAGAGAGTGGAGAGAATGGTGGAGGAAGTGGGGTTAATATGGCTTGGAGTGGGGAAAAGAAAGGGAAGAGGTAAAAGAGAGATTAAATAAACAAAATAATAAAATAAAATAATAGGCTACTTAAAATAATAATAAAATAATAATAATAATAATAAATCTGAAAATAATAAAATAAATTCGAAAATAAAGGAAATATGGGGTGACATGTGGCGGCTCCAGGAGATGCCACATGTCGCTCCTAGAAAAATCAAAAATTAAATGTAAACAAAAATCAAAAAGAAATAATAAAAAGGATTAAATCAAAAAGTGGTCAACACGAAAGTTGCTCGTCTCGACAAGATCTACAACTTTCGTGAAGAGCCGAAAATCAAATGAAATCATATGTACAAAGTGTATTTTTGGGTTGTACCTTTACAGATATAAAATACCGCATTTTTCCTTTTATAATTTTTTTGTCATTTTTTAAAGAGAGAAAAATCAAAATAAAAAATAGAAAAAAATATGAGAAAAATATTTACAACTTAATATATTTTTTGGATTTTTAATAATGAAGAAAATAAAATGATAAAATACAGGGGTAAAACGGTCATTATGCACAATGTACAAAAAGGGCCCAAACCCAAGTTTCGCATACGAGCTCCGATTTTAATGAAATTGGTCTTGTTTCGAAGGTCTCTGAATGTATATTACTTTAAAAGTGAGTAGACCTAATTCGGAGGTTGTATGAGAGAGATATGTGCATTTTAAGGTCTAAGATCTCAAACTTGTATTTGGGTTTTATTGGTCAATTCTATAAGTTAGTATTTTTTTTGATATTTTTCATTGATTAGTGTTAGTAATATATACATTATAGTTGGTTTTATTAGATTCGGAGTTAGTATAAAATATATACAAATAAGGTATTTTATCTAATATACAGGTGGATATTTACAAGTGAATTCGGCTTCTTATTTAATGCAAGTATGAATGCTAAAATGCAGATATTATGCTTGCATGCATGAATGCTAATTTTACAATATAAAGGGAAATATGCATCAATTTACTCTGGAACAAGACTCTATTTTCAACTTTTAGAGGGATGAATCACAGATTCATCAACCCCCTATACTTAAACATTGCTCGTCCCCGAGCAACTAAATGAAATGCAATAGTGAAATGATTTTGGTTTCCATACCAAGGTCATGAACTAAAGTTGAAAATGGAGCTTGACTCGACCTTTGGATTAATTGTATGGCGGAACCTTATTGGGATCTGAATTTAAAACCTAACAGACTTCAAGTTCCACAAGTCTTCTATTCAAGACTCCTTAATAGTCAGATCAGAACAAATCCTCAAACGCAAATTTCTGATGACTATGATTCTTACTTGTACTGTGTAAGTGAGATATAGCTCTCCACATCAGAAATGACTCAGAACCAGCCTCCTCTAACAAGGTAACTCAATAACCCAGTCCAGTAACTCTTTCCTCGAGGAGCAGGGTATTCCCTTCTAAGTTCAAGTGCGACCAACTCAAGAGGAGGGGGTAGAGAAAAGAATGGACGGTGGCCAGTGTAGCCACCTATCCCGGGATGCCTGACCAGTGTAGCCAAGTCATCCGGCTGCATTTTTCTTTGCTAATATACATACTCCGACAGGTATTATTTTTTCACTTGGACCTGTCTGATTTTTTTGGAGTTCTTGCATTTTTTCTTTTTTTTTCTTTTTTTTCTTTTTTTTTCTTTTTTTTGGAACTATATACAAGGTGCAGCATGTACATCAGGAGTTTTTACTCTTAAGCTAGTAGACTATCCCTCTTTTGAAGCATTATTGCAACCCACAGCATCCCGTCCTTAGACGTCAACACCACCAGACTAGGTTGAGATGCACTACCCTCCCTAGAGGAGGACGGATGTTTCCACCCGTGTGCTACTCCAAGCTAAAGGATTCTACCTCCTCACCACCTCATCAATGAAGAGATACGTGCATAGTGCTTGTCCAAGTTAGGTCATTATCTAAAAGAATCCTGCGTATGCACGAGATATTCTACTTAGACTAATCAAGATGACATGTGAACACTAGACTTGCGGACTCAAAGAATTAAGTCATTTGACCTGAGAAATCTTAACTCCAGTTCTTATAA